>JARHVA010008784.1:0-392500 GCA_037957365.1 Torreya grandis | reverse complement strand
TAGTGACTATAAATTTGAGTTAACTCTATCCTTAAAAAGTATTAGGACATAATGACCAAGAATATATTATATATGGGTATGGTTACCGACAAATATCTCCTTGTGTGGTCATATACAACATTGGGGCATGTGGTATAACTTATAATACATGATCTTGTCTCTACCTCAACATATGAGGTAAAGCAACATCTATCACATTAATAAATCCCACAAGTTGATACATAAAAAAACCCTCATAGATCTAATTACTCAACAAAATAATATGGCCCATATCCATATTCCCTTATGATATCATATTATAAAAGTTATGTATTAATTTCACCTAGATCATCAATCCTAAATAATACATCATGCCTGATTTAAAATAGATAGACAAAAGGAAAAAATGTATATCAATACCTTCCCATTTGACTTTTGATAGATCACATGATCTATCACAAAAACAATAATATCATTTTAAATATCCAAAATGGATGACACATAGAAATCAAACAAATGAATTTGAAAACCCCACAAATATCTCTTAGAGTTATTTACACATAAAACTAAAGATCATATCTCTACATATATATTATGTATATCAAAAATCATATGTGTCCCCATAATTAAAAGTCTTAGTAGTGCATGGACATCCTCTAGGGTGATACACACCTCAAAGGTATCCCCATACACCACCCACCTATAGGTTTTGGCTAGTCACTCCCATGACCCTAAGAACATGGAAACTAACACAACACTCAGTAGAATACCCTACATCTCCATGATACCCCTGAAGTCCAGTTCTATCAACTTTCTTGGTCCACTATTTATAATATCTCTAACAAATTAGGTAAGCAAAGTGCATCTACTAATTGTTAGATTCTCTATTACCTCTAAAAAATATGAAACAACAAAGCATGTATCAATTATTTCTACTAAATAATCACCACCTACACTCTCAAAATAAATAATAAAATCATGTAAATACAAATTAACTACTTCATAAACCTTTTTTTCTTATTTTATTTTTATTTTTATACTACATCTACATACCCAACTAGGTTAACCACTTATAAATTTATACTATATCGGTCACATACCTAATTACATCAAAATATCTTACTGTATACTAATTTAATTAGTCACTATGAAGTTAACCAACCTTATTAACAAAGTTAGCCACTTGCTATAAATTTGGCCACTAGATAAACATAATTGGTCATCTTACTAATTTACCCACCCATAAAACTTACTAAATCAAGTATTTTAGATGACATCATCCACCTTCTCCTTCTTCAACTAATTTAACCAATATTAAATTCAATTGACCACTTTCATACTAAATAATATCAACCCAATATTACATAGTCATAATTACTAAAACCTTCTTATTTAAACTACATCAGTTAGGCTGATCCTTTTAAAATTCTTCAGTGATTCTTAACTAACTCATCATTAATAACCTAGACATATGTTTTTCATTTTTGACACCTACCCATTATTAATCATAATTTATAATTTATCCCCTAAATTTTTTGGGGTAAATTTTATTACACATATTTTCCTTGGTACCTAATTGTCCAAATCTACTTCATTTAACATAAAAATACTAAAAATTTGTATTTAATATACCCCATATCTAGACTAAAATGGTAGTAATTATGATACATCCTCCCACTTGTCCTCCTCACTCCATGCCATCATATCTCTCATAAATCCTCTTGATCACACATATATTTGGTCTATCAAATCAACAAATATTCAAATGAATAATTAATTATCCATTATATAATAAAATTTATAAATTTTTAACCTTATAATTATTTACCAAAATTTTTAATCTTTTGCTCATAAATTTGTTTTATAATATCAGTTGACAAACCAAAAGAAGTCCTAGAATCCTAAAAATGTAGATAACTTTTCCTTATTAATCTCATATGTTTTCAAAAGTTTCAAATTTTACCTTATTTTTTAGGTTCACCTCGTGTGTCATACATTGGATACCTCTTCCATCTGCTTCTCATGTAGGTCTTATTACAAAACAACAACATAAGTTAAGGTCTATATTTTAAAATTATTTACTTTCATTTATTTTTTCTTTCAACTATAATTTATTATCTCACTATTGTGTTACTATATTCTTTCTCGAATCACCATCCCATGTTATGAATATGTGACACATGATGATCTTTGAGTGGGGCATATATATATGCAATACTTTAAAAAATTATCATTTACTAATTCTTTCTCTCTTATAATAACCTCTTGAGCTTCAATATCTTTTAGTGCATGCCTAAAAGGTTACACCAGGAAAGGGATGGGATTAACTTTAGTGCTTTGCAAGATTTTTGGTCCCTATACCATTGGTTAAACCTACTACAAGTCATTTTTACCTAATTCCCTAAGCAATTAAATCCCACTAATCCACTTCCATAAATAAGTATCCTTCCAGAAATGCCCTCACTACATAAATAACCTCATTATTATTTTGCCTACTAAGTCATCCCAGTCAATCAAGTTACAAAGGTTAAGTTCACATTACAAAACTAATTCAGCCCAACTAACCTCGTTCGAAACCTAATGGCTAATTTTCTTGCCTAACAAAATTGAGTTGGTCGATATTTTTAGCTAAATTTTTAGAAGGGTTTAAGGTTAATCTTGGGCTATAAATATCACCTTAATTTTATTCCAATAAAGAGGAACATTAATTTTTTACATTGTTACAACTCAGAATTTTACTAATTCTACACTTGAGGAGTCATTACTTAGGATTTTACCTTGGAAGGAAGATAGTTTGTCTGGTGGTAAAGTCTTGGTTGTAAAGTAAGAGTCTTTTAGCCTAGAGCTAATTTCTATAGTTGAATCCTTACAAAGCCACAAAAACCTATTGTAAAGAGCCATTCTCCAAGCGAGATATTGAGGCATGATAGGTTCATCCAAATGTAAATATGTCTAACTTTTACTCTTTCATTTGGTAGATAGACATTGAAAAAATTAATAGGTTGAATGTTTTAATCTTTACTTAGTTTACCTCTACATTAGCTTGAGTAGAGTTTCCTTTTCTTGATATGTTTTATTTTATTTAACTATCCCCCTTTGTGCCACAAGTTTTGTTGATCACTATATTAGTTTCTTTTATGTCATGTATTATAGGCATAACTAGGGTTATTGTGTAGTGTTACATGAATAGAGGCTTTAGAACCCTCTCTTACAGTATCATGTGATAAAATATACCATAGGAGGTTTAGGAAATCCATATTTTTCATGTCCCCAATATAAATAGTTATGTAATGAGTTTTTGGTGAGATTACCTTCACCGATCTTAGAATTTGCTAATTAAGAAAAGTTTTAGATCTATCCTTATTCATTTCATATAGCTTGTATCTAGTTCGATCGACCTAGAGTGCATATTTGAACAAAAAATTCTAGCCCATAGGTCAATTATATATAGATTTATTTATTATATATATTAAATTCTTATTTTTTAACTCATCTAAGACATTCCCTTTGGGGTATTAGTTTGATGATAATTTTTGGATGATGGCATACTCATAGGCCCATTTAGTGAGTTTAGCCGACTAGAATGCAGGACCATTATCATAGACTAGTGAGGTTAGGGTACCAAACCACATAGTTATTTTATCCTCAAGGAAATTAATCACTTATTTAGTTGTGATATTCCTTATTACTATTTCCTTGATCCATCTAGTGTAATAATTAGTGGCTCCAAGTATAAACTTATGGAATGCTAATAAATTTGGCTTAATGGTTAAAATGAATTAAAGTCCCTATTAAGCAAAACTATGCTCTTATATTATAGGTTAGATGGGAGTTTCTACATGAAATTCATTCATTATATAGTTTTGGCACTCATGGTAGGTGTGATCATGAACATAGACATCCTTGAAGATGGTGGGTCAATAATATCCATCTCAGGGATCTTATGGGCTATTATCATTCCTAAGGGGTGGTCATCACCTAATTTCCCATAATATTTGGTCATGACCTATTTCTATTCTTATTATAATAGACACTTAAGGTATATGCCTTCATAATTATTTTAGTAGAGAGCTCCTTTATTGAGCATGTAATGGGTTACCTTCAACCTGAGGGATATCTTTTATGTTTGGTTCAATATTGAAGGAGGATACCTATAAAGAAGGTAATGGATAATTGGAGTATACCAATCCTAGTAGACTATTTATGACTTGTCCAATTATACCATAATAATGCCTATTTTAATTTCACTAATCTATATAGTGAGACCCTAGCCTCTCACCAACTTTATCGATTCAACTTTTAGGCCATACTCTTGTAACTTAGCCATATATTGACCTATGCACCCTCCAAACTTTTTCTTCCTCAACATAATATTTATGGTGGGTTTAAGGAAAATGGAATGCACCTTATTTCTAAGGATTAATGTTTGAACTTATTTACAACCTTCACCAAGGCATAGGCATGTTTATCTAAGGTGGAGTAATTTATCTCTATATCCTTTAATTTTGTGTTCATGAAGGCTATCAAGTGTTCATATTCATATATTTCCTAAGTGAGTATCATGGTTATGGTATGTTCTAAAGCAAATGAGTAAAGTTAAAATTCTTTCATTAATTTGGGTTGATCAATATTGGTGCCTACATAATAGAATCCTTGATGTCATATAAGGATTTCTTAGTTGTATGGGTCCACTCCACCTTTGATTCATATTTCAAAATTGCATTCAATGGATTAAAAATATTATTAAAACCATATATAACTTGTGAATAGAGTCAATCTTTCCAAATAATGACTTCAATTATTTTTTGGTTGTTAGGAAGAAGTATTCTAGAAGTTAGATTAGCACATTCTGGATCGATATAAATTTCCTTGGTGATAACATGACCAATAATATTCCCTTTTGTGACACCAACTACACTCTTTTTTGGGTTAAGATAAATATCATACCTTATGAACCTTTCAAATATATTCTTTAGGTGGTGGACTTGATCAGATCTATGCTTTGAAAAAAATTAAGTCAACCATATAAATAACTTAGCATTTACAGATCAACCCCCCAAAACCAAAGTCTATGTCTCTCAAAAAATTAGCCCCTACATTAATGAGCCTAAAGGACATCCTCTTATAAGTGAAGGTGCCCCACTTTTTTGTGAACATAGTTTTCACTCTTTATTAAGGGTTTAATAGGTTCTAGTAATATCCTAAGAATCTATCTAAGAAGGACATCATCTAGGATCCACTTACCATTTGAATCACTTCATCTAAGGAGGGAAAGGGATAATTATCTTTATCGTAGGCTCAATTTAGGTTATTAAAATTGACACACAATCAAATTTATCCACTCTTTTTATGAATAGACACTATATTAGTAACCCATGTGTAATGTTAGACTAGGAAAATAATCCCAATTGAGAGAATATTATGAACCTCTTTATGGATAAGGGGATCTAAAACTAGGTTTATAGGCCACTACCACTACTTAAATGATTTTAAATTCTTATTGAATGGGATAGTGTGTGTTATCACACTTGGGTAAAATACCTTGATATACTTGTATGTATATAAAATGACATATTTTAATGTAAGAGTAACCCTTTTATTTTTTATATTTCATTTTGGGTATATTCAAGACTAATATAGACATTTTTAGGTTGATCAGTTGATCCTAGGTTGATTACGAGCAATTATTGGTCAACAAAATTTGACCTTTTTGGTCTATGTGTAGATTTATAAAAATAAAACACTCTCTCTAATGAGATCATTCCTTTTAAGATGAAAATTTATCTCAATTTCATAATACCATCCTCATCACATTATTTATTAATGAAATTATCTCTATCTTTCTCATATATGATTTATACACTAAAGAACAATATATGTTTAATAAATCTAGTATATGGTGATCATCTTCAAAAACATGGAAGTTATAAATTTTATATGGGATTGATGGTTAGGTTATGAGATCTATGGAGAAGTGTTTTAGTTTTAATTCATCAAAAGGAGTTAGGTTCATAACTGAATATTCTAAATAATCTATGACCTAGTTCTCCTCTTCAGAGATAGGAATGGCATTGAATGTGTCAAATATCTCTATTAATTCACATTCTCTATGTTTATATTTCCTTAATTAAGATAGTTTATAGTATAAATTACTTTTAACATGATTTAATACTAATTTAAAATCCCCAATCACATTTATCTCTTTGACATTGTACTTTAGAGCTAACTGTAGACCTAAGATCAAGGATTCATACTCCATGAGGTTGTTTGTGTAGGGTAACTACAACATATAGGTTGTTAAATATCATTTTATATGTGGTTCAATAAATAAGATTCTATCTCTAGAACCTCATTTAGAATGGGACCTTTGTAAGTAAATAGACCATAAGCCCAATGACTAATAATTCTTTTCATCTGTGTCTTTTTTTTGTTATGTAGATGGGGTATAAATTCCCATGTCAGAGGATAATATGTTTATCTTCTCATTGATAACATTATATTCCATGATCATATGTTTCATACTAGGTTATATATTAATATGGATTTGATTGGCCACACCTCTCCAAGATAGCCACATATAGGAGAAGGATATATCCATATACCTATTTAGGATCTTGTATCAATCCTTGCTAAGCAACATCTCATAAGCTTTTGGGATCTCCACCAATTGAATGCCTATAAGTTATTGGACTCTAGTTTCACATTCTAGTTGTACATGGATATTTAAAAGCTCATCGACTACCTTGACCTCAAATTTGTATATTTGAACCACTATCTTTTCTGATCTAATATATGTTATCCATAATCTTTGATAGATTCTTACAAGATTGACATTTATCTAGGCTCTTGAGTTGACTAGACAATTATGTAAGTTTTTTTCCAAACATCCTAATTATAAATATTAAAGGAGGAACCTCCACATTATTATTATTATTATTATTATTATTATTATTATTATTATTATTATTATTATTATTATTATTATTATTATTATTATTATTATTATGTATGAGTACATTGGTGTGTGTAGCCTTAGGTTTGGTTTGAGCTATTTTGTCCATTAGGGACTTTAGGAGAAGGTCTCTTTATTTAGTGATCTAGGAAAGCTCATCCAATATGATGTTTACATTGATATTATTCATATCTTATACTATGTTATACCTAGTATATATAAGATTAGTCTAGACATCTTTGTGGGGATTGGATTTATTAGCATTTGGAGGTGTAGGATCATTTTTTACTCAAGGATCAGAAGTAGTTACACTATTATTAAGAGGAGTGGACATAGTAAAGGGTTGATATTTTTTAAAATCTTAAGGGAATATTTTTTTTCTATAGTACTAGTGGATGTGATCATAGGAATTTGATAATAGAGAAGAAGTTATAACAAGTGTTAGTTTAAATCAACACACTAACAAGCTAACATCTCTAAGCCTAGATCTTAGGGGGAGAATAGTGAAAAAAATACATATGAAAACACAACTAAAATACAAAGAATGAAAAATCCTTTACCTTCCTTGATAGCTCCAAGTGATTTGTTTATGGATTGTTTAGCTTGTGCTCAAAGAGTCTTTGACAATGGAACTTGGCTATCTCCTCTCTTTGGCACCATGGTTGGCCTATGGCTTATGCTTGATGGATTACCTAATTAGTTTTTCATTATAACACTATTGCTTTCAATCTTGATATAAAACTAGAATTATAACTTTATTCTATCCAATCTCTTCAAATGAAGAGTCAAATGCTTGTATTTATAGGTTTAGAAACTAATCCAAACTCAAGGTGGGTTAAGGTGTAGTTTAAAAATGGAATGGGTTAAAACCTAAGATAAGTGATTTAATTAACCCTAATAGAGTTAAAAGGTTTCAAAAGGTGATGATTTTAAATAAATAAGCATGGGTGAGATATTTTTGGATATTTGCCAAGGCTTGATAACTCACAAAAAGGTAATTATGAAAAAGATAGGATATTTGTATTTTTGAATTTCCTTTTTTAGAATTTCATTAATTGAACATGGATAATTCAACTAGGCATTTAATTAGGTTTATAATTCTAATTAATTCTATTTAGGATTTTATCGATTCCAAGATTTGATTTTATGTCATGTGTGCACTTGCCCCATTTAATAGGTTTAAAGGACAAATTATATGTTGTAATGTCATAGGTTTCTTAGAGATGAATCCATGAGATGTTTTTTTTGCTTACAATAGGATACCATAATTAGGGATGTCTCAATGTGATTATAATATTTGATGAGTGATGCAAAAAAAAATTTGGGATGTTCAATGATTCTTAAGCTTAATTTGTAATGATTGGTAAGAATCAATCTGAAGTCTAGTATGAAGCCATTGGTGGCCAATTCTAGGTTTCTATAATTTGTCCTTGTTTGGGAAGATGTTGAAAGGTGTAATCATAGTAAAATATTCTCAAAGAATGAAAAAGTCATGTATGCCTAAAAAAAGTTATGATTGAAGAAAAAGCTCTAAACAAAGTTTGATAAGCCTATAATGATGCCCCCTTGAGGGAGTGGTTGTCATATGTTTGATGGGTGGCACCTCAAAAAGAAGCAAGAATAAAGATGAAATTAACCTATGGGTGAGATTAATCTAATTGATAAAATGCTTGCATGAAGTGATTTAAAAAGTACTAGTTTTTTCAAAGGTGGTTATAATCAGTAATAAAGGGTACTACACTAATTTGCCCAAAGGTGGTTATAATAAGTGGCAATGACATATGCCCCAATTAGGGCCGATGAGTCAAAAAATAATGATTTATGATTTTTCCCCAATAGCTTATATTGGTAAGCATAACTCAAGGATATAACTTATTTCATAGATTAAAGATGAGTGGGTGTAAATGTAGATGTGATGGTCTAATGACTAAAGAAGCCACAATAATAATCAAGCATATGAGGATGCACAAAGTGATGAAGAGATGAATAGAATAATAAAGGAGTAATCAATGTGAATGATTTGGTCATACCTGATAATAAAAATATCCTTGTCCTTATTAGAATTGATATAAATAGAATGGTTAATGGGTTGTTTTGATCAAGGGTGGGAAGATTTTGCCAAGGCTACCAAGGAAAAACTTTGGCAGATCCATTACTTGTAAGACTTACTAAGCTAATTTTTGTTGTAGCACGTGATGGTATGCCTCATAATATAAGACCATAAGAACTTTAACAAAATATGCATAAGGAATGACTCTTGATCTAATAAATAATTAAAAACAATGCACCAATGATAAAAGCCATGATGAAAATGTTGACCTATGAATATAGATAGACTCAAGAATATGCACAAGGAATCACCCAATGAACACATATAGACTGAATCAAGGCATAGTAATAAAATCAAACAAAAAATCAAGTGAAAAAATAAGAAAATAACACACAGAAAGTAAATAAATAAACAGATAGTAAAAGCACATCAAAAGATTGAAAGTAAAATCCCTAAAAATCATCCTAACAATGGATTTGCCCCAGTAGGGTGGATCAAGGATAACTAAATAGGCTTAGATAAGACAAATGTTTTTGTATTTTAAATTTTTTTGAATGTTTTTAGAATTTTTGAGGTATCTTAATTCATTAGATATTGACAAGATACCACTCACAAAATGACAAGAGCATTGGCTTAGGTTGATCACAAAATGGTGAGAGCATATGAAAAGGGGGACTGAGTTGACCTTAATGTGAATCAAGCATGACCAACATAGTACCAAAATGACCTCAAGTCATAGTAGTTCCACCAATAAAAAAGGTAGTGAGAACCAACTAGGTCACAACAAGTTCTTAAATTAAGGCCAAATAACAAGGAAAATGATAGTAGTAATGGTAAGGTGATGTGATAATGCATGGTAAATGTTTTGTTCCTTATTTTCCCATAGGTGGTTATAATTACTAAATAGCATCATAGGTCTGTGATACTAATTTTCCCATAGGAAGTTATAATTAGAAACACAAGGTGGACTAATAATTTTCCCATAGGCAATTATAATCAATAGCACCAGTCAATCATGAGTGAAAGATATCTTGCCAGATCAATTATCAAACTACTTTCATAGACTACAATTTAAACATGAAATTGTAAAAATTATTGAATTTTGATCAAAATCTCCTCATGAAAGGTGTGAAAAAAACCAAAGGAACCAAGATCAAAATGGGTTGGGTAGGACGGTTATAAACAGGCTTTGGTATAATAGAGGTAGCATAGTAGAATGGCATATGGTATGACATTGTTTAGGATGATGATGCTATGAATATTGGATATGATGGTATGAAGATTGGATGTAATGGTAAGAGGGTTGCCCCCAAGTGGTAAGGTGAGGTAAATGGTAGGGTATGAAATAATGACAAAAGGAATGGCATGGTAAATATTTTTGGCCTATATATGGTAAATGATTCTATTATTCTTATTGATGTGGAGATGTACATCTTGATCAAAATATGACACAACCAAAATAATCAATCATGTAAATTGCCAACCCACACCTCATCTAAATAGCTACTCTATTAAGAATTGGTTGTAGATTTGGACATAAATGATATTATTGTGATCTTTATTAGTCATTGATTCGATTTCCTTCAAACATCGAGATAATGTATCTTTGTAGCCTCTATAAAGAAAATTACATCTAGGTATGGTAAAGATGGAAAAAAATGGATGATAGGTTTGATTTGGTAATGTATACATGGATGATAATGGAATTTATAATGGTTAGGAAACAAATGAAGATCATGGTTTTTAGGCACACACAATGTTTTTGATTCCATATTTGACATAACTTTGGTTATGGGAGGGACAAAGACTTCTAAATATCCTTTTGATAGGACCACTAGATTTTTTTTAATTTGGGACTGAGAGTAGCTTCTATTTGGTTGTTGTAGAGTAAAAGTTATATTGATTTGATATTTAACAATGTCTTCATCAAGTAGTGAAGGACTATTGTGCTTAGTTATTGGTACCTCAAGGAGGTTTTTACCAACGAAGTTGTCTTGATTGTCCCATAGTGGCTCCAAAAATGTTTCACTAAGGAATGTTGAATTTTGACTTTGATTATCTTCTAGCACCTCTAAAAAGGTTTCACTAGAAGATGCTATGTTTTAACTTTGATTATCCCCTAGTTTCTTTGAAAAGGTTTCACTAGGAGATTATTCTTATTCTACATGAATTTGGTCTTAACTTCCCTATTGTTCTTCAATTGATATGTCACCATGGATGTAGTTCAACAAGGTTAATAAAATGGCTTGGTTGGTTGGTAGTAATGGAATGGAAAGAGGTTACATAATCCTCATAAAATATACTAGGAGATCTTATGTCAAATCTAAAGTAATCATCCTCAAAAATTTTAGAAGCATCATAAATGTATTCAAATTTATCTGCAAGTCATGTGTACCAATGTTATAACATCCATGAATATATTATGATTTTGGAGCTAATTCTAACTCATGGGACATTGAATCCATTGTTGAGATGGATGTTGATTCTACTTCTAATGTTAAATCTGATGTCAATTCAAGAATATAACCTAACTTCAATGTTGATTATTCATATGGTGTGGACACTACTACAATGATGTCTTGTTTAATGTTTGGTTTTGGACAAGTAATAACCTATGATGACATAATGGGATATATAGAAACTAGTTTGATAAAGTGAGACTCCTCAATGAGGGGTAAAAGGTCAAGAGAAAACTCTTTAGAGACTATATTTTCAAGGGGATCTTCTTTAAAAATAGGCATATAGTCAAGATTATGATTTTCCTAAAGGTAGCTATAATCATTAAGAAGTGACTCAACAAGGATTGGCTTGTCAGAGTGAGACTCCTAGATAATAGGTATAATACTAAGAGGCGATTAAACATAGGTTGACTCATCATAAATGGTTGGTTCAATAAAAACATCATGTCTTGGTTGGTTCTCTTAGTTTTGGTTTACGAGTAATTGTAAAACACTAGTTTTGATTATTTATTTGCATTTAAATGATTGACTCAATTGGAGAGGTACTGTTTGGCTCAATTTTGGCTACACAATTAGTAGGGTTTTATAAAGTTGGGAATGGTTGGAATTATATGAATAATTGTCAGTGATTAGATAATTATAGGGAGTTATGGAGCTTGATTGCTTACACAAGCTAAAGGATGAGGTCTTGGTATGGTAATGGTAGGGTATTGTGAAGCTTGGTTGCTCTCACAAGCCAAAGGATGAGCTCTTAGATTGGTAATGATAGGGAATTTTTAAGCTTGATTAATTTCATAAGCCAAAGGATGAGGTCCTAAAATAGAAATGGTATTCCTTGGATGTAATGGAGCTTGGTGTCTCATGTAATCTAAAGGAGGGTTATTAGTATAGGTGGAGGATTGGGTGGTCACCAAAAGGTGAGTATCATATGTCAACCTACCAAAAGAAGGTATCCCTAAATCTAATGCTTGCCTTTGTTCCCTAGATTGAGGATTTTGAGGAGGATATGGATCCATCTCACAAATCCCTTCTTTACCATAGGGGTCTTAAATAAAGATAATTTATGTGGTTCTTTTATCATAACTTGGATTGTACACAACTCCACCATAAGTGTATCTAGACATATCCACATCAATAATGAAAGATACGTAAAAGGTCGAGAGTTATAAAAACTTTGAAAAATAATGTCCAAAGGACAAAAGGTTAAAACTTGGTCTAACTTTGTCTAAGGGAGTTGTATCTCCAAAATGGTCTATACTAAAACTTGGTATAAAACAATCTAATGTCATATGTCTAACATCAAATGTATCACACACAAAAGGTCAAGTGTCTAAATAAAAATTGGCATGCCAAAATCTAGGTAAACAGTGTCCCAAATAGGTATAATCTAGAAAAAAAGGTTTCTAGGTATTTTTTCCAAATGTGGCATTAAAATCTAAGCTCAAACAAGGCACGTGCTAAGAATTTTGGCCAAACACGACATCAAAATCTAGACTTTAAACAAAGGTGAGATTTTAATCTAAAAAACTTATAACACTTTGGCATAGACTAGGCATACAAAATTCAAACATAAACTTGGTTAGTTAACATAAGGCATAAGGCAAAAGGCACATGGAAAGATAGCCTATTTCTCCCAAATAAAGGCATAAACAATGTTGAAAACTAGGCTCCTTTAAACAAACAAGTTAGATAAAATTTAATGAAATAACGATACTAGGCAAAGATAAAAGTGATAGTTTTTAAAGTTGGGTAAAAAATTAACCTAAGTTTCATAACCCAAAAGCGAAATATTGGTGTCTAAGCCCTAATTAAGCAAGGCATAAATAGAAATCAATTAATGTTTAAATTTGAACTTAGCAAGATTAATTAACAACTCAACTTAGGAAACTAGGCATCCTCAAACAAAAAACAAGCTAGATAAAATAGAATAGCATAATGATACAAGATAAATATTCAAAAGACATACATGGCATTGATTCTAAAAAATGGAATTTGGTATAAAGTAAATAAGTCTATTGAACAAATTTGAATAGTGTAATGGTGTAATCGGTCTCTAAAGGTATAAATAATGGTTTGTTTCAAAGATTCCAAGGCATAAAATCTTGAAATGATTCAAGAAATGTAGCATTACTCATTTTAATCAAGTGACATGCAAAAAAATGTCTAGCAAAATTTTTAAGGCAAAGGTGTGTAACAAAATGGCCAACATAATGCCTCCTTGAACAAAGGAGTGATATATAAACAAAAATCACTATGATGTGGCATAAAAAATAAATGGTTTTAGACTCAAAATACCAAGAAATAAAAGGATGAAATGACATAACATATAAATGTAACATCCTAGATCATATAACTGATAAGGTTGGTCAAATTAGGCTGAATAAAATTATAGTTTTTGAATGTCTATATTGGTCTCAAGTGTGGATAATACTAGAGATGCATCATGTTAATTGAGTTCATACTAGCTAAATTACTATGCTAGGGTATATTCCTTTGCATAGTGATTCCATCCATAGACTACATAGTGTAATCCCTTGGTTAACCAGACCTAACTTAGGTTTTCATTATGAAAGGAAAGGTTAGTCACTCAACCCCCTTGCTCTCATAGTATGTGTACCCTAATTTGTATAACCTACCATGGAGTGGGGTTGAAAAAATGTTGGGAGATGAAACCATGGATTAGTGATTCCCTAAAAAACTTGTGAAGAAGCTATGATCTCTCCTTCACAATCCAAATATCATGAAATAAAAACTAAGTGGAAAGACTTTAAAGGTTACTTTTAGATCACCCAGACTATAAAAGTTTTGGGGAGATCCTAGATCACATTATTTATACACCTTAGACTAGGCATAAATTTCAAGTGAAAAGATGCTTTTTGGTTACCCAAGTTCCCTATAAGGGATGGGGGGAGACTATATACACACTCTTCATTTTGTGAAAACAAACAAACAAACTCAAACAAACATGGCATAAAATGAACATCTTACAAAACATGAAATAAGTGATTTAAAGTTCATATTAAAGTACCAAAAATGAAATGTGATGTGAAGTTTATGGCCCCCATGACATTTTTTGAAACTTGAAAAAACTTTTAAAGATATTTAAGACATAAAAAATGAACTATGTTCTATTCAAACACCAAAAGACAAAGTGACCAAGATTAAAACACATTAAAATTTAATCTTTTCCTACTTTTATGCACCAAATGAAATGTTTGATTAAGTTCTTTGGCCCCTTAGCTTATTTACAAAACTTTCAAGAACTTTGAAAACAAAATATAATTAAAAACACACATGTTCATTTTTAAGCACTTAAAACCAAATGTTAAAGATTTAGCTAAATTCATTTTAAACACCCAAAATGAAATGTTCATGAACCTAAACTTATAAATTCATGCTCTATTCCCACCTTAGACCTATAAGGTTTAGTGAGTTTCCTCCTATTTTGAATCACTTTAAATGGTGAGAAAATAATTTTTGGAATTATATCTCTCAAGTTTCCTATTGTAAAAACATTGAGACTGATATCGATCACCTATAGTTGATGTTAGTTAACAGGGAATCAATGTCAGTTGCTAATAGCTGATATTGGTTAATAAGGACCAAGATCATTTTTTGTGAACCTAAATGCAAAACACACATGATTCAAAACCATTAATTATCTCAAAAATAGATAAAAAAATCCTAAAAACTTACAATGAAATGATTATGTAGAGAGTTTATAAGTCAATAAAACTAAAAAGATTCAAAATACAAGTCTTTAAACTATGTTTTCTCCTACAGCCTAACTAATGGAAGTCACACAAAATTGAGCTTGATTATGTAAAATTTATGATGGTTAGGTAGAACCTATGCTGGTTATGCCTGATCGATGTCAATCTCTGTGTAGATCTGAGTTAACATAAAAAAAACAAAGGTAAAACTCCAATTTTGATGATATTCAAGCATTCATTTGAAAAGTTTTGTGTTATATCTTGGTCTCCTTGGTATGTTGGGTGATAAATGTCCCATCGAGCATTCCATTTATGATCATAGGAATTTGACAATAGAGAGGAGGTTAAACTAAGTGTTAATTTCACAAAACAAAATGAAACCAATTCACTAACAAGATAACATCTATAAGCCTAGATATTAGGGGGAGCATGGTGAAAAAAATACATATTAAATCACAATTAAAAATAAAATAATGATAAAATACCTTACCTTCCTTGAGATCTTCAAGTGATTTATTCGTGGCTTGTTCAGCTTGTGCTCAAAGAGTCTTTGGCAATGGAGTCTAGTTATCTCCTTCTCTCCTTGGCATCATGGTTGGATTTGATATGGCTTATTTCTTGTGATGGCTTGGCTTATGATTTTGAAATTATAACATTATTTCTTTCAATATTTTGATAAAACTTACATTATAACTTTACACTATCAAATCTCTCTAAATGAAGAAGCAAATTTCTATTTATAGGTTTAGAAACTAACCCCAAAAAAAGGTGAGTTAAGGTGTTTAAATATGGAATGGGTTAAAACCTAACCTAAGTGAGTTAATTAACCCTAGTAGAGTTAAAAGGTGTCAAAACCTCATGATTTTCAATGAATAAGCATGGGTGAGATATTTTAAAATGTTTGACAACTCACAAAAGGTAATCATGAAAAGCTAGGATATTTGCATTTTTGAATTTCCTTTTTTTTTAGAATTTCATTAATTACACATAGATAATTCAATTAAACATTTAATTTTGTTTAGAATTTTAATTATTTTTGTTTATTATTTTTAGTATTTTCAATATTTGATTTAATTTCATGTGTGCACTTGCCCCATTTAATAGGTCTATAGGCCAAATTACATGTTGTGATATCGTAGGATAATTAGAGATGAATCTATGAGAGTTTTTTGTTTATTATGGTATAATACCCAAATTAGGGATGTATCAACATGATTTTGAGCTTTTATGAATGATGCACAAGCAAATTTGGGGTATTCAATGATTCTTAGGTTTTATTTACAGTAATTAGCAAGAATCAATTTAAATTCCATCTGAAGGCCATTGATGGCTAGTTTTAGGTGTCTACAAGGGAAAATATGGACTTCAATAGTGTCCTCTTATAGTTCATTATCATCTTGTCTAGGGAATTCCAAGGTCTCAATACCATAATAGTACCTAGGGATCTTGAAGCACAAGGATCATCACGCTAATTGGTGGAATTGGTTTGGATTGGGACTACCTTGTATTCTTCCATTTATCTTTGGAAGATGTTGAATGCACTAAATAAATTGATATAGTCCAATTCCCAATTTTGGTTTGTGTTATGCACATGGCACTAGTTTTGTAGTGCCAACTCCAAATGTCAATCTTTGATAACTTATTGGGTGAGGGCTCTTCTTGGTTACTAAAATGGTTAGAGGGGAGGTCCTACCCTTAATAAGTGAAATTCCTACTAGAATTATAACCACCATTGTTTCTAACCTACCTTTGAAGGCCCAAAAAGTGAAAAATACATAATGAGGGTATCTCTACATAATAACATTTTAGTCTATGGATCCAAGGCATTATTAAACATTTCTAGAGATAATCAAGCATTAGGTTTGTATAGAGTAGTGACCCTATTATACATATTTTATAATATATCATGTAATGACTTAATGGGTTAATTTTATTCTCTCTTTATGATAGTAAACCATTGGTATATGACATTGGGGTCAATGACTTGCCCACATTGAACCAATAATGTTTTTAAAATTCTTCCCATAATGTGATGGAATCTTGAGGAAGGTTCAAAAATAAGTCATAGGTAGTGTCCATAAATGTGAAATTAAATAGCCTTTAAGTCATAGATCTATTCTTAACATTAAATAATCTAAGGTTTATCTTATATGTTATGATTTTTTCCTCATAAGTATGTCCTTCATTGGGTGTGAACCAATGGAATTACCTCTCTGGGTTTCTAAGTAAATCATGAATAGCTCTAAGAACATTAATAGTAGACCCATATAGCCATACCTTGGGTGTGGCCATAAGGATAGGCATGATTTGGGTGCTATATGTAGATTAACTATATGATTCAACTTGGGTTATTGGTCTCCCTCTACTGGACCTGGTATTTCTATCAAATATTAGGGATGAGATTCATAATCATCCAAAACCATAACTAGATGTAGTGATCCATGTAGGATGATCCAAATTATTTTTATATCAAATGTTATTCTATTAATTTTATTTCAAATGATTTTGGGGTGCCATCCTTCTAGTATCAACCATTGTTCATCCCAGGATCTCATTCTCCTAGATACAACTATTGAGTTAGGTGCATTGAGCAAGCTTAGGACATAATTGGGGGACTTTTGTCCTATAATTTTAGGATTGTCTATAAAATAATATAGGGCATGAGCTACAAGTATTAGAATACATGAAATATTATACTTTAAATATATCTCCAAGAGATTTAGTACTACTACTGGAGATTCAATTCATGATCCACACTAACACAAATCTTTTTCACACTAGTTGATTGAATTCAATCGGTTAACTCCTAATCAAATTTAATTAATATTTTATTAAATAGGGTAATAATTACTTATAAATATGTCATTAAGAATCTTTACAAGATTTATTTTCACAAATCTTATCATAAGTCTATCAAAAACCAAATAAATGAAAAATAATTGAGCCTAAGACCTCATGAGCATACAAGGATTAATGAATAATGCATAAGATTCAAAGTGGAAACATATAAACCTTCATTATAAATATATTTATATATGATTTTCCTCAAATGTAGCATCATTGCATCAATGCCAATTATGTTGAGACATCTCCATTGAAGCTATATACTAGTTGAATTTGATGATGATTTCAAAAGGGTGAAGTTTAAGGGGACTTGATAAATTGTTAGAACCTAAGTATATATCTTTATAATGTTAAATTTCAATGTAATGAGGTCTATTTATAGTTATTTAGGGTCAATTAGAACCCCTCATCTTGAAATCAATATGAACGGTTGAAAATGAGTCCTCAATAGTGCACATGGATCACTAATGTGAGCCCTTCATCTTACTCAAGAAGGAGGGTGAAGGATGGATCTTGAAAATATCAAAGAAGGATTAATATGAACCCTTCTTCTTGTTTCCAAGATTAATGGTGGATAATTCTCCTCATAATATATTTTTTATAGTCATTATGAGCCCTACATCTTATTTCTAAGATGGTGGCTTGGGAATACACCCTAAAATATATCACAATATTCATTTTGGGCCATTCATCTTGTTTCCAAGATGAAGGGTGGAGAGTAATATTGCATATTTACTCATTTAATAAGTAATTTAGCTCACAAAAGAATATTCCATAAGATCTCAAGATTATTTATTGAATGAAGATGAATTTTAGAAGAAAAAGGATGAATTAATAATTTAAAGGAAATTAGATTACATTTGCATAGAACTATAATTATAATAATGATTAATTTAATTAATCAAATATTAATTTATTTAATATAATGTGTGAAATTTGATTAGAATAATTATTTAGGGAAGGGAAATTAATTTCATTAATTGATCAATAAAAGATAATTAGTGAATTGATTAGAGTAGAAGAATTGACTAGATAAAATGATAATTAAATAGATCTAATATGGTCAATTATCCCATCTAGAGATACCCCAAGGTGAATTCAAACTCATATTTTAGATGAACAAATGAATTCATACCAGAGTATAAAAATTAATTAATTGATCAGAGTAAAATGATTGAATAGAGAAAATGACTATAATTATAATTGAACATATATAATATGGTGAATTATCCCACCTAGAGATGCCCCAAGGTGAATTTATATTCATATGTTATATGATAGATGAATTCAGACTAGTTTGTGTGCAATTATGGGAAGTCATTACATTTTAAAAATTTGACATGGAAGTGATAAAAATGAAGTGTCTATATTTTCCCCTATTTGATAATGTATTGTGATATGTAGATAAATAATTGTCTTATCAAATAATGAGAAGCTAAAAAAGGTAGTTGAAAAATTAGATGATGAAATAATAGATGCTATAATTTCATCCTTTCTAATTGATAGATGTGGGAGATTGAATGCAAATATAAAGATATGATTTGAATCAAATTATTTGGGGGGATGCCACCTTGAGAGGGAATGTGGTAATGAAGGACATGGATGGTCTCTTGAAAAAGAGAGGAAGAGGTTATAATGGAAGAGAAGATTAACCTGTAGACAAGCTTGTGCCACTTGAGCTAATACTTTCATGTCTTGATTTATGATGATGATGATGATGATGATGATGATGATGATGATGATGATGATGATGATTTAGTCTGCCCCAAGTAGGGAAAAATTGGAGAATGATACATTTTAACCAAATTTTGGCCTTTTAGGCCAAAATCGGGCACCCTTATTTTCAAAAAATCATCTAAGTCTATTTCATTTGGCCAGGTCCAACACTTGGCTTTTCTTAAAAATAAGTGTTCTTTGACAAAACCCACAACAAATGCATAAGTATTTTCTTTTCAAAAAGTTCATTTTGGTCTTTGTTTAAGTATTTAAGGAATTATTTTAGGTTTTTTATTTTAAGCTTTGTCAAATTCTTGTAGAATTTTTGTTTGAGGCTTTTCCTTAAGAGTATTTCTTTCATGTTTTATTCTGGCCAAGTGATGAATTCTTTTAGACAATTTATCTAAAACAAATATCTTGAAGAGCAAGTGCTGAATTCTTTTAGACAAATTGTTCACATAATTTTTTTGAATGTACTTTACAATTTCTTTGAAAGATATCTTCAAGCCAAGAAAGACACATGCAACTTTCTGGAAGGGTAAGTTTGTAACTTTTTTGAAGGGCACTTTCACTTTTTCAAAGGATCTTTTTAGGATAAGTGGACACTTTCATTTTTTTTGAGGGGTCATTTTCAAAAAGCCCAAAGGACCATTTCCAAAAGCTCGAGGGACCATTTCTAAAAGATGAAGGACCATTTCAACTTCTCCAAAAATCATTTCAACTTCTCTTAAGGATATTTTTAGGCTAAGTGGACACTTTCATTTTTTTGAAGGGAATGTCAACTTCTCCAAAGGGACCAATCAAAATGCCATAAGAAAGGATAAGGAGAAGTGACTAAAGATAAACCTCAAAATAATTCCTTCAGACTTTTTGTCTGAAGGAAAGGAAGAGAAGAAACTCTAAAATAATTCCTTTAGACTTTTTGTCTAAAGGAAATAAATAGGAAGAATCCCTTCAGACTTTTTGTGTGAAAGAAATGAACAAGCAATGAGCCTGAAGGAAAAGACTTGATAATTTTTTTGAAAAAATAAACAAAAACAAATAGTCATGGAAAATTTGTCTAAATAGAAGGTCCAAAAATAAATGTCCAAAAGAAATGCCTGAGGAATGATTGCCTACAACACATTAATTTTAGACTGTGGAGACTAGTTGTTGGAATTTCAAAAAGAAAGACTCGGTGAGAACCGAAAGGTGGAGATGAAGGTAACAAGTTGAAAATGAAATTAAGGCTTTGTTTTAGTTGTAATAGAATGTAACTGAGGTTTTGGTTCAGTTGTGACAAATATAATTAATGTTGTGATGAATTATAATTGGTGCATCTATTTATTTGTGACATGGAATAGCTCACCCACCTCTCTCTCACATGTAAATGTAACTATTTCTCTTGAGATGAAAAATTTCTAAAGTAACCCTTGAACTCCCTTTGATTGCTCCACCTCTCAAATCTATAAATATGCATCCTCTTGGCTCATTTGATAGCCTCCACTAGTTATGGTAAAACTTTGGCTAGATTTGTACTTGTAAAACTCTTGAATAAATATACAAGTGATTTTTCCATTCACACATTATATTATTGAGTATAGGTTTAAATCTTGTTGATAATGACTAGTGAAAATTTACTTTTATAGCATGTAAATCCATGGTCACTTACTAATGTGCAAAAGGGATGTTGTTGCAGGTCTCTATTAGTATTATTTACTAAGTATATGAGAGTCCTAGAAGTGGTATATGTTTATTCCCTTTGTGGAATCATTCATCACCCTCCTAAGTTTCAAATACCTTCCTGAATCTAACTGATGAAATACTAATGTATTAATGTCTTTTTATTGTGAATTTGTGTGAAACATCCTTGTTTACCTTTAAGTAGTGGATTTTCAGTCAAATAAGAGGATAATTCATATTGGTGCATCACTATTTTATTTCCTTAGCTATTTTTCTTAACCTTTTTCATATACAATTGATAGATTAGAGTGATATTTGAAGGTACATCAAGGGGAGTTAGCCCTTAATCTAGAGATGCATCTCAACAAAATTATCACCCATAATAAGAGAGATGATTCCATTTTACCGCTTGGATGAAGAGAACTGAGCATATCTTCAAGGGTGAAAATCCAAGTGTCAACAATACATTTAAAAAATAAGATACACACTTTGAATTCCCCTAAATAGGATAAATTTTTTGAGCATGGAATAATAATTTACCCCAAACAAGGTGGAATTGATTTGATGAATTGATATAAATTGATCATGATGTTTATTAGTCATATAATTAGATCAAATAGATAGAAATATATTTGATTTATGTATTTGACAAGTAAAATTTTTTGAGACTTGATTTTTTATAGTGAACATGATAGTATACATCATGATATAAAACACTATGATGACCTAGTTTTAATGTGCATAAGGACTAACCCATGATCCAATAGATAGTTGATTATAACACACCAATGATAAAAACCATGATGACAATGCTGAAGTATGCAAATGGATAGACTCAAGTAAAATTGCATGATAAGGGGCACCATGATGATGATTTTTTTTCATAATGAACTAAGTCAAGGTGATAATAAAAAATAAATAAATAAGTAAATAAGTAAACACACAAATATGAAAATAAAAGGCAATAGAAAGCAATCTTTCTTTGATCAAATCAAAATCCACATGTGAAGGCTAAAGAATAGTGATGGTTGGAATGGATTCCCATAATAAATGATACATGCAAGGGGAATAAGTAAGAATTTAACATACCAAAATAATTTTCATTCTTAAACTTACCCTAAACATGGTGGAAGTGACGAACTTGAATAAGAGTGATTTGATTTGACTTTACCCCAAACAAGTCATATTTGGGAAAGACACATCTAAATGATTGCTAATTCGATTGGATTAAGATTTATCAAGTCTATTTTACTAGACCTAAGATAAGACAAATGTTTTGGATTTTTGGTTTGAAATTGGAATTTGGAATTCAATTAGAATTTATTTTGACTCAAAATTGGTAGCACCACAACATAATTTAGAAAAAGAGGGAGTTTTCATTTGGACAACATAATTCCTTGAAGTTGTGTGAGATAATTTTGACATCATAACACATTTGGGGAATATGAAATTAATACCTAAAAATTAGGTTGAGTAATTCTTCTTGGTGTAGTTATGTTATGACAAAGTTACATTCATGAGAGGGTCTTGTCCCTTCACAACCACTTCAACCTAAGGGATTTAGTGAAATGCTACCAGATTTGGGGTTTGATTACAATTTTACTTGACTTTATATATGGTCACTATATAAATCATGGCACTTGGGTGAAAAATATATCAATGAATAATTTTAATATCATTTCCAAGGTTTCTCCTTTCAAGGGTAACACACATTGACATAGGATATTGAGAAGAACTCCCTAGGGTTCAATCCTCACATGAATTTATGAAAGCATAAATCCAAGTCTTCATGGTGGCAAAGTTCATCAATTTATACACCCTTATAGATAAGATTATTTTTGTATTGATTTTTTTTTAATGACATCCCAATCACTATTCCCTAAGGACTCATGAGGAGGAAATGACACCCCTATCACATAGCTAAATGAAAAAGGAAGGTAATATCATTATGATTTGCATAATTATTACTAAGGGTGAGAGAAGATCATAATAATTAAATATTTAGGATTAAAAATAATAACTTTATGTTTTTGAGTCACCCAAAAGTGGAGAGAATACATTTAAAATATCTTCACAAAACACTCAAATAATAAGAAGCAATAAGAAAACTTGTACACAATGAAAAAGCTTGGAAAATAAGCAAGTTTTCTTATAACCTAAAATGAAATATGATTTTTTTTTAAGGCACCAAAGGAAATTTGAGTATATAATTTTATTTTTTTAAATATATCTCCACAGCCTTTTGAAACCTACAAGCAAACAATGTAAGTAGTTTTGTTTGGTGGATCTTTGATAAGCAAAAATTTGTAAACAAAATGCTAAAAGAAGCAGTCAATATTTTAATGATAAATTTCAAAATATTAATATTTTAAAAAAAAATTGAGAAGTTTTTTATATTATAAATAATCAACCCATTGTAAAAATTTAAATAAAAAGGGATGACATATTAAAATTTA
This sequence comes from Torreya grandis, assembly GCA_037957365.1. Classification (NCBI taxonomy): domain Eukaryota; kingdom Viridiplantae; phylum Streptophyta; class Pinopsida; order Cupressales; family Taxaceae; genus Torreya; species Torreya grandis. The sequence goes on along the minus strand of JARHVA010008784.1, from coordinate 368,669 downwards.
TGATTCCAACCATTTTTAGCCAAAAAATAAAACCAGAAATAAAATGTAGAAGCTAGTAATTTAACCATAAATCATAAAATATACATGATGTTTTAACAAAAATTTGATAAGTTTTTTTTAATAAATACACACACACATTAAAAAATAAATATTAAAATATAAAACATATCAAAATTTATGAATATTTTATCATCCATTTTTAGCTAAAACATAAAATCAAAAATAAAAGGTAGTAGTTAGTAATTTGACCATGACTCATAAAATATAAATAAATTTTAAATTAAATTTTGATATTTTTTTTATAAGAAAAATATGCACACCCTTGAAAATTTTCATATTAAAAAAGATAATTTATAAAAATTTATGAATATTTTACCATTCATTTTTTAACAAAAATTAGAATTAAGTTTTTTAACTAGAAGACTAATCAAGAGTTTAGAAGATTTTGTGGGGTGCTATTTGAGTCCCACTTGGCATGTCATATGTGTCATTATGAATATTTAATATCTATATTTTCACAAATATTGTTTTAATTCTATCAAAAACCTAAAAAATGAAAAATACTTTAGCCTAAGATAGTGTGAGCATACAAAGATTAGCCAATAATGCATAATATTTAAATCAAAAGCATGCAGACCTTCATTAGAAACACATTTGTTTAGTATTTGGATTATATTTAGATTTAAATTATATTTTTATATTTTAATTATGTTTATACGTCTACATTGAAGCTATGAACTAGTTGAATTGATGATGAATTCAAAAAGGTGATACCCAAGGGAACTCATAAAACTGTCAGCACTTTGTTATATATCTTAAGCATGTTAAATTGTAATATAATGAGTTTTATTTATAATTATTTAATATAAATTAAGACCTATTATCTTGAAATAAAGTTTAATGATTACAAATGAGGCCTCAATAGTGCACATGGATCAACACATGGATCACTAATGTGAGCCCTTAATCTTACTCAAGATGGAGGGTGGAGGATGGCTCTTGAAAATAAAAACTAAGGATTAATATGAGACCTTAATTTTATTTCAAATATGAAGGGTTGAGCATTCCCCTCATAATATCTTTGTGAGAGTCATTGTGGGCCCTTCAGTTTGTTTTCAAGATGAAGGGTGGGGAATCATTCCCAAGAAAGCACATAGATAACCAATGTGGGCCCTTCATATTTCTTCCAAGATGAAGGGTTGAGAATACTCCCTAAACTATCTCAAAATATTCATTGTGGGCCCTTAATATTTTATCTAAAATTAAAGGTGGAGAATAATCTTTCATATTAATTCATTTAGTAATTAGCTTGGCTCACAAAAGAATATTCCATAAAATCTCAAGATTCTTTCTTGAATGAAGATACCTTTTGGAAGGAAAAGGAGGAATTAATAATTGAAAGGAAATTATAATTCTAATTACATAGAATTATAATTAGAAGAATGATTATTTTAATTAATAAATTACAAATTTAATTAATATAATCTGGGGAATTTGATTAAAACAATGATTTAGGTAAGGGGGAATTAATTACATTAATTGATCAGTGAAGGAGAATTAGTGAATTTATTAGAACAGAAGAATTGAGCAGATAAAATGTATAGAAAGATAATTTAATAGATATAATATGATGAATTATCCCACCTAGAGATGCCTAAAGTGAATTCAAAATCATATGTTAGATGAACAGATGAATTCTAACCAAAGTAGAATAATTAGTGAGTTAATCAAAGTAAAATAATTGAGTAGAGAAAATGACCAAAATGATAATTTAATAGATATAATATGGTGAATTGTCCCACCTAGATATTCCCTAAGGTGAATTTAAACTTGTATGTTAAATGAGAAGATAAATTCAAACCAGTTTATACCTAATTATAGGAAGTCATCCCATTTTACAATTTTGACATGGATGAGATAAAAATGGAGTGTCTATAATAACAAATAAACATCAAAAGGAGAGTAAGGTAAGGTAGAAAAGGAATCCATTTGCATAAGTTAGCAACACCAATCTTTGAGAACCAAGTGTGTACCTAGCTATAGTTTACCATTGTATGCCAAGTTTCACAAGAATATAGAATTTAGTAACATAAGGAAGGGGTATAAAGAGAGTAGTGGATGATTAATTATAGAATTATTTATATGAATAAATACACATGAGACATATTTCCAACCACACACATACCTATGATGATTTGTGGAAAATATGAAGAATCCAAAAATAAACTAGAACATATCAAAGCTAATCCTAATTAAGGCATAAAACTATAAAAAATATATATTTTGGTTATTAACATTAACATTATTTATTAAAACATATAAATTTGAAAGACCTTCATGAAAACATAACACAATAAGAAGGAAAAAATGATTTGTAGTAATCTTAATGTGCTTGATTATAAAAAGTGTTGACCTTTACAATGAGCTACACAATAAAATATATAAGAAAAGACATGGGGCCAATCTAAAAATAACATTTTATCACACTCTTGACCATCATGTCCCAAAATAGTTACAAAACCAATCATTCCCATGATATTCCCAACAAAGACAAAGAAGAGATAAATAAGACCCAAGGTTAATAACACACCCCTGGTTGGGACCACAAGAGTCTCTAAGTTGAGCTTAGTGGGGGTTCACTTCCTAACTACTTTGGGATATCCTACTAAGTGATAAATGATTGTGCCACTAAGTTACGATCCTAATCCATATTTGGCAAACTAAGGGGTCAGAATAACAACTTTACTTGAGTCAACATCCTGTCATGAACTTTTATGGGGGATTCTAATAAGAATTTTACCTCATTGAGTTCGATAATGTTTTTGGTTGACTATGTGTTAAGCTCCAAGATAGCCTTGGATCTATCCTTTTTGGATTTTTCTACCTTTATCTTCATTACTACCTTGAAGTGGTTGAGGTGGACCCAAACACATCAAAATTGAGCAAGGTTTCATTCAAGTGGAAGATGATTAAGATGTTGACCTCTTTGAAGTATGCAATACTCTGGTCCTTACTCTTATGCAAGATCTTGATGGTGTCTTGGATGTCCTTAAGATAATATTCAATTGAATTCATCATACTACTAGTGAATTTCTGATACAAATTCAAATCAATGAGAGGTATGAGTTTGAGCTCTTTAAACATTCCCTTTTTATAACCATAGGCATATTCTATCACTTATTATCTACTATGATAATCATGTCCAAATATAATTTTGCTAATTAGAAGATAAGATTTCATTTTGAAATAAATTCAATCACCTTCCTGAGGGCTATGAATAATTTTACCAGAGCCTATTCAACCTTGATAATCAAACCAACTAGGATTGAACTCCTCACCTATGACTCTAGATTCTTGACTTGGTCCTTAAGATCCTCTATTAACTTATTTATGAGCTCATTAATAAATATCCTCTAAAATATTTTATTTTCTCATGGTGGTCCTCAATCTTGTGAGGATGAAGATGTATTGTTTTATTCATTAAATAACATGATATGTATGGAAAAAGTGCATATATATAAAAATAAACATAGTTATTTGAAAAAAAAGAATGATAACAAAAAATTTAAAATTTGGTAAAGGAAACCAAGGAAATTCTATAAATATAAAGAAATGGTGTAAATAAAATAATCCATAGTCTCTCAAGCATACTATTTTATTCTAAATATAGATAAAACTAAAAAAGTAGTGCTAACATGTCTTAAGAGGTGAATAAGATTGATATATAAGTGGGAAAATGTATTTAGAATCAAAATTTACCATCAAAGGGGGAATGAAATGGGTGGTGGGGGAGATGTAGGAAAAATAAAGGTAAATAAACTCTTTATCAAAATTAAGACACTAAAATTAAGTTTGTCAAAACAAGAGGAATTTTGACATTAAGGACTTTAAAGAACATATCCTAACCACATAAATATTGGGTTATCAATTAAAGTACGAATATCATCCCATGAAGGCTCTGTGCATGAAAATTAAAATGGACCTACCTTTGTACAATTTTTTCCCTATTCCTTAGGACCCCTTATAGAGTGGTTAGTCTACTACAAAGATTGGGTACCTGTGTGAGAAAGTAGGTTGCACTAGATAATTTTGAATTTTTTTATCCCAATCTACTAGCCTATGGCACCCCAATGGACCTCAACTTTATTATGAGGCCAACTATGGAATTTAAACTTTAACTAGGGATAGGATATGCTCTATGAATCACATCTTTTAGTGTGATGTTGAATTTTGGAATGTATCTTTGTCTTTTGATCATTACCTTTTATTTTAAAGGATTTAGATTTTGAATTTTGATGGATTTTTCTATTCCTCCTCCATATAGATTCGAAGAATCAAACATGGGTGCTAAAAATGATTATCAATTGAAAAATTTGGACTTGGTTGCTAATAAATAGGACTTATAGAGCATTATGTCTAAGAGTCCTATTTATTCATGTGAAATAAAAGTGATATGTTGTCTTCAACCTTGTTTTATATAAATTGAAATGAAAGGAAGCAAAATCAAGGGCAAATGAACATAACATGATTTGAATTACCTCAAATCATAAAAATGTGAAATTGTGAAAAGGGATATAGTGACAATTAAGTATGATTTATTATCATAATAATGTATGTAATGTAGGGAAATATGCTAAGATAGTTTTTTATGGAAATTTTATCCATAAAGAAACAAGAACTAAGGTTGAGAATATGTAATCACAAACTTGTAACCATTTCTAAACATTCTAAAGAGAGCACTCAGTTTTGCCAAAATGTTTGAAAGAATATGTAGATTTTATGAGGAGACTCTAGTGATATCTATGGTATTATAGTTGAAAGAATAAAATGAAATAGATTTGTAAAATAAGAAACTTGTGATCAAAGAGAAAAAGTATGATAGAAAAAAGTATGTATGAAATAAAAAGGTATTCATGAGGAAAATTAGGTCGTATCCATGGTATTACAATGCAACTCATGAAAATTAGAAACCAAAGGACCAAAGTAAGGGACTAAGGTTTGTGTATAGAATAGACTCCTAAAAATAAGAGATCATTGGAGAATTCTTGCAAGAAGTGTTAGTAGGACAATACATTAAATTATGAAAAGAAGGGATATATTTAAGCAAAATATTTTTTCAAAAATTGTGATAGATTCTTTGAAATCATGGACTTCATTAGTTTGTAGATGATAAGTATTAGGACCAAAAATGTATTTTAATAAATAATTCCCCACTATATTTGGGAATATTTTCCTTATTTGTCAAGTGTGTAGTCTAATATGAGGACTAAGGCACCAACAATAAATGTGCAAACTTTGATGTTTTTATTATATTGTTTGTCAATATGAGCTATATATTGGTCATTATGTTGTAAATCAACTAAATGTTATTCATTAAGCAAGTTTAATATATGAATATGAGCTTCATATAATTGTTCATTATGAATGATACCATAAATAGATATATGTAAGGACGGGAGTTTAACTTATAATGGTAAGACTGATTCAGAACCATATACTAGTGAGAACAATGTTGCGCTAGTGATAGTACATATGTTATCAAGATAAGACTAAAAGGTAGGATAAAAATGAAGGTATAAATCAATGAAAATTTATTGAATAGTGTTTTATAATATTTTGTTTATAATTTAATTAGTGGCCTCTTCTTGGCCATTACATTTTGGATCGTAAGGTGTGGAAAATTTGTGAGAAATTTTAAGTTTAGCACATAACTATTTCATGTCCTTGTTTTTGAAATTTCCACCATTATGAGAGATAATATTATGGTGAAATCCAAAATGACAAATGATTTGGTCAAGGAAAAATTTAGACATAGTGGTTCTTATGACATTGATAAGAGGCATGGATTAAACCCATTTGGTAAAGTATTCAGGAGCAATAATGATAAAAACTTGTCCATCTAATGATTGAGGTAATTTAACAATGACATATAATCCCCAAATAAATAATGGCAAAGGATACTCCACTATTTAGAGCTCAGTTGCTGGTGAATGTAATAGATCATCATGGAGTTGGCAAAGATTATACTTTTTAGCAAAATTAATATCATATTTTTTAGAGTAGACCAAATTAACCCATACGTAAATATTTGTGGGTTGTAGCATGTTTGATATAATGACCACCAAAAATACCCCCATATGTTTATTATATGATCATATGAACCTCTTATTGATTTACATAGTAGATCAGGGTACCTTATACATTACAATAGTAAAGGGTGTTATATAAAAAGACATACTTGAAAGCTTGTTTATGTATTATAGCCTTTTCATAATAATCCACATCTATAGGGTAGGTTTTGTGTTCAAGGAATTGGATTATTTTTTTTACCATGGGATTTGTCTAATAGTGATAGCCTCAATGTGACAAATGATCAATTTTTTTATGTGGATATAATAAGGTGATTTTATTATTTGGATAATAAATTGGGAATCATTAAGTAATTGATGAGGTTGAAATAGAGATGCTAAAGAAGCAAGAGAATTAAGTATGTAATTTTGATCTCCTAGGATTGGATTGGTGGTAAAAGAGGTAAATTCCTTGGCAAGTGTGGTATCCATTTGATTATATACAATTATATTTTCATTTTTACATTGATAATTACCAATAACCTAGTGGTAGATAAGTTTTGAGTCAGCCAAAGTGTGTAAATATGGGATATCTAAGTTCAGTGTTGATTTCATGCCTTATATTAGAGATTTATATTCAACCATATTGTTAGTGACATCAAAGTTTAACCTAAATTCCAAAGGTATGATTTTACCATATGGGTTTATTATAATACATCATACCCCCGCTCCTTGGAGGAATTTGGCATCATCAAAGTGGAGGGTTCTAGTGTCTTCATCCAAATAAATGGTAACTTTAGGGATTTATTTGATAACTACTTTGAATTTAGTAATATTATGAGTGATATTGGTGTCTTTTTGATTATTTACTTCTAAATCAATAGTGAAATTATGGAAATAATATTTGAGAGAGATAGCTTGGTTAAGACATTCAATATAAATAATGTTGTCATTAGGGAGATTATCTTGAAGGTGATTTGTAGATGGTAAAGGTGTCATCAAAAGTTGGTCAGTGATGATTTGTCCTTTGACATATTTTTATGTAATAATTATAAGGTCAAATTCCATCAAGAGGACCATCCATTTTCCAATTGTATCTCTAGGTAAAAATGCTTTCAAGAATAAATGATGAAGTGGATTGGAGTGCACAATAACATAAGTGGTTTGATAGAGCATATAGTGATGTAGAGTTTTAGATGCAAATTAAATAGCAAGACAATCAAGTTCTACTTTGGTGTAACATTTGTTGTAGTCAATGAGTCTTTGACTAATATAATGAACAGTGTACTCTCTACAAGTATCATCTTATTTGGAAAACATTACCCCAACTAATATGGGGGTAGAGGAGGTATATAATATTAAGGGAGGGTCATTTGACTGTGGTAAAAGAGTGAGAGGATGGAGCAAAGATTATTTCATATTATCAAAATATTTTGGCATGAATATTTCCATTCTAAAACATTACATTCTTTGAAAAGGAATTGACATAGTAGATATGGTAAGCCATTTTTGGGATGAACCATCATATTTCCCCAAGCTTTCCAAGGTAAGTGCATATGTTTGGAATGGAGCTAGGAATAGGCATGTTAATGATATCATTTATTTTAGTTGGATTGACATCAATACCTTGAAGAGAGACTAAGAACCCTAATATTTTACCAGATGTAACTCTAAATACACATTTGTATGGGTTAAGTCTAAGTTTATATTCAATTCGTTAATCAAAAATTATGGATGGATCAGTGAGGTCCATTGTATGACTTTTAGATTTGGTAATGAGGTCTTCAACATAAGTTTCCACTATCTTGTGTATAAATCATGAAAAATGTTGGTCAGTACATTATGATAGGTTACTCTAACATTTTGAAGACTAAAATGTATTTTGACATAATAGTAAGTTCCCCATTACATAGTAAATGTTGTTTTATATTTGTCTTTAGGGGATATGTGAATTTGGTTATAGCCTTAGAAACTATCCATAAGTGGTAATATTTCATATCTAGTGGTGGAATCTACTATAACATCTATTGAAGGTAAGGGGAAGTTATCATTTAGACACATGAGGTTAGAAGATTATGAAATTCAATGCATATATTAATAACTGTGTTGAATTTTTTATGAGTGGGAATGATGTTTGATACATATTTAGAATAATTAATAGGCTTGATGAATTTGGAATCTAAAAGTTTAATAATTTATTTATGACATAATGTGGAAATTTCAAGTAGTATTTTTTTTTGTTTTTGTCTAACAATTTTTACATTTGGGTTATTGATAATGTTATGTATAATGATTCTAGAATCAATACCTAACATATCTTCATATGACCAAGTAAATATTTTGTGATACTTGTCAAATAATAATCTAAAGTTATTATGCTCTATTAGCATGATTTATTTAGATACAATGATAGGTCTAGGACATGATGGTGTACCAAATTCTATTTTTGTTGTTTCTTCAATGACCATAGCATTTACATCTTGGAAATGATATAGAGCATGAGGAAGAGAAGAAATAAGATTTTCTTAAGATCCACACTAGCAATGAAATTATTAAAACAAGGAGCTTTTCATTTGAATTTTCCAAGTTTATGATTTTTTAAGGGAACTTGAGGTTCTTTAGCATGGAGTAATTCAAATATATTTTCATCACTAGGGAGCATGCATATTGGTCCAAAGTATTTAACATCTACTTTGAGATCAAGGATTTTATTACCATTGTGATCATAGTTAGAACTTATTTGTCATACATCTGTGGCTTTAGCATCTAAGGTGATTTCAGGTGTAGGTTTAATTTTAAGCTGAGGTTGAGTGGATTCAACCATGGTAATAGGTGTGTTAGGTTGCGTTGTAGATGGAGGTTTAATTTAAGTGAGGTGGGTAGCATTAATGGTATCTATAGGATCATGATAAAGAAGGAAAGTTGGTAGATTGGTTGGTTGTTTCAAAGCTATAGATGGTTTAGAATTTTTTGAATATTCTATAGTTGAGATTTGTTCAAGTACCCATGGGGTATTTATAGTTGGATTAATGGGAGATACATGACCTTAAGGTTTTGATTCATTATAAAATGATATATGAATCACATGAACATCAAAGTTGAAGGAATATATTTTAGCTAATGCCTATTGATAATATTGTACATCTAGGTCTCGTGATTGATCTTAAGCCATGATATAATTGCCATAATATGTGTGGGAAATAGTACATGCATCTATATCTAAGGGAGAATCAGAAGTGGATGCATATAAATCCCTAAATTTTTGGTGAGACATTGTTAAAGGATCTCGAAATAATTTGGCCACTCTATACTCATTACATGCGAAGTCATATTCTATGTAATAAGCTTCATGTGCATTACATGGAGGAAGAATTTTAGTGATATCATCAACTAGAGGTATCGTACAATCATGTGGAATCAATGAAGGAGGAAGCCATTCTAAGATGTAAGGAGGTAACTTATTGGTATTATAAGTGTTTTATAAGTCATTAAGTTCATCATCATTGAAATCATCAAGAGTGACATGTAAATCTAGATTCATGTTAATGAATTCAAGTAGAGGTGCACAATTAATACATGGAATGGTTAGAATATGATACTGATATTTTGGGTTATGTAGTTTTATACTCCATGGATCAAGATCAGTCTCATTTTTATAGAATTTTCCATTACGGAAGAATATAATACATTGAATACTTGAGGAGGCGATAACCCTCATACGATGTGTCCATAGGTGACCTAGGAGCATGTTACAGGATAGTGGTAAATAAATGACTATGTATGGTCTTGGGTGTCCAATAGTGAGGGGGAGCCAAAAACAACCAATCAATTTTTGTTTCTTTTAATCAAAACCTTGACATGTGAGATAAGTTTGTTTAAGGTGATCTTTATTGTATCTAAGTTGTTGAATTAACCAAAGGGAGGTAACATTAATTATTGACCCTTCATCTACTAAGACTTTTCAAATAAAAGTGGTGTTAATTAAAATTCATCATTAATAATGTCTTCTTCAAGAAAATTTATGGAAGGTTTAGAAGAAGTACAAATAGTTTTAATAATATGTACTTCTATCAGTGAAGGGTCTTGAGGGGGTTTTTACACCTCAAGGGATGGTGGTTCTTCAATGTATTATAATTGTTACATTAATAATTTGTGGTGATATAGATAAGTAAAAACTAACTCCATGAGGAGTATTTTTCAAGGTATTAAATTAAGCTCTTACAAGAAATTCTAATGAATTTTATAAGATGAAAACCAATATGAGGTTTGGGAGGTAAAATGGTTTTTGTAAGAATTGTAGAAGTAGATTGATGTTCTAGTTGTATGAGTGTTTCCTCATTTGTTTTATAAGGTATGTTAGTGGTAGTTATGGTGTCTTTAAGAAATTATTCTTCAGTTGATGGTTTTTTAGGCTTAGTGACATGATATTTATAGGTAAGATTACATCTGTAATTGAATTTGGTTGCATTCACATTTTGATAATTAGTATAATAGTGGCCATAATCATCATCAATTACACATATATCTTTATTTGAGTGTTGTGGTTTGGAATTAGAAAATGTTTTTGGAGGTTTAGAGGATGAAGGTTTAGTAACTGGTTTCTTTTGAGAGGATTTGATATAATCATGATGACATATTTTGATCATAGCATCATGATTAAATGCATCTTCTAACATAAAAGAAATAAAAAATTTAGAGAGCCCATGACATGCTTCTTGAGAATTTCCTATACCAGGGTGAAACCGAAAAAAAATTGTTAGGATCATACTATATAGGTGGGTTATTAGTGGAGGCGAAAGGTTTAGAAGGAGCTAATAATTGCTTCATTTATTGAACTATTAATGGTGTATGGGAAGATTGGGGGTTATCCAATTTGTCTACTCTTATTTTTGTTTGAGAAATATTTCTAGTGATTGCATTAGTGTAATTTTGGAAAGATCCCTTGATGGTTTTATGGTTAGGCTCAAACTATTTCATAAGAAATTATTGTCTTTTATCTTGATCAATTACATAATTTAGAGTTTGTGGAGAAAAAGTTCAAACCTTATATTAAAGGGAAGGTGTTAATATGGTTATAAGTAGTTTAAATAAGTTATCATCAATCATGTTGTGATTGGATTTGTGATCCAAATATTTCTATCATTTTAATAAAATCATGAGCTGATTCATAAGGGATTGTTTAGCATTGATAAAATGACTAAGACAATTATTAGGAAGATCATTGTGTTGAAGTTATTTTTCTAGAGGATTGACTAAATCCTCTAGTTACCATATAGAATGTTGAGGGAGTTGATTATACCATTCTAATACATCTAATGTGAATGTTTTGACTAGAATTTTAGTGGTAACAAAGGTATTAGTTTGAATCCACTCTTTTTAGATATTACCAAATGATTTAAGGAAAGATGTTGGGTCTTTAGTCCCATCATATTTAACATTTGGAGAGATATTTCCAATATCAATAGAAATAATGAATGGATCTAAAGGTTTATTTTGAATATTTTGGAGCATATTTTTGTGCATAAGGGGTTGGGGAATGATATTTACATGGAATATCTAAGAGGTGGAGGGATAAAATTTTAGTTATTTTGAGGTAAGAGAAGAGGAGGTTGATTAGCCATGTTTAATAAGTGATGTTGCATATGCATCATTTGACAAGTATTATATGTTTGAATGATATTAATTTGTTAAACTATTCATGCAAGAATTTGAGTGGTGAAAATTGGTGGATTGTCAGGGTTGGTAGGAGTAAAATTCCCTATATTGGTATTAGGGATGGTTTATTGGGTGGAAGATTGTTAGGTGGTGCGTTGTTGGTGTTTAAAATATTTCCTATAGGATTATTGCTTAACCTTGTGTCAATTAACCCTATATTATAAAAAGTTGATTTTGAGATAGAATTATCTTGATAAGTGTGAAATGGATCTAATACATCAATACCTTTAGTTGGGTTAATTTGGACCATATTCTAGTATAAAGATGAAGGGTGAGAGAAGGTGCACCAAGAGTGAGTATCCTCTTATGTAATAAAGTTATGAAGAAAATAATACCCCATATATCATCTAAATGGATTAATATTGGCCAAAATGATTAAAATAGGGTATTTCATGATGTTTGTAATAAAGATCTAAGACTAAAAAGAAAAGGTGAATAATAGGAACAAGTTTGGACATATACATAACTAGATCAACTAATTAAGATTTCAAGATAAAGAACTAAATTAGTCAAGTGATATGGAGTTAACTAGTTTAATTGAGTTCCAAAAGGAAACCAATATAAAATCCAAGAAAGGACACAGTTGAGTAGATTGATTGTGCAATGGGGAAGCACTAAAGACTAGCTTGTGAAATATTGGGTTGTACATGATGACTGTATCCTATAGGAAGATAAAAATACAATTCTCTGAGAGATTGGGTCAAATAAAATGACTATATTCTATGAAAATAGAGACTATAAGAGACACAATTGAGCGGGTCAACTATGTTTTGAGGGAAAATGTAGGCTTTGGTAGTTTTGACTCTAGATGATCTAATGTTAATTAGAAAAAATATGAAATAAACGTACAAAAAATAGGTTGACCTAGTTGATCTAGTTATGAAACATAACACAAACCTTGTACCAATGCTAGGTAATATGAGTTTTGTAATATAACATAAAATTTACAAAGAACAAGTGTCAGGAATCTAGAACAACAAACATGCTCTGATCCCACTTGTCAGGATGCGAAACCGAAAACATACAATTGATTACCAAACTTCAAGCAACTTAATATGCAAAAATAACCAGATTCACCAAGTAACTAGAATTCAGAATAAGACAGCATATGAGAGACAATACACAACTTGTATTAACACTTTATACAGAAAAGAATACAATAGAGAATATGCCACATCTTCTCCACCACCTTACAGAGGTTTCCCACACCTCAAGTGAACAGTAAATCTTCTCCCCAAAGCTCTCCCTCTCACAGGTCACAACACCCAACTCAAATACAGAGTTGATGTTCACCTCCCATGCTCCACGCATAACACAAGTGCTCCACGCACTCCACAAGCACTCCACGTGCTCCACAAGTACTCAAAGTACTTCAAGTAGATCTCCCATGAATCTGCAACAACCTGCACTTCAACAGACCATACTTATGGAAGGAACTCCCTTGCCTTCCTCTTGCTCTATCTGAGTACACACCTGTACTCCAAGTAGATCCTGCCTGATACTGCTCCCTGTTGTGTTGCTGTCTGTATGACCTTGCACCCCTGCAAATCAAACAATGGTTCTGCTCCCCTGTGAACCTTGACCTTGCATACACATACACCTGTAGATCAATGATCTTACTTACCATGTAGATCTCCTATATAGGCCATGCAACTGTGACCAAGATCCTACACTCCTGAAGAACCCAGCTAGCTCTCCAATCTAGTACCAACACACCTGGTACTGTGGCACTAAGAGGAACGCACCATTGCTCTACCTCACACACAGAAGGAGCTTATAATTATGCTCTCTTACTCCCTAGCACACTTTTCCAATACAACCATGAGTCTATTATATAGATCTCATCCAAACAATAATTAGACATCTAATTACAATAATTAGATCCGCAGCTCTCAGTCTAAAATTAGATCTCTTCATGCAAACACTTGGTTCGTTAGCTAACTGCCTGTAAATAGCTCGCAGTCAAACCACACAGGCGACCGACGCCGGTCCCTATCTGCCTGGGGGTGACCGACGTCGGCCGATATATGACCGACGTCGGTTGCTTCTCAATGCTATCCTGTCGACGTCGGCTGATCAGACCGACCCCAACTTCTCTGCAATCTTCAGCAACCTCCTCTCCTGTTTGCATCAGTGAAGCTTTTAGCTCCACAATCCTAACAACAAGTAGTTAAAATAGAAATAGAAATGCTAATCTATGTAGTTATTCCTGAATATTTTAATTTGTAATTTTAGAAATAAATGTGATAGGGTGTTGGATTTAGAAAGGAACTAGAAAGGTAAGCTAAGGATGGTTTCAAGTTGTTAAGGTTGAAATGGATATATATTGGTGATGGTATGGGGTTGACATTGGGGCCTACCCCCTCACTTCACAATCCCATAGTGATAAGGGTGTCAGGTGCTTTGCCATTATATATCATCAACCATGTATTTATACCTAGCCATAAAATCAAGGTAGCTTACCCCTTGGTGATGAATCCAAGTACGTAGACCTTGGGTAGAATTTATTTAATGCTTTTTGATATTATGTGGTTTTGAAGTATGTGAATAAAATAAAAATAGTGTGACTAAATCGATAAATTGAACCTTCCTATTTAGTATGTATGCTACTCTAATCAAACAAGCAATAAAATTAAAAGTGAGTTAATTACTATCAATATACATTAATTACTTTTCTTGAAGAGTACAGGGTCGACTGGGTCAACCAAGTATGTAAACAGTATAAAACTAAATCGACTCGGTTGATTCTATCTATTGAAGCAAGGGCTAAAGAAACATAGTAAAATAAGTCAACTGAGTCTCTTGGGTGAGAATAAACTATAAAACTAAGTTGATCTAGTCAACTTAGTTGACTTTAGGGTTATAGTTTTATAGACTAAAAATTTTTAAAAATAGGATTGAAATGAAAGAAAATAAATGACTAAGTTGGTGAGAATGAACTTGATGATTATAATGATGTTGAATTTGTTAATTTTATATGGTGCCATCTAGATGAAATTTTTTGACCTATTAATAGAGTCGAATAGGTCAAATAAGTCTAAAAACTTGTATTCAAAGAAGTGAAATGAGTCAAATGAATCGATCCAAGTACCTATAGTTGAATATTACCTACACAAAGCCAAACAAAGTTAATCAAATTTATTATGTGTTAAAACTATGTACATAACGTTAGACTGAGTCGATAGATTTAATCTAGTGATGTAAAAAAGAAATAATTAATAAATGATAATTAATGAAAGTGTGAAAGAAAACTTACAAGGTTTATTTCACATTAGGTTAACCAAAATGTATATAGGGGAAAGTGAAGTTGATCTAAAAATCAATCCTAACTCAGAGAAGATAAATCAAACTATCCCTTCCACTTGTTAGTAAATTTATACAATCACAATCATGACCCATATGGATCTACTAGACCTAACTAAGGGGTATATTACCATACAATATCACTAGAGAGGGTTCCTAAGCCTCTAGTGGAGAAATACCACATAATAACCCTAACTAGGTCCTATGGTTTCTAAAAAACTAAATATCAAAGTAAAATAAATCTAGTTTAGTGCTCACCAAATCTTGTGGCACAAATGGGGGATACTAAACATAAAAGTAAACATGTAAAGAAGGACTCTACTCAATTCAATGTAGAGGTAATCATAATGTATGGATAGAGAAATACATTCACAATAAATTAATTATGATACTTCTATCTACAAAAATATAGGAATAAGAGTTAGGAATACTTACTATTAGAGACCTAGACTGCATCCTACCTGGAGGCAGGAGTATTCAGGTCCTACTTCCAAACCTAGCTCAACATGGGTCTGACCCTAGGTTTTGAGTTGTTCCAATATTTATGCTCAAATTGGAAAGGTCCAAAAGAACCCCCTTCCAAAGGGTTCAAATTTGAGTGGTAGAAATGTTGGCATGCTTGGTAGGACCAAGTCCAAAAGAATGGAAAGATCTTGGTGTGTTTTTCCTTTGATCAGCTTTTGGAAGCAAGCAAATTAACACCAATGGGGAGTCCAAGTCAATGTTTTAGTTATGATCAGACAAAGTATGTCTCAATGAAGTTTATAATTAGTTTTTGCATCTCATTTGATATATGAGGTTAATATGAATAGCTATGGTGAATATCCCTATTATCCACCTCCTTATCAATAGCTCCAATATGATCCTCATTATCCATATGAGCCTAATCATCCCTACCAAGATTTCTATCAAAGATATGAGGAACCTTGGAAAGTTTGTCATGATCCTTATTATCAAGGGAATATCTCTTAGCTTCCTCATGATCCTCACCAGCAACAGGAGGACATATTTTAGTCATACATGTAGGAATATTGCCTTGATCCTCCATATGAACAATAAGCCCATCATAATATTTCCCCTCATCAACCCTATCATGAGACATATATACCATCACTTAAGTAGACTTCAATAATCCTTAAAAATCATGCACTAGAATTTTTCTCATATAAATATTATGGCTAAGATGTCCCCACTCACCTGATTCATCATGTGAGAGAGTCATTGCAAAAAATAAAAGAAGAACGAACACCTATTGAGAGATAAAATTAGAGCAATCTCATAGGTGAGATGATGGATATAGGTGGTTACATTTAGATAATTAAGGAAAAGCTAAAATGCCTTGAGGAACAATAGGTCCAACCTCACCAACCTTATGTGTCTTCATATACACCACTTTAGCCCTCATATGTGCCACCCATTTATCCCCAAGAGACCATTCCAAGTTCCTTATGTGTTTCTCAGACCTTTATTTCTTGGAGATCTATCCAAGAGATATATCAAATAAAGGAGGATTTTATTATGGAATAGCCTAATATTGTGATCCAAGACTCCATTCTTCCCCAATAACCCCTTATGAAGTCCTTCAAAGATCTAAGTTGAAACCAAGTGGTGAAGTCATGGGCTAGGAAAAGTGAGGCAAATCTAGATTTGAGGACCCAAGTTAATAAGTATCTAAACCTATGAAAACCTCTGTCATCCCTCCTTATAAATATTCTTATGTTCCTTGTCTTCATGAAGCTATTGACCACCTTAAAGAGAAGATATTCTAAGAAAATATAGATAAGCAAATCAAAGATTTAGATCTAAGGACAAGGAAAGAGGAGAAGAACTAGAATCAAAAGGTCAAAGGAGAACCTCTATCTTTTCCATCTTGGAATCAAGTCATGAATTCAAGTAGATACAAAGATACTCAATCCCCATCCCTCCCTCTTCAAGAATCTAGGTCATTTCCATCTTCGAAATCTATTCAAAGTAGTAAGTAAAAAGAGGAAGTGGTGATTATGGAAATCAAATAAGAGACCATATAACCTCCACTCTTTTCCACTCAAAATCACATAGCCTTTCCTTCATGGAGAGCCATTAAAGGAGCAAAGAAATAGGAAGAGGAGGTGAAAGTGATCCAAGAAGAGTAACTTTAGGAGCAAAATTAGGTACCTATGGTAACTTCTCTAGACCTCTCTCATCTTGTTGACTATTTTCAAGGATCTGATATGCCACTCTTTGAGAAAGAGCCTCTCCTTTGTGAGTCAAACTAGGAAGATGTAGCTAAAGAAGTAGGAAATGGAGATGACTTGAGTGACCAGGAAGAATAAATCATGATTGGGTCACCTGTTGACAAGGACACACATGCTTCAATTTTTTGTGATGGTGCAAAGATGGAACAAGTTTAAGAGAAAGCTAAGGTAGAGGCTAAGATACAAGTACATGGGGAAGAATTTTTTGATGTACAAGAGAAGGATGTCCTAATTGAAAAAGTTGATGATATTATCCATGAGTTCCTCTATAACATAAAAAATAATATTTATCATAAAGGACAAGAGCTTGTTGGAGAAGAACAAGATGAAATTGAGAGCATGCTTAGTCATCATCTCGATTTTGAAAATGAAGAAGTGTTGATTGATCAATCTAAGATGTTAAAAAAAGGATTGTAGCCTCATGTTTGTGGTCAAGAAATTGATATGCTTGCTTCTAACTTTTAGTTTGAAAAGGCTCCAATTGAACTATAGCTTCATGAGAACAAATCTTTTGATTTGTTTGATATCTTGCATTCATGTTTTTATTTACTTGAATGGGGTCCATTGTAGGATAAGAAGAGTAATATTATCAAGTAAGAGGTAGTTTTTCTCTCAGGAGATGACATCTTTTAACTTTTCAAACATGGTTATCAAATTTTCTCTCCAACTTCATAATCTCCCTACTATAGGAAGTTGAGAAGGAGCTCAAATGGCCTTAAGAAGTCATAAGATTAGGTCCATCTCCATTAGAGGTAAACCTCACAAATATGTCAAAGGAGACACATCAAGCCAGTCTATATGTTCATGATAAATAGTTCAAGAATGAGGAAGAAATGAAGTTGTTCCTATAAAGTCCATAAATTTGGAAGGAGTATAATTGGGTCTTGGACTCATGTCTATAATTCCTACACCTAAAATTGGTAGTAGAGGAACTAGTTACGTCACGAAAAAGACACGAGAATCCAATTACTCACAGCTATAGAAGATAGTTGTCAAGAGAAGACAAGTATTTTTCAAAGTTTCAAGGTGCACAAAAAAGTTTCCCATTTGACCCAGGTGGAAGATACTTGTAAATTAAAACCATGTACATATTAGACTAATTTTATTGCATTCTTCTAAGTGTTATTCTTGGTACTTTTATTTTTTGTCCCTACTTTGTTCAGTAGGTTAGTTTCCTTTCAATAAGTGCCTTGGGAACTCTATCTTGTTTTGTCCTCTTTTGGTCCTTGTTTTTGTTTCAAGAGAGGTTAGAGTAGGATTGGTACTAGGTCAATATGTTGGAGACTTATGACTTCATGCTAATAGACTAGAGAAGGTGGCATAGTTTGGGTTTTCTTACATAGACAGGGATGCAAACTCTTTGAGTCACCAAAGATGTTGGCAAATTTTAGCCCACATATGAATCTCTTGCATGGTTTCGTGAAGTAGTAGATTAAAGGCTTTGAAAGGGGTCTAAGATTGAAAATTGGTAGAGACCACACATGTTATCATATGTTTTAAACATTTAGATTATAGACCATATTTCAAAGGCCCTATGGATTTCCAAGAGTGCTTGGAACAAGTGTGGAAATATAGGGATCCATCTGGTTCATCATTGCATTCATCTAGGCATCTTAGGCCTAGTGGTAGAATTTTTGAGTAGGCACTTTGCTGACATCGCCATTACCATGTGTGGATGAGTCAGGAAAAATTGGTCATATGGGTTTTTTCACATTTGTGCCAAGTTTATATGTGCCAAGTTTTAGGTCCTCCACCAAAGTGCATCAAAATTTATGGAGATCCAAAGTTGGCCTCTCAACCAAATCTATTATTTTTTCATATTTAGCCATTTTTAAAGAAGTTCAAATAAATCCAAGTGAGCATATTCATATATCCATATCTCGCACATGTGATATTTGTAGGGGAAAATGGTCATATGAGTTTTTTTAAATTTATACCAAGAACATACACACTAAGTTTTAGGTCATCCATCAAAGCAAAAATAGGGTTATACATGTAAAAAGTTAGCTCCTAGTCATATTTCACTAAGTTTCCCATACTTATCCAAATAAACTTGACTATCATTAGGACATCATGCGAGAGTAGATATGGACCAACCAGCTTGATCATTTAATATCTTCACTTGGGAAGATCTCAAGACTAGTAGATAAAATGGGTTTGTTCATTTTGACCTCAAGAGCATCTCCTAAAAATTTGGCCACTCTTTGAATTTTGCATTTCAAGTTCCAAGCCTTCAAAAATTGACTTGAAACATAAGATGTTCATGCTAACATCAAAATAAATCTTGAGAAAAAATATATCTATGTTTAAATTTGATAGTCTACAGGACATCAATTATATTCTATGGGATGTTAAATAACATTAAGAAGGATGTTAAATTTATGATAGAGAAAGATAGATCCTATTGAGTGTAAATTTAATAGTCATATGACCATCAATGATGGTCATGTGAACATCATTTTTAAGATCATGAACTAGCCATTGGCTTTCAAATAGTGGGTCTTGATTGATCTAACAGTCCATGTGACATTGTATATTTAGATCTAATAATGAGTGAAGGTCAAAGGGTTAGTGAATCTCAAGAGTAAATGTGTGCATGACAAGTGTTAATGACACATTCAAATGGTAGAATCAATGTCTCATGAGAATTTGTATTGATTAAAATTGATAGAATGAGATGAATCAATGTGTCAATAAGCTCAGTCAAATTTAGACAACCAATTAGAGCAAAGTCAATCCTAGGGTTTTTTATGGAGGTTTAGAATCAATTTTTTACCATGAAAAGTGAGATTTTGTAGGGTCTTCTCAATGCCATTGAAGATTGTTCAAATACCATAGAGCGTTTTAGCTAAGATAGTCAAGTATGAAAAATATAAAAAGATCACCATTGGAGCTTAATGTGGACCTCTACTTCAACTTTTTATGACTTGTAGGGTTTATTATTGTGACTATGTTCACTTTTCTAAAGAAGGACCAATTTTGATGGAATTTTGGCTCCTATAGAGATAAAGTGAGTATTTTTGAACCTGATAGAGTCTAGAAGGTGCTATATGGTCTATGTGTCTATTTTAATATAAGGACTATAGGAAAACCAATAACCTTAGATTGGTTTTCCATATATAGTAGACCATGATCATGGGGTAGATATGTGTGATTAATAAAAAGGGTCTCATTTTTTAACATGGCCTTATCATTGATAGAGTAGGTACTCCATCACTTAAGGCATGATATAATTGTCAGTATTAGGATTTGAGGATTTGATCCTCATGAGCACATCAAGTAGACTTAGGGTCCCAAGGTGGTAAAATTATAGTGTAATAAGTATTTAAGGGCATTTATTCCACTCAAATATACTTAGTCATCATGGAACAAACCCTTGTCTCTGTTAAGACACTGTTGACCAATGAGAGGAGCTCAGAGACTAGTGGGATAAAAAGAGATTCATTTGTTGATAAAGGAACATAAATAGAAAGCAATCAAGTGTTGCTACTTCACTTCTTGATCTCAAGGACTTTGCTCCATTCTCCAATACATGATTCCTCTCTCTTTCTCCTTTCTACTATATATAGAGGCTTTTGAGCCAAAAAATGGATCTTCTCTACTCCCTCTCTTGGGCATGACTAAACTCTACCAAGATGGACCTTATAACCTCTAGAAATGAATAGAAGACTATGTTTTAGATTTCATTATTCTAGTATAGTGTGTACATGTTATATTTGCATATGTGGTAGAGGTTTTTTGCTTGTAAAATCATGATCTTACCTAGTTACTAGTTCATCTAGTTATGTAGGTCATGTTTAGTGTTCTACATCTCTTGATTGAAGCCCGCATGTGGATATTGTGATTGGTTAGTGTCTTACTCTATACCTATCCTTCATTTCTCTCAGATTAGATCATTTAGTGAACCAATTCATGAAGTACTAATGTATGATAGATATTTGTGATCCTGGATCTAATCTTTTACTTATTTCATTAGTGTTCTAAGATTCAAATAGGGTGGGTCAAACATAAATTAGGTGCATCATCATTGTTAGCTTAGGTTTCCCTTTCATGTATTTTTACTTTCTCTTTCTAACCCTTCCCTATAAATCATTAGTCTAGAATTAGTTTAGGTGATCATCAAGAGGAATCTGACCTTCTCCAGAGGTTCAACTCCACCATAGGTGACCCATAGCTTGGGGTTGTTCCAATATTTATGCTCAAATTGGAAAGGGCTTGAAGAACTCTCTTCTAAAGGGTATAACTTTGAGCGATAACATTTACCTTGAAGGTGAACCCATGGAGGCTTAATCTCTCACTTAGCCTATGGCACTTTGTAAGAGGTTATTGTGGTTCATAAGGATCACAAAAATAGGTCAAATCTAGGATATAAGAATTTTCCTATGCATCCAAGACATTTCCACAAAACAAGATTCTTCTCTCCAAGTGTAAACCCTAATTAATGACTCCTCAAGTATAATGGTGTAACAGTAGATTGTAAATAAGCATAAATGAAGGATTATCTCTATCTTTTTTCTTAAAAATAGGGTGAAATATGTGTTTATATATATGTATCTAATCCTAAACCCTTATAAATATTTAGCCAACATGGTCAACCTAGTCAATCAAGTCATTTAGGAAATGAAGAAGTTAGGTCTTAGACTAAGTTGACTAGGTTGACTTAGTCCTTATGCTTATTTCCAAGAATATGTTTAGACAATTTGATTATGTTTAGAGGATGTTAAAAAAAGTTTTTGGCTTAGGTAGGGGCTATTTGAGGTGATGAATTACTTTGAGTATCATGTGAGGGAGGTGTCAAAGCTTAGGGAAATGTATAAGAGAGGCTTGTGTTGGTTTTAAGTGGTGGTATAAGGAACAATAATATTGTGAAGCACCAATAGGCTACCCAAACATTTACTAGTATACCATTTAATATGTGTACTCAGAAAGATTGAGACTATATGAGTTCCTACAAGAGAAAAAGCATTAGTGATTGAAAAAGTTTGAAAATATTGTGTATACATATATCATTATAGAGGATGTTCATGAATTATTAGGATTTACAATTAATAACACATTAATGGTGTGTATTAGTCTAGATTTAGTTGATTATAGGAGATCCTTAGCTTTCTGGGTGATAGGATCAAATAGATTGACTAGCCTAGGTTGGTGGTATGGCTTTTTGATCTATATGTTTTGACCATTCTAGATATCCAAAAGGCCATTATTGGGCTTGTGACATCCTATGTGATCTATCACAAGTTATATGGGAAGCTCCCATTATATATTATATATTTATGTTAGGTGATTTTGTAGAATGGCACATTGTATGATTTAGGTAATGTTATTTGGGTGTAGTTAGTGCATAATTTTTATAGGATTTTATCTAGGTGCCAAAAGATGATGGGGAGCATTGTGATTTTTGATATTTGGATATATGAGTGATTTATTATGTATAGGCAAGTAGAATTACCTCATATTGTGTATGATTTTTTATTTCATGTGTGGATGTGGGCATATGACCATGTGGTGTAGATTATGATTAATGTTTTGATGTTACAGATTAGTAATTAAGGTTAGGTTATTTGGCACTCATATTAAGGTCATATAAATGTTTGGCCTTCATTTCTAAACACTATATAAGCATAGGGTCATTTGAGGATTATGAGACATTATCCTTGGTGGGTATAAACCCATATGCTTCATCATGTAGTAGGGAAGATTGGATTGCCACACCTAGTGGTACCAATAGTGGTCCCAAGTTTTTGGGCTTAACATGAAAGGGAGTATGTTTTATGGGAAGTATAGGAACATTACCAAAGGTTCATTTATAGTTCCTATTTGAGTGAGTGATATTAAATGGTCATGTATATGAAATAAATTAGGAGACACATTAAAAAATATTCCATAACAATAAATATTGCATCTTCTACCATGGTTGTGAAGATAGAGAGAGGCTCTAGTATTGTCACGAGTACAACCATAGGCACAACTATAAGGAGATCCAATAGTGCATCCTCATTTGATTTGGTCTATTGTATATTGTATATGTAGTGGGGCATGACATGTTCATGTGATTCCACCTAGATAATATGGAGATTATACAACATCATGAAACCATGATATATAGTAGGTGTTTGGTGGATGAGTGGATGGAGCTACAATTAGTGAGTAAGATGTGTTTTATAGTGATTATTTTGAGATTATATATATATATATATATATATATATATATATATATATATATATATATATATATATATATATATATATATATATATATATATATATATATATATATATATATATATATATATATATATATATATATATATATATATATATATATATATATGGTTTTAGAGATATATATGAGATCTAATATGATTTTGGTTTTCATTTTATAAATGTTAGGGTAAATGAGCCTAATGGAGGGCCTTGGTGTAAACAACCCACCATGAAATTTTAGATGATATGTTACCACAACATGATATTAAACAATTAATTGATCCATTTGTGCCTTTAGCCTAGGGTTATGCTAAGTGGTTTAAGTTGGTCAATGATAGATACATAAATTATCAATTGGGTCCCAAGATGCAATGCCACCAAGATTTGGTCAAAGGGAGTTACAAACATGGAAATCATTGGCTCAAGAGAGAGTCACTCATTTGACTATAGTAAATTAGGTATCTAGCTTAGAGGTTCAACTGGCCAATCTACAACGATAGGTGATTAAGCAAATATATAACCTATATATCTATTTGGGGGTGGCTATATAGATATCTATATAGAAAGAGTTAGGTGTTGGGTAGTTATCCTCTCCATCAACTCTATATATATATATATATATATATATATATATATATATATATATATATATATATATATATATATATATATATATATATATATATATATATATATATATATATATATATATATATATATATATATATATATATGGGACATTTAGACACTCCATATATGTGCCTCTATTTAGATTCTATCCCTTGATCAATAGATAGGGCTTGAGGAGGGAGAGGGACTTTAGATACACACACACACACACACACACACACACACACATGTTGTGTGTGTGTGTGTGTGTGTAGAGCATGTTTCCTTTATATATTGGTGAGAGATCAAGGTTTAATAGATATATCTATCTGGGGTAGCTATAGATAGAGTTTAGTTGGGCTCCATATCTATATATGGGCCTTGAAAGATTATCTACTGATAGGTATCTAAAGTGAAGGATATTTGGATATCTCAATCATAGTCATAACTTTGAACTAAAGTTTGTGTTTGTGTTTGATCAATTTTTTGTATTTATTTGGGGTAGCTAGATATAGGTTAGTGCATAATGTATGATTAAGGTCGAGGGGAATTTGTATTTATGATTTACTTATATACCTATCTATAGAAAGGAATAAATGTCTAACATAGATAGATAGGGGGTCTAGTTTGTATTTATATCTATATATCTCCAGACCTTGACCCCGTCTATATATGGGGACTATCGAGCACTGAGTTAAAATCTTATATATATATATATATAGGGGTTGGTGTGAGGGATATGATTTATATTAGATTATTCCTTGGCATGATAGATATATAGTGTGACCCACATTATATGTAGATATGTTAGTTTAGCTAGCCCCTCCTCTCTATATATGTGGAGTTTTTTAGCCTTATATATATGGATATGGGTGGCCCCCACCCCTATATATCTTATCTATCAGGGGTCCCTACCATCTCATTATGGTATACATATATAAAAAGGACACTAACCTCCCCCATCAAAATTTCTACTAGATGGACTATGATCATAAAAATATTCACTATATCAGACTATATAGATAAGGTAGTCTCAAGCCTCTATGGGTAGTGTAACACATCCTCATGATGGATCGTAGCCTTAGAGTTTTTTTCATATTATGTGTTATTGTGTATCATGATATATATATATATATATATATATAAGTTTTTTCATTAAGACCTTAGAGACTAATGATGGATCAATGTGTATAAATTTATTTGTTACATGCTCATTTAGAGATGCATGTCTTGATGACCATATATATAGTGAGAATGTTCCATTATGCTTATTTGATCAAGGAAAATGTGATGATGTAATGTAGTTAAAGATGACTAAAATGATTTGATTAGATAATTAATGATCTTCCAAGGGGATAAACTGCAAGTGTAGTGTGACATCATATATAAGCCTTAAGAAATTGATTTTTAATGTAACATGTCATGGTATTAATCATGATATAAAACACCATGATGACCTGGACATAATTTGCATAAAAATTGACTCTTAATCCAATAGATAAATGGTAAAACCACACCAATGATAAAAACCATGATGATAATGTTGGTGTATGTCAATGGATGGACACAATTAAAAGTGCATGACAAGGAGAACCATGATTATGACCTCTTTAACAAAATGGACTAAGTTAAGAGAATAAAATAAAATAAACAAACATTCAAGAAAGCACAAACTAAAAATAAAAGCAACATAAAGCACCTTATTGTTTAACCAAGTCAATATCCATTATATAGTCTCAATGATAATGATAATGGAATAGTTCCCCTAAGCAAGGATATATGCAAAGGAAGGACACATCCCAAGGTGAATGAAATGATTATAACCAATAATTAATTTAACCTAGTAGGGAAGATTTAGGAAGGACACATCCTAATGGTTGCTAACATGACTGATTCAATGATTAATCAATAATAGTGATTGGATTTAGGACAAGACAAATGTTTTTGAATTTTGTGTATTCTTATCTCTCATATAGATTATAAGCCTTTTTCTAATGTTTAATATTTTTTGTATTTATATCTCTCATGGATATTGTAAGCCTTATTCCAATTTTTAGGTCTTTTGGATTGTTTTGAATGTTTTTGGGCTTTTGGCATCTCAACTCAATGGATTAAACATTGCTATTTTAACTTATAAAAGGATGAGAGTATGGGAATGGTAATGAAAAAAATGGTGAGAGCATGGATTAATATACTTATAAAATGGTGAGATCATGGATTAGGATGCTTTTAAAATGGTGAGAGTATGGGAATGGTAACTCATAAAATGGTGAGAGTGTGGCTTAAAATTATCAAAAAATGGTGAGAGCATGGGATAAAGGTGATCTTAAAATGGAGAGATCATGGGAATGTTAAATATAAAAATGGTGAGATCATGGCTTAGGATGCTCACAAAATGGTGAGAGTGTGAAATAAGGGTGGCAAAGTTGAGATCATAAACTAAGCACTACTTACATATTCTAAATGGACCTCAATCCACTATAGTTCAACCAAAAAAAATGGGGAATAATAATGAATGAAGAACTAATGGATAATAATTTATAATAATGGATGATAATGAGGGAAAGGACTAGGAGTCTCTAAGGACCATGTCACATGAGAAAAAAATGTGTCTATTCATTAAAGTGTAATGTAGGTAATAGGCTAAAATATTTTCCAAAATAGGTATCATATACCTTCAAATTTCATGACAAGTTTAATATGGGAAGACTAATGGTCATAATGAGATGGGTTGGGTTGAATAGGAGTGAATAGACAAAATGATAAAAATAATAATAGACTATAATTACCAAGATAGATTGAATGGAATGGTCTATAATGTAGATATGGTATGCCCTAAAGTGTCAATGTAATTGAAAACAAAACATTATTTACACACGATGCTAAAAATCTAGTTTTCATTGTGGTACTTGTCCAAGGTGCCATAAGCATGGTTTTCACCATTGGACAAATCATTTATCTTTTTCTTTTGATTGTTTTGTATTTTTTAAGCATCTCAACTCAATAGAGGATTAAATGGTGCATAATGGTAATCATTTATTGTCTAACTAACACTTACTCAAAATACTATCCCTATCTAGATCCTGATGTTAATGTGAACTATACCATTATTATTGTGATCTTCATTGGCCATTGATTCTACTTCCTCCAAGCCTATAAACACGGTGTCTTCATAATCTCTTTGAAAAAGAGTGCTACCAAGAAGGGTAAAGAATGTTAGTCATGGGATAAATGGGTTAATTTGGTGATGTAATATATAATTTGAATGAATGATAAGATCATGGAACATAAATTAGAATTTTTAGTTACACACATTATTGATGATTTTAGATTAGACTTGATTTTGGTTGTGGCAGGGCTAATATTGACTTCAATAATGTCTTCATTAAGTAATGAGGAAATAATTGGCTCAGCTATTGGCACCTTGAAGAGGTTTTAACCAAAAAAGTCTTATTTATTATTTTGATTTGGATTGTCCATTAGCACCTTAAATAATGTTTCACTAAGGGATGTTGAGAATTCATATTGATTATTCCTTAGTGCCTTAATCAAGGTTTCACTAAAGGATTATAATTTTTTATTTTGATTATCATATAATACCTAAAATAAGGTTTTACTAGAAGATGTTGATTTATATTTTGGTTTTCCCTTAGCACCTCAAACAAAGTTTCACTAGGAGGTTTTTCTTTTGCTTGAATGTTGTTTTGGATCCCCAAAACTTCTACCATTGAGATGTCTCAATGGAAAGAGTTAAACAATGAGTGATTATATCAGTACCAATATATGGTTATGGGTAGATGGATGTTAATATAATGGATATTTTGGCTAATGTGAAAGGCATGCGTATTATTAGTGTAAGGGTAAAACGTAACACAATGCTTATAAAGGCTGCTAGGATAACTTGCATTGATATCAAAGGAAGCATCCTCAACAACTATAGAAGGATCATAAATATATTCAATCTGATCTACAAGGAGTTGTTTTCAATTCCAAAGCATAAACTAAGGTATGATGATTCTAAATTTGATGCAAACTCAAGGGGATCTGATAGAAATGGATATCCAATGTTGTAATATCCACTAATGTATTCTAATTCTAAATCTAATTTTGATTTAAGAGGGTTTGAACCTGATGTTGACTTTGCTTCTAATGTTAAATATTTTATTGGTTCTAAAATAAAACATGATCTTGAGTTTGATGCTAATAACAATGTTTAATCCAAAGGGGAACCTATTTCTAATGTAAAAGTGTTAACAAAAATGGCCCATTGAATTGTATTATCCATAAGTACCTACTTTACCTTTCACTTGGAAATGAAGGCTTTGGGATGAAGAAATTTTATAAAATGAGGATTGTTTAGCAATGAAAAAATAATAGTTTTTTTCTCAATAATAATGGTCTCTAAAAAAATGGGCTCATCAAGATGGGTTCTTTATCAAATATAAGTCCATCAGATAGAGGTGGACCATAAATGGTGTGGGTTTGTTTAAACATGGGTAATTTGAAAAAATTGTTGAGGATTTGAGGATTATATTGAAATTGATTTTTAATTGGATGCATCTAATCATATGCTTGAGAAGGGGATCATGACATATCTTGTTTGATTAGTTATCATAGTTGGTCACACTTGGGTCTTCAATAAATAATGGTACTTAGAGGGGAAATGATTGTGTTGTGGCCAACACAACCCCCTTGTTCAAAAAGTGGGGGACCCCTCTATAAATAATAAAATTAAGACTTCCTAGAGTTTCAATCCCTTTTGCATCAGCCTTGAACCCTTAAAATCCTTGAACTCTTATTTTACCTTGGTTTGCCAAGCATTTAACAATGTTTGTAATGATAACTTGGTCTATGTTAATATCGTTGTAGTCTTCTAATCTTAAAAAAAACTCAAGTATTTATCATGTTATAAATAATAAATATTTGTCATGCTTACAATATTTTATTGTGATAATTATGTTTTTCATGGATTTAGACTCATATTGGTTTTCCTAGAATGTGAGTCTCATAGAATCCTAATCAACATTTTATAAAGAATTGTTGGTAGGAAGGTAAGATTTTAATTATTTACTTGGATTTTTTTCAACTTAGTTTATTTTATGAAATCTCATAGGATATATAAAAAAATGAGGAAGTACCACATGACCCAACTACCAGACCATCAATCTTTTAGACATGTCAAAGCTCAAGAGTGGTTGCTCAAATTAGGAAGCACCACATAGCACACCTATTAATGTTAATCTCTTGGACCTATTAGAGATGTTAGAGCCTAAGAGGTCCTAAATAAATAAGTGCCATGTATCCCAAATTTTAGATGGTCAATCTCCTAGACCTACCAGAGATGTCATGGGCTAGGAGAGCCTGACCCAACAAGGAAGCACTAGATGGCCTACCTGTCAGAGTGTTAGTATTTTAGACCTATTAAAGATGTTAGATATTGGTAAAACCTAACCTATTAGATCATGTTATGTGTCACTTCCATAAATTGTTTTAGGAAATTCCCATGATGCATGATATGGTTGAGAATAAGTACAGTCATATTCATAAACCAACTATAATATGCCATATATCACCTTCATACTCCAAGTGGCCCATTCTAACTCTCAAGTAGGTAAAGTGTGACACCCAAATATACTTAGGTGACACTAATAATATATATTACCAACCAATTATAGACACTTGGCACAAGATAAATCCACCTAGAATGCCATATGGGAAAGATAATTATGTGCCTACCACAATTATCACATTAATTAAATGGGAAACTGAGCCCTAATTAGACAATTTAAAAATTCTCATCATGATCACCAAATATAGTAGGTAGTGTATATCTAAAATCCTTGAGTTAATTATAGATTAAGAAATGAATAGGTGGATCATGCCACCAACTCAAATTTTAATTCACACTATGTGAGCCATAAAATGCCATAAATGCAAGAGATATGTGCAGATCCCTATAAGTGACCCAAGGAAAAATAATTTACCATTACTAATCCTAATTTATTATAGTTTGCCTTATTAGTTTTAGTTCATTCTTATGCCCTTCATTCCTTCCTTACTCAGAATTTACCATTGTCAAGAGTCTCCCCTTTCTCGTCATGGATGCTTCATCCTCTAACCCCAAGGTTGAGCCTGAATATAGAGACATGAAATTCCCCAATAACTTAACCCACTTCAATCACTATAATGAAATATTAAAAGTAATTGAAGTTGTGCCCAAGTTTGCCTCTAGTGATGATGAAGATGAGGTTGAATTCCTAGATGTCCTTAGGGCATATGAGATATGTGGGTTGTAAAAATTTATGTCCAAGCCAAAGTTTTTCCCTTATGCTAACCTTTTTTGTAATATGTTACTCATATCCATGGGGGTGCATGATGATGCCCAAGATGTGGTGTATTATATAATAACTAGGCATAAGATTGTGGATGTTTTAGGATCCATATTCAAAGCATATTATAATCTCCTAGAGGACACAATCACCTATGACAAGGATATAATGGATGTATGGGATAACACCTATTATATTTATGATGTTTTGAAGGATTAGGTAGAGAACCTTAATGCCAAGTTGGTTAATAAGGAATACATTGATTCCTAAACTATCTATACCTTTAAAGAGGGGATATGTGTCAAGATGATATCTATTGATCAATTATTTGGGGTAAGTTATTGTTTTTAGTTGATCTCCTCTGAGTGACCTAGATCAACATCATCTCAAGAGAGAGGAGATCTTGGACCTTAGGAGCATTAAAAAATTTTGGTTGGTGCACTAGCCATGGAGGCCCAAAAAAATGGTAAGCTTTACATGATGAGTTACCTAGTGGATGCAATATATGCAACTATTGTGTTTAAGCCTTATGATTTCTCACCTTAAAATCCTAAGGGAATAGTGTTAAATTTATTGTTATATATATTATATGGAAACCATTATCAAAATCATAGTTGAGGAATCTATGAGTCATTATACCTAATGCTTTACATGGTCATAAATGAGATAACCATGCTTTGACTCTCAATGACATCAAAAAATATATTTCACCTATTGGTGATTAATGGTACTATAATTATTATGCCATAATGCAAGTGGTAGGTATTTTCAAGGCCCCTTTCACTTGCCTATCAGGTTCCAAATGGATTGGCCAAGCAAGAGATCACCTATCAGTTGATAGAAGGCATCTTTAATCATTACCTTAGCCACCAACAAAACATCTTGTCCAACCTTCCCTATCATTATCTACCAACACATATATAAGAGTTTACTTCTATTTCAAAATATGGTAGCAAGTAGGGATTCTTATACCCTAGGTAGAGAAAAGTATAGATAATGAGATCCCCATGGTGTAGCTATGGCCCTTGTGTCAAAATATCAAGCTTATCTCAACATCACTTATAACCACATGCCTCACCCAAATGACTAGATATAACTCAACCCTAGAGATGACAAGGAGGTGGTCATCAAGCTTGAGGAAAAAAAGGGAAGGGAAAGAAGGTTTAACCTGAGCCATCTTCCTAGAGTGGTCCTACTTCACTTATACATGCTTAGACTTGGGGATATGTTCAAGTGAATGACCCCTAAATTTCAATGAAAATCATCTAGGGATTCCCAAATCCATCTCCTGCATGGGTCTCAACTCTCCCAATCTCAGCTCTAGCTCCACCACCACTTGCATTTTAGGTTGCTCAACTAGCAGTTATATAGGTATTTTAATTTGACATGAGTAGTATCCCAGAGTCAATCCTTAAGCATGACCATCAATAGACATCCATGGAGATCCCTTCCCTTATTTCCACCATCCCTTAATAACCTAATGGAGTACCCCTTAATTTCCCTTTTCTTACCAAGCCCACCCAAGTGGTACCTCCCCTATTTTCCATTCCACCCCCACCCCATAATTCCCTCAAGTACCTTTGACTTTGACTATATACACCATCCTCTAATCCCAACCTCCATCCACTTAGCTCATTCCATCAATAGGGATCCCTATGACTCACCTCTAGTCCTTATGATCTATAGTTATGGCCTTCCATGCCCCCAATGATAAGTGAATAGTAGGTGGCTATCACTCAACTTATGTTAGCTCAAATTCTAGTGAAGCCAATAATGAGTGAACCTATGTGCACAATTATGTTAGCTCTATCCACCTTAGTATCACCTGAAGTCACTCTACATACTCCATAATTAGCCCCTTCCACCACTACCACCACCACTTTTTCTAATTTTATAGCACAAGTAGATCCAAATAAGAGGCTGAAGAAGAAGCAAAAGGTAACTCCTATTACTCAACCCCTTGGTTTTCTCCATGTCCCTCTTAGGCCTCCTTTTCTCATTATCCAAGGTGCCCATATATTTGGCTTTAACTAGCCAATTTACTCATTATTTTTAAACACTCCTCTTAATAGAACCATGAGCCCACATGTCAATTTAACTAAAATCCATTGGCATGCTTAGATGTTCCCATGTTATTCCTCATTTTTCCTTCCCCCTTTTTCCCCCATACCTCTACCTCCTCCATTTATTTTTTCCTTCCTTCACTTTACTTCATCCATTCCTCCTTTGCCTATGCTTACAACTTACACCTCAATATCTACCACCCCAACTTCACCTCCTTCTACCATACGAGTTTCCACTAGATCATAAGGGCCTAATATGATTTCATAGGGTGATTTGAAGGTCTAGTGGGAGTTTAAAAGGAAATCAAGAAACATGAGGAGGATCATTGTGTATAAATTTAGTTAAATATATTATTATCACTTGAATTACACCCTTAAAAAGACTTGTTTTAGGACCCCTTATCCCAATTAACATAATGGGATCTCTTTAAGGTTATGGGTGACCTATTACTAGAGAAAAACTCTAAGGAGGGTTGGTTTCCTTGATACAACACCTAGTACTAACATTAACCTACTCAATTGTAAGGAAAAGGGAGAGAGAGAGAAACATGAAAGTAAAAGGGGGTGATGCACAAAAATATTTACCTCCACTTGCCTATGCACTTATGAAGTGAATCAAGACTGATTGGACCACATAAATCCAACTTGAGCTTCTCCTTACATCAATGTTCCAACATGGAGGTATTGGGAAATGTATGAATTAGGAGGGACAACCAAGAGGTGAACTAAATAAAAACTAATGGTAGATTTCCATATCTAATTCCATACACAACAAACCAAAACACTTTATGTGGCATACAAGGATACAACCTACTTGTAAAAAGGTAAGGGTGAGAGGAAAAAATAAAGGGAGTTAGGATACCATCACTATCAATCATGTAAAATCATAAGTATACACTGAAATCAAACTTGAAGAAGGTTAAAACTAGGCTTTTTATTAATTCTAAAATGTATTAAAATGTGTTAACTTGAGCAAGTATTCAACATGCTTAGCTTGAGGATCCTTATAATTCCAAAAAATTCCAAATTTTAGAATAATGAAGAGGGAGAGAGAAGGTGGATGTGGGAAGCTTCCATGAAAAATGTCATCCATATTTAAAGTAGTTACAAGTTCATAGAGAAGGTAGAGAAAAAAATCATATCATTTCTCTTCAACATGTGTTACTTTATGTGATGATGTCTTCATCAAAGGTGGCATGGAATTAACCCTTTAAATTATCTTTAATTAAAACTACCTTTTCTCGGATGGAGTGGTTACAAGTTATTGGTTTGAAACATGGCCTTCTTGCCCTTCTTGGAATCTTAAAATGCCATCCCTGGCTCCTAAAAAATCATCTCATAACTTAGTGAAAGTGAGAATTAAGCTTATACCTCCTCATATTGATCCTCTTTGCAATTAGGTCCTTCAATTCCATGTTATAGCTTGTTTGAACCAAAGTAAATTGATGCAAATAAGTCTATCTCTTATATCAAGCATATTCTTTGCTTGAATACTACCTTAACATTTTCTCACTCCATGTAGGTCTTGTGGGACATCATATTACCTCTACTCTAGTTCATAAATTGTTAGTGTAAGTATTTATTTTCTTGGATTTATTTATTTGGGGATATTATATTTACTCACATGGAGTTTTCCTACATTCAAGGATATGCTTGCTTAGGTGGATTTAGTGTGTCATAGATGTCATAGGTTTGACTGGAAGACAAGGATGTAACTCCTTTGACCACATTTTGTGAAGGAGTTACACTTATATTCTGATCTCTTTTGACCACATTTTGTGAAGGAGTTACACTTATATTCTGATCTCTTTTGACCACCTTTTGTGCAGGAGTTACACTTCTATTATAGGGGGTCTTTGACCACTATTTACAGAGGAGTTACTCAACACTCCTATCTGTATGCTTCACTTTAAGAGCATTCTCACTTAATGAAAATTGGGATTTATCCATTTTGGTTGTCGTATACAATTTTTTTTTTCTAATTTCATTCTTGCTTTATCTCATTGTTGGTGTGCACTCACATTTATCTCATGTGATTATTAGACCTTTTCACTTACTTTAATTGGACTTAGATCAAACTCTGATATAGTATCAAATCTAACTTGGTAAATTTTTATTTGGTCTTGTTAGTTTTTATCTTTCATTTTAAATCTAGAATTTTTTGCTTGTATTGTAAGGTAATTTTTTTAGGGTTTAAAAAAAAATCTAGGTGTCTTTTTTTAAATCTTCAAAACCTCAAGATTTTTTTTGGTTTTAGACATGATACTCTTTTTTTGGTAGGTTTGGATGTGTATATATAGTTTTGTACGTTGGCATGCATTGTGTATACAATCAATGGGTCATCTTAGACCT
The DNA here is from genome assembly GCA_037957365.1 of Torreya grandis. NCBI lineage: Eukaryota > Viridiplantae > Streptophyta > Pinopsida > Cupressales > Taxaceae > Torreya > Torreya grandis. The sequence goes on along the minus strand of JARHVA010008784.1, from coordinate 333,789 downwards.
ATAAATGCTTCAACATTCTGTGTGAAGCCATTTTGGTCTATATACTCTCCTATTACAAGATCCACCACCTACATGTGATGTTTCACAACCAAAACATTATGAGCAAGCACAATATATTACTAGTGAATGTATTCTATTCAAGTATCGACTCACCATTTAACCTATGTGATTTTTAAGATATTCTAGGTAGATTCTAAACAAGAAGATTTATATTCTTGGGTTTTACAACCTCATATGACCTGTTCTAATCCTTAAGACCTCACACAACCTACATTTTTATCCCAAGGCCTACCTTTTTATCTTCATATCCTACTCATTATTTTACATTACTCATTAACTCCATCCAAACATCTGAGTAACCCTTATAAGCATGTTTTCATTCATAATAGCTTCTATTGGTGACCTTTAACCTACAAGTGGAGTGATTGAAACCTTTAGATTGACACGACCTGTGAATAGTCTAAACTTGGTGTTTCTTTTTCTTTTATGACAATGAATGACCATATTTATTATGGTCACTAAAGTGGTAAAGTTTTTTAAAACCTAAACCACCTTGTTTGATAAATTCATGGTTTTTGAAAACCACCTACCATATAATTCATAGTATTTCCTATCTACATTTCCTTTTTTAAAATATGAAAATCCTACTCTTTTTATAAAAGAATGAACATTTCATTAATGTAGACAAAAGTATTAATATTGATGATATAATTTTTTTGAAAATTTTATTATAAGAGTAAATATATTTTAAAAGGGTAAATCCCTTTTATTTTGGAGGGTTCATTTGCATTAAAAGTGGGAGTTCTTATGTTTCACAAAATAATTTGATAGTGAGGTGGGTTCATTGTAAGAAGGAGACATAAGGCCTCAAGGTTTTTATTATTGTTTTTTGAGTTAAAAATATTATTATACTTTGAGTTATAAAAAAATATGTGAGATTATTTTTGAGGTTACTCTTCTTATCCTTGTTATATGAAGACTGGAGGATGAGGCCCAGTTTAGTAGGTGGCCAAACCCCTCACATTCAGAATTATCTCTCTCTCACATTAGCTCACTATGTTTCTAACTCATCTTGGATGCATTATCAGCTAAGTCTAATGTCATCACCTTGTTTATAAAAAAATGTCTTTTTTTACATATGTATTGATTGCTCTAGACACACTATCGATTGAGTCTAATGTCGTTTGAGCATGCATTTCAACATTTGGGGGGTTCACTATTTCATAGTTTAGGGGGTGTAATTTTTTGTGTCACTTATTCATTTCTACAAAAAACTACAACTTGTACTACTAATACAACTAAACTCAACACTAATGGATTCAAATTCAATCAACCCACTAACTCCCTTTAATAATCACAAATGAAAAATAAAGATAATCTAACGAGTAAGGATTTGTATAGGATAGCCATGGGTGATGAAATTAATCCTAACACATGCAAATATAGCTAAGTGGTATAACCATAGTGATGAAGCCTATGAGATATTATGTCTTTTTGTAGCACCTAATCTCTTATTTCACTTAGAGCTTACTAAATCACCTCATGATGTATGGACCATTTTGGGTAAACTATTTGGGGAGAAAGATGTAATGAGAGGTCACAATATTGAGAATGAAATCATTAGCCTTATTCCATTCAAATTTGACACCCTTCAATATTTCTTCCCTAAGTTTAAGTCCTTGAGATTACAATTGAAATAATGTAGGATAAATAAAAAGGATAACCAACTTATTATTTCTATACTCTCTAAACTAGGTTTTGACTATTCAATCTTTGTCACTACTTTACATGCCACTAAAAGTACTTTTAACACTACATATAAAATACCCTCTTCATATTCTTTCATTATAGAATTCACCAGAGAGTAATACAATTTGATCCAGATGGGCACATTGAAGTCCACAAAACATCAAACCCTAATTGATTGGAATGGAAAATCAAAAAGTTGAAATAAAGAGAAGAAGAATAAGAATAAGGATCAATATAAGAATAAATAATCAACCTATGACAAAAATAACACTAAAGACTCATCTTCCAATGTTAAACCTAAGAAAGAGAAATTTAATTATGCCTACTATAATAAAAATGGGCATGATGAAAATGAGTGCATGAAGAAGAAAATAAATCACCTAACTCATCTCCTAGATAAAAATAACATAGGTGTTCTTGAGTCCACCAAGATGAATTCATCTACTTAAGATTATACTAAGGCAAAGGGTAAGGGGAAAGCAAAAGAAAAGAGCAAAGCTTTTGTAATAGTTGAATCTTCAACATATTCATGGGTCATTGACATAGGTGTTTTTCACCATATAGGCTCTTCACTAGTTGAGTTTTATTCATTAAAGCCTTGTAGCATATCTTCCATGAGTTTGGGTGATGACACTTCTCTACCAATTATAGGGAGAGGGTCTATTTAAAATGAAGGATAAATATGCAATAATGTTCTAAGTGTTCCTTCAATTTCAACCAATATCCTATCCATGTATCAAATCACTCATATTAGCAAAGGAATGTGGGTTGAATTTTTACCAGATTTAGTTATCATCATGGAGTTTTATAGTGATTATACAATAGCAGTAGGTAGGGTAGATCACCAAGACAAGTTATAAACTTCACATTTTCACTTGATTCTTCTCTTACTACATTTTTGACTCATTCATATGAAGTTATCAAATTATGGCATAAGTGGTTTGGCCACCTTAACTACTACTAACTTGAATAAATTAGTAAAAATGACACAGTCATAGGCTTTTGTTGAGTCCAATTCTCTAACGGAATTTGTGAAGGTTGCTCTATTGGAAAGCATCCTGAAGTAACATTTGACAAAGGAAAATCTTGGAGGGCTTCAAAAGCATTAAAGTTAGTAAAAATTTATGTATCTAAGCATTTTCCAAGTCTCTCTTTTACAAGGGCTATGTACATTCTCACTTTCACTAATGATTTTTTGATATATACATGGGTCTAATTTATTAATAAAAGTTTAAATTGTTTGAATATTCTCAATACTTTAAATCTCTTTTTAACAATCAATCTAATAAATATATCAAGGTTTTTCGAACTATCAATGGAGGTGAATATGTCAACAATAGATTTGAGTGATTTTTTAACATAGAGGGGATTGATTTGAAGCAGATAGTTACTTATAGTCCTTTGCATAATATAATTATAAAATGTAAGAATATATACTTGAAAGAGATGGCTAGTTATATGATTCACTCTAAGTCCTTGACACCTTAGTATTGGGTTAAAGACATTAATTATGTGTGTTCTATTCAGAACATGGTTCCTCATTTGAAAGGCATAATACCCTTTAAAACTTCACATCTAAGGAAACATAAAGTTGATCACTTTAGGGTTTTCAGATCTTTAGATATGGCACACATATTGATGATTATATGTAAAGTTATGGAACCTCATTATAAGACATATTTTAAAGGTTATCCAAAGGTATCAAGGGGTGCCACCTTCTACATCCAACCATACATGAGTTATTCATATAGATAATTGTTCACTTTTAGGAGAGTTGTGAAGACTCAACACTTGACACTTCCTCTCTTTAATTGGATTCACTTATATTTGATGATTCTTCTTCTAACTTGGATCATCTATATCTAGTTCCTAAGCTAGGGTTTTCTTCTTCTTCTTTTTCTAGTATTGACAATGAGGTTAGTGATGGGAATTCTTCAACATCTACCTCTAATCATGTTTTAGAGGATGAGTAGTCAGTACCTAACCCACATTTAGGCCCCTTTGGGCTAGGTAGACACTTTATAGTGTAGGCACTTGGATAGGGGACCAAGAAGATGATATATGTACTCAATAATATTAATAGATTGGTCTATATGATTTATTTAATTCATTTTCAAATCCACAAACATTTTGAGAGGATTTAGGCATACCTAAGTGGGATAGTGATATGTAGGAAGAATATTATTCCTTGTTAAAAAATCACACTTGGGATTTGACTTCACTTACTAAGGGAATGAAGTGGATATATCAAACCACATTTGTAACAGATGGGTTGGTTAATAAGTATAAGGTGTGATTGGTCACCAAGGGTTTTTCACAAGTAGCCGACATTGACTACTTATAAACATTTACACCTATTGAAAAGATAAGTTAAATATAAATCACATTAGTTATACTAGTAACACATGGTTTGGATGTGTACTAGATGGATGTGAAGAGTGATTTTATTCATAGAGACCTTGAGGAGGAAATCTACATGAAACATCCACCTAGGTTTGTTCAAGAATCATCCTTAGTTTGTATACTTAGGAAATCCATATATGGCCTCAAAAATGCCCCTCACACTCGATATGCCAAGATGGATTCCTTCCTCCTTCAAGTTTCACCCAATGTCATTCGGACCCCAATGTATACTTCTTGAAAAAGGATAATTTTTTTACTAATAATAGTCCTTTATGTTGATAATATAATGATCACTAGGCATCCTCATCATCTGTTGTGGTGGTGAAGATAACTCTATAAGATATATTTGACATGATAGACTTGGATATTCTACTTTAATTCCTCTATATTGAGATTTCATAGTTTGATTCATGAATTTCACTTGTATAGACTAAGTATACTCAGATATTTTAGCTCAATTTCACATGGCTATTTTTAAGCCATCTCTGACTCCCTTTCTATCAGGATTCAAACTTGAGGCCAACTGTTATACACATTTGGTTGATGACACTCAGTATCAACAACTTATTGGTAGCCTCATTTATCTAACTCATACCAAACCTAACATTTCATATGTAGTAACCATTGTCTCATGATTCATGTAGGATTCCTATGAGTTGCACTAAAAATAATCCAAGTGGATACTCCACTACATTTAGGGCTCTTATATATTTGACAAAGATGTTGACTTGGTTGGTTTTTAGATTCAAATTAGGATGATGATACTCAAAATCTCAAGTCTACTTTAGGTTACAATTTTTATCTAGGTTATGATCCAATTAGTTTGTCTAGCAAGAAGCAAAATGCTATTGCTATATCATCCACATAGGCATAATATAGGGGAGATATTAATGCAACTACTAAGGATATTTGGCTTTAGGATATTTTATCTAAGTTTGGCATTCATTTTAGGCAACCAACTATATGCAATGGGAAAACCTAATCAAGGGATATCTTACCACAATAATATCAATAGGGAGGGTTCCAAATCCTCTAGTCAAGAAAAAATATGTAATAACCCTAACTAGGTCTTATATTTTCATATTCATTAAACTAATAACAAGTAAAGCAAAATCTAATCTAGTGCTCACCAAATCTTATTGCACAAAGTGGGGGTAATAAAAATTAAAAGTAAACATGCATAGAATAAATATACGGATGACAAGGATAAATTAGATCTAGGATACACAACCTATGAATTCATCTAAAAAACTTCTCCACAAAAAAAGATTCATATCTTCAAAAAAAGTATGAAACTTTAAGCTTGTTCCTCAATTAGAATAGTGGATAAGCAAATGCATAATATATATTACTTCTTCTACTCTTATGTCTAATAAATGATAGAAATGGATGTGAATATATAGGTGGATATAAACCTAAACCTATCTAAAAATTTTGTTGATAGAGTTAGATTAATCAACTTTATATTGTTAATTGATAATAACAAGTATCAATTACAAGACTAAGTCATCCTAGTCAACTTTGTATTGTCAATTGATAATAACAAGTATCAATTAGAATACTAAGTCTACCCAATCGAATCTATATTTTTAATTGATAATAATAAGTATCTTTTAAAATACTAAGTCATCCTAGTCCATTTTGTATTATTAATTGATAATAATGATTATCAATTAGAATACTAACTTAGCCCAGTTGACTTTGTATTGTAAACTATCAAAAAGGGTTTTAGGCTCAGGTAAGGCTAATAAAGGCAAAAAATGACTAGGGGAGGGTAAAAGATAGGAGACAAGGCTTAGGTAAGTACATAGGAGAATGTTGTGTTGATATTAAGTGGTTATAAAAATGGTAGGAATGATACAAAGCCATAACAATCTTGTGAAACACCAATGGTTTGCCCACCCCTTTCCCAATCCACCCTTTAAGGCATACATTAAGAGAGATTGAAACTTGATAGGTTTATTCAAGATAGAAAGTTTTAGTAAGTGTTAAAGTTAATAAAAATATTGTGTTTATACATATACCACAATCAAAGCTCATCATGTGTCACATGAGTGGAATAGGAAATGGTGTTTCGAGAAAGAACATACCAACACATGAAACTGAGATAACTAAAAATGATATATAGAAAGTAATGATAAAATGAAATGTAAGTAATTGAAAATATCATATACATAGCTTAACTTACTATTCTACTAAATGATAGTATGCAAACATCCTAGTCTTGATTGTGGAGGGTGAAATATCTAATTTGAGAAAGTCTAGGGATACAAGACTTACAATAGAAGTAATGCATGTGTACATATAGGATGGTTAAAGTAGCAATGAGTTATTTATAAAAATTGTAAAATTAGGATTATTAAGGTACGGTTAGAACCAAAATATTGATGGAAAATAAATGATAAAATGATGGTAAATGAATGTAAAACACATTAAATCATGTTGGGAAGCATGCAAAATAAAAATGGCAAAAAGGAATGTAAAAAGACTAAATCACATTGGGAAGTATGTAAAACATGAATGAAAAATGAAATATCAATGCAAGAAAACTATAAAAAAGACATGTAAGAAAGTGAAAATTAACCCCATGTAAGATGAGCATGTTGAATCAAACATAAGGAAAAATATGAATGACTAAAAATGAAATGTAAGTCAATATGTAGGATAAACATGAAGAATTTATACATAAAAAGAAACATGTAAGAATGCCAAATGTCATATGTAAGATAAGTGAAATCTACAAAAATAAAAAAAGAACATGATAGATAGATTGATGAAAATCAAAATCTCTAAAGGATGAGAAATCAAACTTAGTGCTTGCTCTAAGATAGAATGTAAGAAAACACAAACACCTAATGACATGACTAGTATGATAATGAGATGATGTGGTAAATAAATGGTGTAAGGGTGTTTGTGAGGAAAACTTGGTCCTATCTAAGGTGTTACAATGCCACTCACAAAAAATAAACTAAGAGGCATAATAAGGTAGATGTGATCAGCTAAAAACAATATCTAATAAGGATAATATAAGGAAAATATGATGTAAATAAGGAATGTGAGGCACTACATGGGTGATGTGAACATCCTTAACAAGAATGAGATACACTAGGCAAGTGAGAAAGGCTAAGAAATATCTGTTGACCAAATTTGACCCTACAGGTCAAATTGGGACCCCTATAGGCAATTTTTTTATTTTTAGGTGTTTAGAGGTGGTTATAATGTGTATTATAGGTAATTTGATTTCATTTAATGTCATATTAGCCTTTGTCATTAGTTATTTTAGTTCTTATCATTTTGAAGGTCATAAAGGAGTATTAAATGAGTTATACAACCTCCTTGGGAAGTGTGAAGGTGTAAAAAAGGTGATGTCACATGTCATGTGTCCTAAAACATAATAAGACACATGGTGATCAAACCATTCTATTATGCCATGGGTTTGATCACCATTCTATATCAAAGTTAAGATATCCTAATTTTAATGTGATTTTCCTTTTCAAGCACTTGTAGGTGTACACTCTAGTGGCAGATTTTGATGTAGAATGGTAATCAAACCTTGTAGTCTCATCATGGGAGAAAGACCTTGAAAAGTTTTGAAGGCAAAGGATTAGTAGAAGGTGGTTATTTTAAGGCCTAAAGTCACACTTTTATGCATTATTTATAGGTAGTAAAACCTACAAGATTTGAGCTCTAAAGGAGGTATCCATCACCCAAGGTTGTAAATGAAAGTATAATCTCATGACTAGAATTGTCTTATTGATTGAATGGTGTGAAAATAAGCATGAAGATATTTAGTATGGTGTTAGTGTATAATGTTCCAAGATTCATAAACACCTATAGGTGTCCCTTCTCAAGGAAATGTGCACCTACAATAGAAAAACTAGATAGTGACCTAAGCATGGTGTTTTGATGGTGTTTTATCCATTTAAGGTGAATATATGTAGGATCAGAGGCTAGGTGACTTTCAAGATTTAAGGTAGGTCTTCACACATCATGACTATTGACTTAATTTGAATTTTAGGTCAAATTGGGGTAGCCCTAGTAACAAACTTGATTTTTAGGCCTATTAGGGGCTATAATGCATTATCATGAGATGTTTTATAGGTCATTTTATGTAAATTAATGTTGTACTAGCTTTGGTCAATTAGTTTCTAGGTCTAGTTATCATTTTAAGTCATTTTAAGGATAAAAAATGGTGTATCTAATACTTTGTACATGTTTATTAGGAAATGTGCAAGTGTAAAAATGTGATTTCATGTCCCATGTGTCCTTATAAGTCTTATAAAACTTAAATAACTAAAAATATTGTAGGTTATTTAGAGAAAAGCTAGTTTTCCTAAAGAAATGGAAGAAAGTGACACTTATACAACCTCCTTGGGAAGTGTGACACTTGGAAAATATATAAAAGTGTCTCTTAAGCTCCCCTATACTCATATACATGCTTGAATTGATCTATAGGTGCCATTTATTGCTCAAAATTATTTTGCTCTCTTTTCATCTTTTTAGACATACTATATATATATATATATATATATATATATATATATATATATAATTTTTTTGAGAAATGTTCAACTATGCTCCATGAACCATCCATTTGAAGTGGACTGTGCAAATCTACTTTTTGAGAAATGTTCAACTATGCTCCATGAACCATCCATTTGAAGTGGACTGTGCAAATCTACTTACTCATCTGTGCACCCTTCAAGTTTTGGTATTGTTTGGGACATTCCATATAATCTAAATTATAATATTGATTCCAAAGAATTTTTAATTCTTTTTCAGATTATCCCCACACTTGGTTTCATGTTTCATGAGGTTTTGATGTGCCAATCATCTCAATTTGTAGGAGGGAATGTTTTTTTGTTCAAAAAGCAATTTTCCACCATTTTCAGATCCTCATGATTTGTCAGTGGTTCCAAGAAGTTATGATAATTTGGTTTCCATATATTCCATGTTTTCTTTGTTATATTATTTTCAACTTCATTATTCAATGTTAGGTGTGGAGCCTGATTATCTTCTAGGATCATATGTTAAAATTTTGATGTTATTTCAGTCAGGTTTTGGATCCCATTATTTGTATCACCGATGATGTGGGGGATTGAAAGGGGGTAAACCCACCTTTCAGGGTCTAGGGGTAATGACCCCTTTGGTGTGGAGGGGGGGGTTGGCGGGGGGGGGGGGGTCGTCTAGGGGCTGGTCACCTAGTGGGGGTTCAGGGATAACGCCCTTGAAGCAAAAAAATTATTAAAATTGCCTTGTAAAATTATAATTTTGTAGTCAATCTGGGCCATTGATTAAATTTTTATAGATAAGATTGTAGAGGTTATGTTTAGTTGTTTTTTGCCTTAACAATGTATTGATACATGGCTAAGATGAAAAAAAAGAGATTGTACATAGAGAGAGGAGGCAAAGAAGGTAGAGAGGTGTAACAGGTTTTGTTGTAGGATTTGTTTCTCCCTTGTATTACTAGAAATAATATACTGGACAAGTTTGGTGGATGTAGCCCTTTGTGGGTGAACCACATTAAATCTAGTGTCTCTTATTTTGTGCATGGTTATGATTATTTTTTGTATATCTGATTGATTTTTTTCATAGTTTCTCTTATATGTTATTTTGGGATAGATCTATGTTATATTTTATCATAACATTCAAAGTAAAATCTCCATGAGTTGCAGTCATATGTAATATTTATACAATTCTATCATTAATGAACCTTTAGGTAATTTCATTGAGATTTATCATGTTGAATAGAAGGGTTTGACACTTATTCATGTGTTTTGAGGTGTGAATAATGTTTTGGAGGTATGGAGATGAGTTTAGAACTCATTGAGAGCTATATGATACTCATTGTGAACACATTTATACATTTTGCCTACATGTTTTTTAAGGTGCACCTATATGAGACTTGGTAGATAATTCAAGGAGTCTTTTGAAGTTATTAGTCTTAATTCTTAAGGTATCCTTAAAGTTTCAAGGTGAATAAAACTTCAAAATATCCCCCTTAAAAAGGTAGAGTGGAAAATGGAAATATAATCATTGCTACAAAGAGCAATGACTGTTTCAAGCTTGCAATTCCTGAAAACACTAAACAAAGACCCAAGGGCTTTTTCAAGATGGAATATAACATGGTTGGTAGGATTTAAATACATATAAGTGGGTGAATATGATTTATATATCATAATAAAATACCTACACAAATAATTAATGGCAAAGGATAAATGAAGAGTTGACTTTTAAAGGTCTAAAGGTGCCCTTGAAAACACTAAAAATAAGTACTGAGATCTACATGTTTTGGCCTAAAAGAGACTTCTCTTCAATAAAGGTTGAAAATATTGACTAATTATCAAGTAATTATGGTTAAAAATGGTCAAAATGAACATTAATGGCTAAGATATCATCAAAAAGAGGCATGGTCTATGTTTAGACTCCTCTTGCACTCTTTTAGTCCATACATATCCTGAGCCCACACTTACAACTGACATTGTTAACTAAGAGAGTGGATTATGTATGTTTTGGATGGTGTTTAGCCTATCTAGGGTGGATTTTAGATAAATAATTTTTTATTTTTCTCAATATAAAACCAATGAGTTCTTTTTATCATCACAGTTACTTTAGCCAAAACCCTGTAAGCACCTATAGCAGGGTTCAAACAAGGGAGAATTATCTCAATCTCAGGAGAGTACAGTTTTGGGTTTCAATGGAACATTTAAGAACTTTAAAATTACACATATGTTTTATAACCAAAAGGGGTGTTCAAATGGATCCAAATAGGCCTCTAAAAAATGTATTCAAACTTAAACACACAAGAAGTGCACCTACAACCATGATGATTAATTATGTTGATAGTGAAGGTAAGGTGAGTTTTCTAGGTATTGGTGTGGTTAAAACATAAATAAATGAGTTCCATCATGGTATGTTGACTATGGAGGATTAAATATAGATTATAAACATTGAATGTAAATCCTATTTCACAAAAGTGCACCTCCTTAAAGCCACATGCACACCTACAACAAATAAGGCAGTTAGTGAACTAAACTTGATGACTTGAAAGGTTATAGGTCATCCCAAGTAAAAATATGTATGATTGGATGTTTTATATTCCAAATTTTGTAAGTATAACACCTATATACCATGTTCAATCTAAATGGCACCCCAAATAACCTTTAAGTAGGTCCAAAAAAATAAGGTGTCTCAGTCAAGCAGGGAAGACTCATTTTTTAAATTTAGGGTACATAAAAGAGAATTCATAGCAAGTTAAAGTGATGAATGGTTTATAAAAATGTAAAAAATTGTGATTTTAAGCTTGGAAACACTCAATATTCCAATTAGGTAGATAAATGACTCAAACATTACAACATACAGTAAACTTTTTGATACCCTTGAACAATCTGCCTTTCCACACAATTGTCTTGAAGATTGAGGGAATAGGAGGACCTATTGACCTAGTCAAGATTTAATTTTTTTTAAAGATAATACTTATGAGATTTATAATAACATAAAATATTTTTTTTAATAAAATAGTGGAAGTGCCCTCTATTTTATCTTAGACAGAGGGCACTTTTCCCATTCATAAACCCTGTAACATTAAGAAATGAGGGTAGAAGATGAACCATACATTAATTAGTTACTTATATGAGTATTTTAAAGCTTTATAATACTTAATTAATCATAAAAAACATCTAATAGTATAATTAAACCCAATAGGTTAGCTCAAACTATAAGGTTTATAAACAAACCTACTAGGCAAGGAATAGGCCTAAAGGTCTAAATGAGAAGCTTTGCAATTTCCACTTTGAAGTGATATTTATAGGATATTGTAAAATTTATATGGGATAAACATATATTTTTATTGGCTATAAAGATACAAATAAAATACATAAAAGGATAGTTTGGGCTTAAGTTACAGTCAAACCTCTATGAACATGAGTAGGCTTATCCTCTAAAGGGAGATTAATTTCATTTTTGACTTGATATATGTAATAAAACTTGTTGAAAATATTTTATGGACCCTAAAATATGTATTTAATCTTTTTTATATAAAATATGTTGTAGGTGAACCCAATTTGGACTTGGGAATAAAATTTGGCTTGTGCAAGTGGAAGGAAGAGCTCAATAGAGGATGTTTGAATGTCCACATCCTACATGAGGCCTTGTATGGGAATATAATAAGTTAAAGGATGTTTATTGAGGTATTTAAAAATTATTTTGTGTAATTTTTTGTTAGGTTGGATGTCAGGTTTTTATGAAACAAACTTAAGGGTTAAAACAAGCTCAAACCCTCCTAAACCCTCTATGAGGACCCAATGGAGAAAATGAGTTTGTAAGGCTAGTTTAATGGAATATTTTTAGAATAATATATATTTTATTTTGAGAGTACTCCATAAATATTCATAAAATTCTATTTATTTGTATGTAATTATATAGATGGAGGTAGAAATAGGACTTTTATCACTATTTTATGTGTTTTGTAGGTTGTAGTAAGTTTCAATAGATTAAAATAACATAGATGGAAATATTGAGACTTAATATAAATACCAATTTAATTTTAATTCCTTTAAAATGTTCCTAAGTGTCTCAAAAATGTCTTTTAACTTAGCCATTAAAAACTAGCCTAATACACAAGCTAGTGAAAAGCTTCACTTGAATTGATTTTAAAGCTTTATTGATGCTTCAAAATCCATTTAAGGTCTTGAAACATGTCATAAAATTATTTTTACATATTTTCATGAAAAAATGAAGCCAAATTAGGATCCAAGTGGGTGGGGTGAATGAAAGGGGTTCTTTATGGACGGCAGATGATTATGGTTCACTTTTAGAGGATTCCAAAAGCATATAACCAATGCATGGAGAGGCATGTATTATGTACCTAATATGAATTATAATCATAAAAAATGATCCTAATTATTTATTGGATGTTCAAATAGGTCTAATAATGTAGGCATTTTTTCTGAGCTAGAATGAGGAATTTTATGCCACTTTGCAAGACTTTGATGACTTGGATTGACATTTGTACTTCATGAAATTTCATGGTTTGAAAAAAATCCTCTTATCATGAATGGATAACTTATTATATAGTATTTACAAGTTTCCTTGTGACCCTTGGACTTCTCTCTCTCTCTCTCTCTCTCTCTCTCTCTCTCTCTCTCTCTCTCTCTCTCTCTCTCTCTCTCTCTTTCTCTCTCTCTCTCTCTCTCTCTCTCTCTCTCTCTCTCTCTCTCAAGCTCTATAAGAGCTATCCATTTTGGCATTGTATGGATGCTCCACTTGAGTAAGATGAAGCCCTACTCATTTTTATACCTTTAGATAAATAAAATGACTGAGTGTTACCTCTTCATGAATATTCATAAGTATTTTCCAATTTAATGATGAATCTTGTTTAGTGAAGACTATGGATTCCTAGCATGTGGTCTCATTCTTTTACCTTGTTTTCAATTGGAAAATTTCTTATTGAAAATCATGTGAAGTGTTTTAGGAGATTTTAAATGTTGAGTGAGTTATTATTTTAATTAGTGACATTTAAGGCCTCTTATCTAGTCCTCCTAGTTTTTCACATATATCCATTACCTCATAATGTAGCATTGATATGAGAAGATGAAGATTGAAGGAGTGTATGTTTTAGTTTTTTTCTTGGTCTCAAGTGTAGAATGTAATTGGTTAGAATTCATCAAATTGATTTGGTGTGTCACCTCCTTAGTTTATATTTTATTTCAATTATCTCTCTCCATTTTCACCCCCAAAAAGTTTAGTTGTAGTTTGATTCATAGTGGTACATCAAGGTAGTTAACCCTATCTAGAGACTCAACTCATTCCCTAGGCTACCCACAAGCCTAGATGTGATTATATTGTGCCACTTGGATGAGGAGAGATTTTCATCTCCTTAAATGGTGAATATCTAAGTGATAATTTTTTTTTTGTCATACCTAATGGGACTCTTGTTCTAAGAGCTGGAGGATTTTTGGTTTTGTCCTTCAACATATTAGCCTTTGGAAGCATTTATTCAAGCATCAATAGTGACTCTGAAGATACATTAACTAGTCAAGATACCTAGGTGATCCTTTGAACATTTTTGGTAACTTGTGATTTTGTGTTCTTGTGTCCTAATTAAGTTTCATGGCTGACCTTGGTGTTGAGTAAAACTTCACACAAGTTGGTGAGGCCTTCTAAGCTTATGGAACTCCCTATCAATATGAGTAAGTTCTTAACCAACACTATCATGAAGTGTATCAGCACAAGTATGGTTATTTTTAGCCTCAATATGATCATATCTATCCCATACATAATTTTTACTAGTCATATAACTAATCTTCTCCATGTCTTGCTTCTAGTCAACCTAGCCACTGCTCAAGCCAACCCATTTCCACATTCAAGATGACACTCTTGGACTATGAGAGATATATGTTAGAGCTTGATACTATTAGGGTATGTGGCCAAAATAATCCTAATCATTATGTACATCAAGTGACAAATGAATTAGAGTTAGTCAAGAAGGAGTGGGTACCTATTGAGAGATCTAATTGGCAAAGGCTTATGAATGAGATGATAGATGTGAGTGGTTTAGTATCTTCCTTCAAGGATAGGCTATAAGTTCATGAAAGGAAACCTCACCAAACCTATCAACCTTCCTTTCCATTTTTACAAAGTCGCTATCAATCCTACATGGTTCCCACTCATGAACCCAATCAACCTTATCAAGGCCATTCTTTTCCAAATTAATTGGAGGAGAGAGTTGAAAAGAGAAATATTGTGTTTAAGGTAAATCTTGATAGGAAAATTGAGTTGGAAAATATGCATATGTAAAAATCCATGTTAGAAGAAAAATAAGTGGATTCCAAACATTCATTACCCTCTCACATTGCATCCCCATCACCTCAAGAAGAGACCTCAAATACTAATAGCTTAACTCAGAGTAAGATAGTGGAGTCATGGGGAAAGGAGGAGAAAAGTATTGACAAAGATTGTGAATTTGAGAAGATTCTTTATCTTTTACAAACTCCTCCTACTATTCCTCAAGAAAAGGTTTTAAATCCTAACATACTAAGCTGGAACAAGGTGGTAGAGTCATGGGGAAATAAGTAAGATTGAATCATTTTCAAAGAGTGTGAAGTGTAAAATAGAGTTGATATTTTTCAAGCCCCTCCCATCATTCATCAAAAAGCTTCTCATGTTTCTTATCAGCCTCATGCACTTCTTATCCTCATGATGATTCCTATGAGCTTCAAGAGAAACTCTTCTAAGATAACTTACCCAAGCAAATAGAGGAGTTAGAGACACAGATGAAGATACTAAGTCAAGGGGTGATGGAAGGTTTATACTAAAGAGAAGATCCTATGCCTAAAAACATCCCATCTCCCCTCCCTCAAGAGCTTCCCAAAGATCCTCCTACCTTGCATTCTCAATCTGATTTGGAGTTATATATGCCACCTCCACCAGCTAGTTTATCTTGTCCTTAACCCATCACCCTTTGCCTTGATGGACCTGTGGTATGGGAAACAAAATAGGATCAACTAGTTGATAAATAAAGATAACTCTTTATTGAATAAAACCTACCTCTTTGGCAACCTCATTGGGATAGATCACATGATTTCAAGATGCCTAGTCTTGGCATCACTAGAAAGGATATGGAAGATATTTTAGCCCTTGAGAATCAAAGTCATGATATGTTAGTTAAGATTCAAATTGAGAGCCTTCAATAGGTCCTATGTGATAAAGAAAAGGTGAGCTATTGCGTTGAATCTCCTTTTTTGGTTGATGATGAAGAATACTTTCCTTGTGTTGAAGAGCCTATCTTGAGAGAAGTAAATGAAGAAGAGCAAGTCCAATTCATGTCTGATCAAGAATATTTCATGAGTGATTATGAGGAAAAGATTACCATAGGTACTCCCTTTGATGAAAAAAATTACAATCCACAAGCTTTTATCTCCATACTTGAAGGTATGTGTATTCATGAAGCTAAATCTAATGCATCCATTCTTGAGGAGGAGTACATCCATGAGGAAGGTGGCCAAGACTTGAAGAAAGAACTACATGAGGAAAAATCCATGCTTGATCATGTTCGTGGATGACCATTCCAAGATTGAGGGGGAAATGTTTCTAAATAAATAAGAGGATAGGGATGATTGGTAGCTACAAATAGATCTATTTCAAGAGCTTGAAAAACTTTTCCGAGTTGAAAGCCAAGTGTATGACCAAGTGAATAAAGAATCTTCCTTGGAGGACAATGACCAAGATTGGGGAGAATTTATTAAACTCATTAATGACCTAGAAGAAATTGAAGCTAAGAGGAAACCTAACCTTGTTGAGAAAACCATGGAAGACAAGAAGGTATGCCTTGTTGAATCACCATTTGAGATCATAGTTAAAGGATCACATGATCAAGTTGAGGTTTTTTGGATGAAGAGGATTTCATTTCCTTAATTAATTTATTTGGAGTTGATTATTTCTCATTGAATATCATGCCAATGAAATTGGCAAATGTTGTGAAAGATTTGGAGGCATCAATTCTATAATCTAAAAGGATACATGCCTCATTCAATCCTCCATGTCATGAATCAAGAAGAGTCTAAATATTCCCCTTTGATCTAAGGGGGAGGTATGCTCATTGTTAGTTATACATAGTAATTTGTTCCTTGCTTCCCCTAAGTGGTTTGAGAAGATGTTTGTTTGCTTTTTTGCGTTGATCAAAAACTCAAGGGTTTTGGTTGAAAGATATTTCAAGAACACAAAAATAACACAATAATAATGCTTTATATGAGAAGAGATGTTTTATTACTCACAAGATTACAAATACAAACATATGCTTATCTCTGGGAAGAGATGTCTAATCTCCTTCTCAGGCTAAATATTTATTTATACATATTTTTAAGGAAGGAGGAGGATGTGGAAGGTCACCAATATTGAGCAAGATTAAGTGGTTCAACTTTCATAATTTATAATAACAAAGAATTCAATAAATTACTATTTTTAGATAACACTATGTTGAGTTGTGGAGCTAAAAGCTTCACCAAATGAGCACATGCAGAGGTTACTGGGTTACATAATAACTAACGTTGCTTAGAACCTACCGACATCAGTCAGGGGCCGATCGACATCTACCAACATTGGTTATACATTGGCTGACATCGGTCATCTCCAGATAGACAGAGACTGGCATCGATCATATTTGCATTTCCAGAATTCTATTTTTGGAGAATAGTTAGTTTGCATGTAAAGACTAAAATTAGTCTTGAGTCCACTTTTCTATTTTTGGCAAGACAAATTTGATCCTTTGATTAAGAGGTGCATCTAATGGTGGAGAATGCATGGCTCATGAACCCTAGTACTATATAATAGGGTTAGATCCTCATAGCATGTAGACAATAAGATACAACAACAATTGGGTTGATTGTTGATTGTAATTGAGAGAGAGAGAATTCTTGAGGGAGAATTATTATACATCTTAGAGGTGTGAGAAGAAGAAGAGATTTATTCATTGTATTTCCTTTTGGAAGAGTTTAATATAGATTGTATTGTTTCTCGTATCTCCTATTTTTTGTTATTTTTGATTTCTAGTTACTTATTACTTCTAGTTTAATTCTGTGTTTAGTTACTTATACAAAGGTAATCAATTGTACTCTAAGGAGGATCCTAACAATTAGTATCAGAGCTTGGTTCACTAATAATTGGTATCAGAGCTAGGATCACTAACAAGTGGTAGAGCCGGTTAGTGTTTGTTGATTACAGGTTCACTCACAAGGGTTTCTATTTGAGTGGGAGTAAAGCAATGGTAGAAGAAAGTAAACTAAGAATGGAAAAATTCAATGGCAAGAATTATCAATTATGGAGGATACAGATAGAGGATTATCTATATCAAAAAGATCTATACTTATCATTGGGTGGGGTTTCAAGTAAGCCCACATATATGCAAGATGAAGAATAGAATTTTCTTGATAGAAAGGCTCTGGAATCTATAAGGTTGAGCCTGACATCATTTGTGATTTCCAACTTATCACAGGCAAAGACAATGGTAGAGTTAATGGATACTTTGGCAAGTTTATATGAAAACAGCTTTGAATAATGTATTTCTTATGAAGCAATT
The DNA here is from genome assembly GCA_037957365.1 of Torreya grandis. Lineage (NCBI taxonomy): Eukaryota > Viridiplantae > Streptophyta > Pinopsida > Cupressales > Taxaceae > Torreya > Torreya grandis. Next base: position 315,563 of record JARHVA010008784.1, on the reverse strand, counting down.
ATTTAATTTGCAAATGCAGGAAGGTGGATCGGTATATAGTCATCTTAGTGATTTCCATGGATTAGTAAATCAGTTAAATTCATTCAAAATAGTTTTTGATGATGAAATTAAGGCTCTCTTAATCTTATGCTCTTTACCTAAAAGTTGGGACAGTTTGGTAATGGCAGTTAGTAATATTGTGTCTGCTTCAAATATCTTGAAAGTTGATGATGTTGTTAGTGTAATCTTGAATGAAGAAATTCACAAGAAAAGCACAGGGAAACATCAGGTAATGCTTTAAGTGTTGAAACTAGGGGAAAACAAAGAGAGAAGGGCAAGCAAGGGAAATCAAGGTCAAAGATAGGCAGTAGATCCAAATCTAGAAATGGAAGAATAACCTGCTGGAATTGTGGAAAGAAAGGACATGCAAAGAAAGATTGTTGGTTGAAAGGAGATCAACATGAAGGTAATAAATAAGCAAAAGATGCAGGTATTGTTGCACAGGATGCTCTTATATTTTCTTTGGATAGTCAGGTAGAATCATGGGTTTTAGATTATGGTGCTTCTTTCCATGCAACCCCAAATAGAGAATTTTTCCATCATTATGTCCATGGAGACTTTGGAAAAGTTTATTTAGGGGATGGTGAGCCTTGTCAAATTGTTGGCAAAGGAAAATTGCAGCTAAAATTGCAGAATGGCAACACATGGGTGTTGAAGGATGTCATGCATGTACCCATCCTAAAGAGGAATCTGATTTTTGTAGGAAAGTTGGGTGATGAGGGTTGCACAGTAACTCTCACAGCTGAATCTTGGAAAGTTTCCAAGCGTGCACTTGTATTGGCAAGAGGTAATAAAGTAGGTACACTTTATCTATCTACTTGTATTACTGATTCTCCTTCTATTTTATCTACTTTAGCTATAGATGCAAAGATGTGGCACTATAGGCTTGGTCACATGAGTGAAAAGGGAATGCATGTTCTTAAGTCAAAAGGTAAGCTTTCAGATTTGATAGATCTAGATTTCTGTGAGCATTGTATGTTTGGAAAATAAGAGAAAGTGAGGTTTCTCAAGATTGGGTCAACAAAGAAGAAGCACATGTTAGAGCTTGTTCACACAAACATATGGGGACCAAGTTAGGGAGCTTCTATTGGAGGATCATAGTGCTATGTTTCTTTCATTGATGATGCTACAAGAAAGGTATGGGTTTGTTGCATAAAGAGAAAATCTAATGTTTTTGACACATTTAAAAATTGGAAAGCATTGGTTTTCAATGAGAAGGTGATGGATAGTGATCAGCTCAAGAGGCTGAATAATTTTGAGCAGGGCAATGTTGATTTGGACAAGGTTATGATCCAAAATGAGCTCATGGGTAAAAATCATCACTCACAGGAAAACACAGACACCGACATCGGTCAAGCAGAGACTGACGTCGATCAGGAAGGAATCGACGTCTGTCTAGTGAAGATTGAATTTGGTGATGTTGGGTAGGTGGAAATCAATGTCAGTCAAGTGAGAACTAATGTTGGTCAGGTTGGTCAGGTGGAATCAACATCGGTTGGGTACAGACTAAGAGATGATCAGGATCGGTCATTGTTAGAATAAAACTTGGGCAGATAGCAAGCTGTCAATGAGTCTCAAACACCCATAAGGAGGTTCGAAAGGGTAAGTAAACCTCAAATTCATTATCCCCTTCATTATACTACTTGTTGCTCACTGATGGTGGAAAACTAGAAAGTTTTGAAGAGGCAATGTAGGTAGAATCCAGGAAACAGTGGGAGCATGGCATGAATGAGGAAATTGATTCCTTGGAAGAGAACCAAACATGGGATTTGGTAGACTTGCCAGTTGGAAAGAAAGCATTGAAAAATGTATGGATTTACAGGTTAAAGAAAGGAGAGAATGGACAAGTGAGACATAAGGCTAGGTTATATGGTCTTAAGCTAGCTCCAAGACAGTGGTATTTGAGGTTTGACAGGTTTATGATAGAGCATGGCTTTAGTCAATGTCAATGTGACCATTGTGTTTATTTTACCAGGTTGGATAATAGTAGCTACATTATCCTATTACTGTGTGTAGATTATATGCTTGTTGTAGGTTCATACATGTAGGGAATTACTGAGCTAAAGCTAAAATTAGCTCAGACATTTGCCATGAAGGATTTAGGAGCAAAAATCCTTGGCATGAGTATTAAGAGAGATAGGAAAAATCATAGTTTGATTTTGTCTCAAGAGGATTATGTGAATAAGGTGTTGGAGAGGTTTAATATGCAGCATGCAAAACCGGTAAGCACACCTATGGCTAGACATTTCAAGTTGAGCAAAGAATAGTGTCCTAAATCACATGATGAGGTTGAGTACATGGTATGTACTAGACTTGATATTGCCCAAGCAGTGGGAGTTGTCAACAAGTTTATGGCCAATCTAGGAAAGGAACACTGGAAATCAGTTTAGTGGATTCTCAGATATATGAGAGGGACTAGTAGTAGGCATTTATGCTATGCAGGGTTAAACACTTCTCTACATGGGTATGTAGATTTGGATATGGTAGGTGACTTGGATGGCAGGAGAAGCACCACAGGATATGTGTTCACTATTGGTGGAACGGTATTTAGCTAGATTTCAAAGTTACAGAAGGTTGTTGCCCTGTCTACTATAGAGGTAGAATACATTGCAGTCATAGAGGCTAGCAAGAAAATAATATGGATGACTCGATTCATGGAAGAGTTGGGAAAGGAGCAAGAGAGTTGTAGATTGTATAGTGATAGTCAAAGAGCAATTCATTTGGCAAAGGATTTAGCCTTTCATTCAAGAACCAAACATATATAGCTTAGGTACCACTTCATTAGATAGGTATTGGAGAATGGACAATTGAAGCTAGAAAAGATCCATATGGATAAGAACCCTGTAGATATGTTAACAAAGCTGGTAACAAAGGAGAAGTTGAATCTTCATTCAAATTTTGTTGGTCTTCAAGATTGAAATTGAAGATGCAGAAACAAGCTAGAGGATGTTTTTATATAGGTATAGGTGCAGCTGTTTATCTCCAAGTGGGAGATTGTTGAGTTGTGGAGCTAAAAGCTTCACTAGATGAGCACATGTAGAGGTTGTTAGGTTACATAGTAACTGATGTTAGTCAGAACCTGCCGACATCGATCAGGGGTCAACCAACATCTACTGACATCAGTTATACATCGGCCAACATCAGTCATCTCTAGACAGATAGAGACTGGCATCGGTCATCTGTGCATTTCCAAAATTCTATTTTTGGAGAACAGTTAGTTTGAATGTAAAGACTAAAATTATTCTTGAGTCTACTTTTCTATTTTTGGTAGGATAGATTTGATCCTTTGATTAAGAGGTCCATCTAACGGTGGAGAATGCATGGCTCATGAACCCTAGTATTATATAATAGGGTTATATCCTCATAACATGTAGACAATAAGATACAATAACAATTGGATTGATTGTTGATTGTAATTGAGAGAGAGAGAACTCTTGAGGGAGAATTACTATACATCTTAGAGGTGTGAGAAGAAGAAGTGATTTCTTCACTATATTTCCTTCTGGAAGAGTTTAATATAGATTGCATTGTTTCTCGTATATCCTATTCTTTGTTGTTTCTAATTTCTAGTTACTTATTACTTCTGGTTTAATTCTATGTTTAGTTGCTTATACAAAGGTAATCAATTATACTCTAAGGAGGATCCTGACACACTATTAAAATTGAAATTTTGGGCACTTCCATTGGGTTTTTGGGGGCCAGAAACCATTGATCATAGATATGTGCCATCTCATCATGTTATCCTCATTCTTATCTTTCCAATGGTTCAAATGAGAATTCAAATAGAGATATGGTTTACAATTTATGGCTCCCAAAATTTCTACCATCAATTGGGGTAGAACCATCCCCTGAATTATCCCCTGAAGTGTTGCTCAAATCATGTGTGTCTTTTGCTTTGTGTGGTTGAGGTAGTCATTAGTGTCCTGTCTTGGTCAAAGTTTTGTGGTCAATGGGAAATGTTATCTTTTTTTTCTTAGTCCCTAGATGACTCCATAATCCTAATGGATTAATAAAGTTACTAGTCTAGTTAGTATAACATGCATACTACCCCTATGAGTCACCATTTTGTTGACTAAATTTGACTTATAGGTCGAATTGGGGCACCAATAGTTAAAAAAATTATTGTTAGGCATATAATGGGGTATAATGTATTTTCATGATATGTTTTATAGGTAATTTGGTGTTAATTAATGTTTTAATAGCTTTGGTCAATTAGTTTCTAGGTCCATTTATCATTTTGAGTCATTTTAAGGGTAAAAAATGGTGTATTTAATGCTTTGTATGGGTTTATTAGGAATTTTTAAAATTTTAAAATATTATTTAGTGTTCCATGTGTCCTTATAAGTCTTAATAAACTAACATAACTAAAAATATTGTAGGTTGTTTAAAGAAAAAGTTAATTTTACTAAAGAAATGAAAGTAAATGGCACTTGTATAACCTCTTTGGGAAGTGTGCCACTTAGAAAATATGTAAAATTGTCTCTTCATCTACCCCATACTCCTGTCCATGATTTAATTTATCTAGAGGTGCCATTTCTTTCTCAAAACCATTTTTCTCTCTTTTCACCTTTTTAAACATGCAAAAGTGACTTGCAAGTTTTTGCTTGGTAAGGCCAAAACAAGGGGTTTCAAGAAAAATGATCCTAGAGGCATATTAATAACTTATATAACTTAAATTACATATATTATTTTTTATAAATTGTCAAATTTTCTACATGAACCATCCATTTGAAGTGGATTATGTAAATCTACTTGCTCATTCACGCACCATTCAGGTTTTGGTCTTGTTTGGGACATTTTGTACAAAATAGCTACTAATATTTCTTATATATAATTTTTAATTCATTTTACAATTCTCCCCAAACTTGGTTTCATTTTTCATGATGTTTTGATGTGCCAATAATCTCAATTTACAAGAGGGAACACTTTTCTACGCAAAAAGCATTTCCCACCATTTTTATATCCTCATGCTTTGTCAGTGGTTACAAGGGGTTACGATAATTTGGTTTCCATATATTAATTTTTTTATTATTTATCTTATTTTCAAATTAATTCATCAAATCAAATCTCCATGAGTTTTAGTCATATATTATATCTATACAATTCTACCATTAATGAACCTTCAGGTGCTTTCATGGATATTTATCATGTTGAAGAGAAGATTTTGATAATTATTAATGTGTTTTGAGATTTTAATAATGTTTTTTAGGTATTTATATGAGTTTATAACTAATTTATATCTAGATGATACTCATTGTGAACACATGTATACATTTTGCCTGCATGTTTTTTAAGGTGCACCTACATAAGACTTGGCAGAGAATTCAAGGAGCCTTTTGAAGTTGTTAGTATTAATTATTAAGGTATCCTTAAAGTTAAAATGTGAATCAAACTTAAAAATATACCCCTTTGAAAAGGTATAGTGTAAATGGAAATATAATCATTGCTACAAAGAGCAATGACTATTTCAAGCCTGCAATCCCTGAAAACATTAAATAGAGACTCAGGAGCTTTTTCAAGATGGCATATAACATGTTTAGTAGGATTTAAAGACATATAAGTGGGTTAATATGATATTAATATAATAGGATATGACCTATAAAAATAATGAATGGAAAAGGATAGATGAAGAGTGGTCTAAAGGTGCCCTTGAAAACACTAAAAATAAGCAGTGAGATCTATAGGTTTTGGCCTAAAAGAGACTTCTCTTTAATAAAGTTTGAAAATATTGACTATCATTTAAGGATGGTTAAAAATGGCCCAAATGAACACTAATGCCTAATAGATCATCAAGAATAGGCATGGGTTGTGTTTAGACTCCTATTTCACTCTTTTAGTCCATACATATCCTGAGCCCACACTTACAGCTAACATTGTTAATTGAGACTGTGGCTTATGTATGTTTTGCATGGTGTTTAGCCTATCTAGGGTGGATTTGAGAAAAAATGAGAAAAATAAAATTTTATTTGTCTCAAGATGAAACAAAAGAGGTATTTTTCTCATCATAGTTACTTCAACCAAACCCTTGTAAGTACTTATAGTAGGGGTCAAATAAGGGAGAATTGTCTCAGTCTCAAGAGAGTGCAGTTTTGGGTTTCAATGGAACATTAAGAAATTTAAAATGACACATATGTTTTATAACCATAATTGGTGCTAAAATGGATCCAAATATTCCTCTAAACAATGTATTCAAACTTAAACACATAGGAAGTAAACCTACAACCATGAAGATTGACTATATTGACAATGAAGGTAAGGTGAGGTTTTTAGGTATTGGTGTGGTTCAAATACCAAGAAATGAGTTAAATCATGGTATGTTGACTATGGAGGCTTAAATATATATTATAAAAATTTAATGGAAAGTATAATTCATAAAATTTCACCTCCTTAGAACCAAATGTACACCTATAACAAACACGGCAGTTAACGAACTAAACTTGATGACTTGAAAGGTTATAGTTCATCCCTGATAAACATATGTATAATTAGATGTTTCATATTCCAAAGGTTGTAAGGAAAAAACCTATATACCATGTTAAAGCTAAATGGAACCTCAAATAACCTCCAAGTAGGTCCAAAAAATCAAGGTGTCTTAGTCAGATAGGGTGGATTCATTTTACAAACTTAGGATGCATAGGAGAGGATTCATAGTGAGGTAAAGTGATGAATGGTTTCTAAACATGTAAAACATGGTAATTTTCAGCTTGAAATTACTATTCAAATTAGGTATATAAAGGACTCAAACATTGTAACATACAATCAACTCTCTAATACCCCTGTACAGTCTACCTTTCCACATAGTTGTCTTGAAGATTGAGGGAATATGAGGACCTATTAACCTATTCAGGATATCAAAATTTTTATAGATAATCCTTGTGGGTTGTATAATACCCTCATATATATATATATATATATATATATATATATATATATATATATATATATATATGATAAAATATGGTAAGTTCCCTCTATTTTGTCTTAGATAGAGGGCACTTTTCCTATGCATAAACCCTGTAACTTTGGGAAATGAGGGTGGAAGATGAACCAAAGGTTAAGGAGTTACTTAAAGGAGGATTTTAAATCTATATACCACATAATTCATCATAAAAAATATATCATATAGGAATGAAACCCAATAGGTCATCTCAAACTATAAGGTTTGCAAACAAACCTACTAGGCAAGGAATAGGCCTAAAGGTCCAAATGAGAAGCTTTGTCATTTACACTTTAAAGTGAGATTTTAAGGCTATTATAACATGTATATGTGGTAACCATATATGTTTATTATATTTTAGGAGATAAGGAAAATCCATCAAAATCTAGTTTGGGTTTAAGTTGCAGTCAAACCTCTATGAACATGACTAAGCTTAACATCTAAAGGGGAGGTCAATTTCATTTTTGACTTGATATATGTAATAAAACTTGTTTAAAAATTTTGGAGGGACCCTAAAATATGTATTTAATCCTTTGGAGAGAAAAGTGCGTGTAGGGGATCCCAATTTAGACTTAGAACCAAAATTTGGCTTGTGCAAGTGGAAGGAATAGCTTAATAGAGGATGTTTGAATGCTCACATCCTGCTTGAGGCCTTGCATAGGAATCTAAGAAGTTTAGGGATGTTGAGGGAGGTCTTTAAAAATGATTTTGTGTAATTTTTTAGTATTTTGGATGTTAGGTTTTTATGAAACAAGATGAAGGGTCAAAATAAGCTAAAATCCTCCTAAACACTTAGCTAGGACCTGATGGAGAAAATGAGCTTAGAAGGATAGTTTAAAGGAATATTTTTACTAGAATAGATATTGTATGTTTTATATGACTCCCTAAGGATCCCTCACATGCTATCTATTTGTATGAAATTATACAAATGGAGGTAGAAATAGGATTTTTCTCACTATTTTTTGTGTTTTATAGGTTGTAAGAAGTTTCAAGATATGAAAAGCACATGGATTGAAATATTGAAACTTAAGATAAATCCCCATGTAAGTTTCATGCCTTGAAAATGTTCCTAATTATCTCAAATAGGTCCTTCAACTCAACCAGTCAAAACTAGCCTAATGCACAATCTAGTGAGAGGGGTGAAAAGCTTCACTTGAACTAATTTTAAAGATTGCTTGATGATTCCAAAGACATGGAGGGTCTTGAAACATGACACACAATGATTTATATGGATTTTCATGGAAAATTGAAGTCAAATTGAGAGCCAAGTGGGTAGAGTGTATGAAAGGGGTTTGTTTTGGATTGCAGATAATGATGGTTCACTTTTAGAGAATTACAAAAGACTAGGCATGAAACCAATGCATGTAAAGGCATGTATAATGTCCCTAACCTACATTAAAATCATCAAACCTGATCTTAATCAGTTATGTGATGTTCAAATAGGTCCAATCATGTAGGTAGTTTTTATAAGCTAGAATGAAGAGTTTTGGGCCACTTTACAAGAATTTGATGACTTGGATTGACATTTTTACTTCATGAAATTGCATGGTTCAACCCATATACTCTTCTCATGAATTAATAAATTATTTTTTCATCTTGAAAATTATCATTGTGACCCTTGGACTTCTCTCTCTCTCTCTCTCTCTCTCTCTCTCTCTCTCTCTCTCTCTCTCTCTCTCTCTCTCTCTCTCTCTCTCTCTCTCTCTCTCTCTCTCTCTCTCTCTCTCTCTCTCTCTCTCTCTCTCAAGCTCTATAAGAACTAGCCATTTTGGAATTACATGGATGCTCCACTTGAGTATGGTGAAGGCATAATAATTTGTATACCTTTTGATCAATAAAATTAATAAGTGTTACCTCTTCATTATTTTTCATAAGTGTGTTCCACTTGAATGGTGAATCTTGTTTAGTGAAGACTATGGATTCCTAACGTGTGGTCTCATTCTTTCACCTTGTTTATAGTTAGAAAACTTATTCTTGTGGAGCATGTGAAGTGTTTTAGGAGATTTTAAATGTTGAGTGAGTTAGTATTTTAATTAGTTCCATTAAATGCCTCTTGTTGGTCCTCCTAGTTTTACACATCCATCTATGACCTCATAATGTAACATTGATGTGAGAAGATGAAGATTGAAGGAGTTTATGTTTTAGATTATTTCTTGGTATTAAGTGTTGAAAGAAATTGGATGGAAGTCATAAAATTGATTTGGTGTATTAACTCCTTATTTTATATTTTCTTTCAGTTATCTCTCTCCATTTTCACCCCCCAAAATTTTAGTTGTAGTTTGATCCATAGTAGTACATCAAGGGAGCTAGCCCTATCTAAAGACTCATCTCATTCCCTAGGATACCCACAAGCCTAGAGGTGATTCCATTGTGCCACTTGGATGAGGAGAGATTTTCATCTCCTAAAAGGGTGAATATAAAAGTGACAAAAATTACCATGTTCATCTAAGTAAATACACACCTATAAGAATCAAGTAAGTAGGGTATCATACTCAATAGGGAAAACTTAGTTTGGTGATCTCAAAGTGCATATTAAGGGTTACAAGGAAATTTAAAATGATTAAATGAGCCTATAAACACCTTATTTAGTACCATTATTACCTCGAAAGGTCCTATATCCACCTATAGCTGATTGAGTAGGATAATGAATTTGAGCAAAATGGTTAGAGCCATAGAAAGATATGAACATGAATTTTATTGGAATGGAAATTATTTTTTGTGGTAAATAACACATTATTAAATTCTTTAATCACTATACCCAATTCCTAATTCATGCAAAAAACATGTACAGGAGATCTAAACATGTAGAACACAATCAAATGGTACTCAATCTAGGCCAACTAAGGAGGGGTGTAAACAATGTAAAGTTGGAGAGGGTATAAATGGATTACATGATTATAATGTAATATAAAATATATAATTAAACCCTCATTATATGAAAAATAAAATAAAATTAATGACCTTGATCATGCATACTTAGCCCACATCAAAACACTGTGCACAATGCTCTTTTGCATAATTCTATTTTAGATCTTAAAAGAGTTGAGAGGTCAAATGACCTAGTCAAGGTCTAAAAATTGGTATAGAACATCCTTATGACTTAATTAATCCCAAAAAATATTAAATTTATTTTATTTAATGGTGTAAGTTCCCTTTATTTTATCTTAGACAGAGGGTACTTCCCTTTATGCATAAACTACCAAGTTGGAGAAGATGGGTGAGAAGGGTAGACCAAAAGATAAAAAGACCAATTAAGAGGGTGGGAGAGGTTTAAATTAACCTAAAAAAACATGATAATAATCCCATAACAATATTAAACCTAACAAGATGAACTAGACTCTCAGGTTTGTAGGTAGGATTATATAGGTAGGGTTTAGGCCTAGAAGACAAATGGAGAGTCATTTTCACTTCCACCTTGAGATAAGATTTATAATCCATTTGATCATGAGTGTATGGTCATTATAGGTTTTTTAAATACTTAAATTTTTATAAGAAACATGATGATTTCATTTTGAGCTTAGAGACAACACTAGGCCTATAGGAAAAGGAGGATGGAGATTGATGGGACAACATTAAGTGCTTACATCTCCCTTTGTAATTTGCATGGAGATCCAAGGAGATAGGATGAGTTACACAGGGTCCTAAAAAATATTTTTTTTATTATTTATTTGATATTTTAATGTCAAGTTTACATGAACAAACCTTAAGAGGGTAAACAGGCCTAAACCCTTACAAAACCCTTGCTAGTGACTAGTTTGAGAAAATTAAGGATATAATGCATCTAAATGGAATAGTTTATCTGGAATGATTATTTGATATTGTATAGGAAGTATTGAGGCTCCTTCCCATCAATATGAGTTATATATAATCTATACATATAGGGTAAAAATAGGGTTTTATTGATTATTTTGTTTGTCGTACAGGTTCTAGGAGGTTCCAAGACATGCCAATCACATGGAAGGGAAACTTCAGACTTGAGATAACTCCCCATATCAATTTAATTACTTGTAAAAAAATACTAAGTGACTTGACCAATTTCTTCATTTTAGCCAGTCAAAACTAGCATAGTGACCAAACTAGTGAGAAGGGTGGAAAACTTCAAGTGAGTTAATTATAAGGTGTGTCTGATGCCTCTAATGACATGGAGGGTATTTAAACATGTAATTAACTCCATTATAATAATTTTCATGAGGAAATTATTCCTTTTTTAGGCTAAGTGTGTAGAGTGAATGAAAGAAGAGTTTTTTATATTATAGATGGTGATAGCTCATTTTTAGATGATTCCAGATGACCAAGACTAAAACCAATCATGGAAAGGCATGTATGAAAACATTACATCTAATTACAATAATTATACCTATCCCTAGTCATTTTTGGGATGTTAAAATAGGTGTGGATGATGAAGGCAATTTTTTGAGGTAACATAAGGAGTTTTATGCAACTTTTCATGAGTTTCATGACTTGGATGGACACTTGTACTTATTGACCTTATGGTTCATTTCACATCTTCTTATAATGTATACATAACTCCATTTATCATCTTGAAAAGTTTCCTTATGACCTTTGGACTTCTTTTTCTTCTCTCCCTCTCTCAGGTTCTATAAGAGCTAGCCATTTTGGCCTTTGTGACTTATTCTCCACCCAAGTATGGTAAATCCATACTCATTTTCATACCATTTGATTAATAAGACTACTTATTTTTACCTATTTAATGACTATTAATAGTGTTTTTTTACTTATATGATTGATTTTGATTAGTGATTGCTTGTTATTTCCTTAGTCTTATTATTTCATTCTCTCACCTATTTGTAGTTAGAAAGCTTCTTCTTGAAGGGCATGTGAAGTGTTTTATAACATTTCAAAGCTGATTGAGTTATTTTATTCAAGTTGTGACATTATAGGCCTCTTGTATATTCATCCTATCCTAAACCTTCATCACAACCTCATAATGTAACATTGATGTGAGAAGATGTAGATTAGAGAAGTGTGTGTTTGGTTAGTCATTTATTCTCATGTATACCATGTAGCTAGTTGGAAGTCATCAACTTATTTGGTGCATCACCTACCTTAGGATAGTTTGCTTTCAATTTTGTCTCTCTTTTTTCCCTGAAAAAGTGTAGGTGTATTAATGATCTAAAGTGGTACATCAAGGGATATATCCCTATCTAGAGATTCACCTCATTCATAGGCTACCCACAAGCCTAGAGGTGTTTCAATTATGCCACTTGGATGAGGAGAGCTGAGGCATCTCATTAAAGGGTGAAAATCCAAGTGAAAATATTTTTTGGCATGCCTGGTGGGACAAAGGTCTAAGAAAGTGGGAAAATTATTGGTGTGTCTTTCCCCGATCAACTTTTGGAAGCAAGTAAGCCAACACTAATGGCAACTCTAAATGATAACTTCTAGTTGCAAGTAGCCTAGGTATATCTATTTGAAAAAAATTATTAGTTTTTGTGTTTTCTTTGACATATGAGGTTGATATGGATAGTTATGGCCAATACTCCTATCATAATCCTTCTTATCAGCCTTACTATGAATCACCTTTTACCCCTCAACAGTCCTATCAAAATGGCTATTAATCTTATGAGCCATGGTATCCCTATAGCCCTTCATTTCCCTCTCCATATAGACACCATGTTGTTGGACAACCCTATGTGGATGGTTACCAAGAAACCTATTAAGAAATACCTCTCTATTAGTGCCAATATGAGCCATATCATTCATACCATGATGCCTATCATCCTCAAGAGTACTCTTATGAGTTTTATCATATGAAACCAAATGTTTCTATAGATTGTACACAAAGATATCATTGTAAAAATGTATCTCCTACTTATGTACATGCTAGTTCTTCTAATCAGTCTAAGAATTCACTTCCTTATGAGCTTACTAGTGCTTTTCTCTTTCCCAAATCCACTCATAATCTTTCTCCTTCATCACACACTCTATATCCAACTCATCAACCTTTCGATACCCCTCAAACTCCATCTTCAATTCATGAACCTTCCACTACACCTCATACTCCAATTCCTTCACATTAGTCCATCCATTAACCTTTCACATCAACCCTTATTGAAGAAAATCCTATACTTAGAGAAGCAAGTGAAGAAGAGAAAGCTCAATTAATGGTTGATAAAGAATATCTCATGAGTGACTATGAGGAATAAACCACCATAGGGACTCCCGTTGGTGAACAAAATGACAATACATAATATTTTGCCTCCATAATTGAAGGGATATGAGTCCATGAAATAGACTTTATTTCCTTCATTTTTAGGGAATGTGTATCCATGAGGAATGTGGACAAGACTTGAAGAGAGAGGTATTTGAATAATACTCCATGTTTGATCATGAATTTTTGGATGATCATCTCAAGTATGAAGTGGAGTGTATTATCAAGGATGAAGATCAAATCACTCCTCAAGAAGTGGTAGTCCTAAAAGAGTCTCATGAGACCAAGGTAGAGGAAAAAACTCTTGAAGATGACATTCATGAGGAAAAATATTTATGTTATAAGTTCAATGCCATATGCAAGGAATTTGATAAAATAAAGATGATCAAACTATTGGTCAAGAACCTTCTATCATGAAGCCATTTGATGATGCTAGAGTACAAGAAGTTGTAGACATGGATAATGATAACAAGGATAAGAGTACTATCATGTTTAAAACTTTCACATCAAGGGCCAAGTACATGAGAAGGTTGAGAATATTTGGATGCAAGAGGAGTCCATTTCCATAGTTAACCTATATAAAGTTGTTTGGTTCTCATTGAACCTCATGATAGTGAAGTTGGCAAACACCATGAAGAAGATGGAGGCATCAATGATAAAGGAAAAAAGGCTAGATGTCTCACTAAATCCTTCATGTCATGAAGTAAGGAAAGTTTCAAACTTCCATTTTGATCTAGGAGGGAGGTATGCTTAGTTGTTAGTTGTATATAGTTATTTGCTTTCTACTTTTCCTAAGTGATTTGAGCACATGTTTTCTTACTTTTTTTGTGTGGTTGAGGTAGTAATTGGTCTTATCTTGATAAAATATTGTTTTCAAATTTCTCTTGTTGTGTCTTAGAATTTAGATGACTCTTTAATCCCAATGGATTGATAAGGCTACTGATCTTTAGCATAACAGGCACGTTACCCCTATGAGTCACCAATTTGTTGACCAAATTTGACCCTATAGGTCAAATTAGGACACTTATAGGTAAATTTTTTATTTTTAGGTGTTTAGGGGTTTAATATTTGGTCATAAGGTGTATTATAGGTCATTTTATGTCATTTCATGTCATATTGGCCTTAATCATTAGTCATGTTAGTCCTTATATTTTTGAGTCATTTTAAAGGTCATAAAAGAGCATTAAATGAGTAAAATAGCCTCATTGGGAAGTGTGAAGGTATAAAAATGGTGATTTCACATGATATGTGTCCTATTATGTTATAGGTAACTATTTTTTAACTAAAAGTGGCAAGTGCTTAAGAAGAAAGAGCAGTTTTCTTGGGAAAAGAGAAGAGTTTGGCACTCGTACAACCCATGGGGGAAGGTGACACATGGGAGAAAGTTATGGAATGTAGTTTCATCTTCCTCACCCTCATATAAGTTATTTACATGCTCTGAAAATGATAAAAAGGGCCCAAAACCATTTTTCTCCTTTATTGCCCTTCTAGACATGCAAAAGTGATCAACATGTTTATGCTTGGTATAGATAGTTGGATAACTTATAGGTCAAATGACTTTGGGAGGTGAAATTACACTTAGATATCTTTATTACCATAATAAGAGTTAGAATAATGGTGGCCTATGCTTTATGAACCATCCTCATTATTAACCAAGTTTGACTTTAAGTCAAACTTGGACCCCTATAGGTAAAAACTTGGTTTTTAGATGTTTAATGGGTCTAAATATTTTTCATAGTCTATATTATAGTTCATTTGATGTTATCAAATGCATTTTTATCCTTAGTCATTGTCTAATTCACTTATTTGTCATTTTAAGTCTTTTAGTGGGATTTTAATAGTCATTAATGCAAGTGGCATGTTCCCAAGGTATCATGTGTCCTTTTTTCCTTTAAAACATTAAATAGGTTAGGTTAACTATCAAATATGTCTGTTACATCATAATATGTTAGGTTCTCTAACTAAAATTTAAGAAACAACTCAAAAAGGGAGTATTTGGAACTTTTATGGCCCATAAGGAAGTGTGCCATGTGGGAAAAGATCATGGAAGGCCTATTCACCTTCCTAACACTCATCTAAATGTTTGGTTTTCTTTGGAAGTGTCATTTTAAATCCAAAACCATTATACTCTTTCCTTGTTTTCCTAGACATATAGATGTGACCTATAGGTTTGTGCTTATTATGAATAGCTATAGAGGTTTTAGATAAAATTCTTATGGGATGTGGTATTACACTTGGAGGCCTTAATTTTCATGACAATATTGAAAGGATTTATAAACTATGCTTTATGAATCAACTTTTAGAAGTTGATTGTACTTCTAGTTATTTCATGCACCCTATAGTTTTTGCTCCATTTTTGTCAAATCCATATAAACCAATTGGTGATGTTGGCTCTAAAGGATGTTATATACCTTATTATATGGTATCCATCCTTATTTTCATGTTTCATAATGTTTTGATGGGAAAGTTAGTCCATGCTGTAGGAAGGTGTCACCACTATGAAGTTTTAATCAATTCTACCTTTTTATAGAATATTGATCTTCTTAAAATGTTTCATGTGAGTTTAATATGTTGTTCCATATGTCTCTAAGTTAAATTAGCACCTCTTCACATTTTTGGTTCCATCATATCATGCTTTGGGCAAATTCCCATCTTATCATTCTTTATTATCAACTCTTTGCCCAATTCCATTTATAATCACCTATATAAGCTTGTTTATCCTATCCATGGAGTTATAATTAGAGTTTTTTAGTTATCCAATCCATTAATATATCAGGATAGTCCACTTGGATGCTTGGAAAGAGTACAAGCTTGGTGACAAGCTCATTCACCATGTTAAAATAGTCATGAGATGCCTTTGCTTATTATATTCCATGTATATATAGGTGATTTTCACATTGAAAGGAATGTTTGAAGCTTTTATCAAGATTTAATTATTGTCAATAATGAATTTTGAAGGTTTACGATAGGTTTGATCTGTGCATGAGGCATTTTATCCACCTTATTGCTCTATTCCACACTCACAGTCCACATTTAGCTTAGTTTTACATACATGCATCTCATGATGAAATAATTAGAGCCTTGGTATTAGTTTCAATGATTTTGGGATATGAAAAGTTAATTTTAGGGTATTAAGGGAGGCCTTGGACCATTGGAATCAAATGATAATGTGTACTACTGATTCTATGACAACTAGAGAAGCTTTACTACCTGTGTTTGAGAATGTTCATCTACAAGTATATCAATAGAGCTTTGAGAATTCTTGTTTGGAGATTTCAAACATGATAGAATCCCCATTTTGGATTCTAACATGTGAATTGACCCTTTTATACTAGTTTGAAGTGTTAATGAGGCAAAAATAAGATGTAGATTACTATGATGAGGCAAAGACTAAATTCTAGGAATCTTTCCCTAAAATGTTAAAGTGGAGCTTCAGGCGGTTTTTGTGAACCCCTCACAACATGTTTCCTAAGTATTTCAAAGACTCTAATGAGATTTATTCTTGTATCCCCTAGCATAGAAAATAAATATTCAAAGAATGAAAGTAAAATAGTAAGTGGAAAGAGGTTGTTTGAGGCCTTGAATATGCCTCCAAAAACACTAAAACACTCCATTAATATCTACAGGTCTAAAGTTATAAGTGGCCTTTTGGCATAAAAGATAAAAAATGAACAATGCCTTATGACTAATATATTTCAATCAATCGGATGGCAGACAATCAACATGAATGTTATCAATATAATATTGAGACATGGTCTTTTAGGATCTATGGTTAGCTACATGTGTCCTTCTAACATGAAATAGACACCTACAACAGTCAAAAGTAAGGGTGTCTCAATATAAGAAAGAAGAAAATCAATTAGAATTAAAAAGAGAATAAACAGTGAATAAAATATATAATAAGTTATAAATTGTTTCCCATGGATCCAAAGGAGGTTTGTAAGCATCATGAGCAAGTCCAAAGAGCTAGATGCACCTATAGGTAGGGTCTGAAGGGAAAAGTATCTCAATCAAACCAATGACCCTAAATTGATGCCTAAGTGATGTATTAAGACCTTAAAAGAAGATAAATACTTAAAACCTACAATTTTTAACCTAGAGGGATAAATTTAATACTTATAAACATCATAAATGAGCTCAGTTAAATCCCAATACCCACCTAAAATAGGGTGTCTCAGTCAACAGGTAGTAGAGGACTCAATTATAACAAAAACTACATATGAGCTTGTATATGGAAGAGAGGAAGGTTAAAATTAATTATAATTGGTTCATGATAGATAAAATTGAGTTTAAATAAGCCCAAGACTTTGAAAATATGATCATCTACCTTCCCTACTTAACCAAAAGTCATCAGTTCATATAATTGCTCCAAGAAACCTCTTTATTCTAAAGAAGAGAGGTATTTTTTGTGATTTAAAAGATTAATAAGAATAAATTATGGATTAATAACATGTTTATGGAACCTATGAGCTTTTTTTTAGCTTGGAAAGGTCACTCTTAGGTGGATGCAGAAAAAAGGTGTAGGAAACATGTTTTTAGAGTTTTTTTTGGACATTTTGAGTTGGGTAGGCACCTAAATCAAGGAATAAATATAAATTTTTTGGTAAATATAAAAATTATGACCTTTAAAAATCTTAAAATATTCAATTTACCTTAGGGATAATGGATATACCTCACTATTTTGTCTCAGAGTTTAACTAGTCTAGGAAAATTAGGTTTTAACAAAGCAAGCTAGTGAGTATAAAATGAGCAAAGGTATTGATATGGAGATTTGGAAACATAAATAAAAATATTATGATGTGTATGGAAGGAAATTATATGATATATAATCACTAATTCAGGCTTAGACCTTTCAATATGACCAAAATACCCCTACACTCAGTCTAACTAGGTAAGCTTTCCCTAAGCCTAGTTGGTGAATGAGGGAAAAAGAAGAAGAGGAGTGCTTGGGAGGTTATGTGGTGATATTAAAAGATTTAATTAAGAATTGATAATCATGAGATACCATTCCAAACATGATATATCAGTTCAAGTATCTCAAACTTTCAAGGTACATGCTAAACCCTTTAGGCCTTTAAAAGTCCTAGAGCCAATTAGGGGTCCATCTTCATTTCCAACTCTTGGTGGGATATCAAAATGATTTTTACATGTTAAGGATATGAAATTATACCTATATAATTTTTTTTCATGTAATAAAACCTATGCTAAAGCTACTTATAGATCAAAAAGAGTCTAAACATGTAAGAAAGGTAAAAGCAAGCTCAAATGGGTGTTTTCAAGTGTTCATATATCTTCTAAGAGTTTTCATGGGAACCAAAGGAGATTTGAGGGGTTAGTATGGTACCTCAACATAAATATTGTGGATTTTTTTAGAAATTTCAATGTCAAATATTTATGAACAAATCTTAAGACCAAAGACTACATAAAACCCTATTAAACCCTTAGTCAATACTCAATGGAGAAAGCAAGCTTGGAAAGCTATCCTAATGACATATTTTTACCATGAAAGCTATTATAACATGTATATGACTCCCTCAATATATATCCCACCAAGATGGGCTATATGGAATTGTATAGATAGGGTGTGAAATAGGGTATTTTTGAATATTTTTTGTATTTTATAGGTTCTAGAAGGTTCCAAGAGATGCAATCAAGTTTGGGAGTATTAAAGAATTTGAATTTTATTTCACATTATTATCCTACCTTTTATATCCCTAATGATGTGGTTATAGTGGGTTTACCCCCATACTTTTCTCTTTATTTATCAAGAGAGTTTACAACCAATATACTCCCATGAAAGCCTACCTTTTCATTATTTGGCACATCGCCTACTAGTCATTATTTGTTTTTTTTTGTCAAGATTCCAAAGAGATTTACATGGTACATCACAATATTTATAGCCTAAGGGAGTCCTCTAAATGTTCCAATAGCTTTCATGGTCAAACTATGTCATTAGGACATCTTTCCATACTTTGCTATTTGTTTTTCAAGTTAGTATTCAAGAATTTGAATTTGATTTTACATTTTTTTCCTACCTTATCCATCCCTCATGATGTGGTTGTGGTTGATTTACCCCCATAATTTTCTCTTTTTTTGTCAAGAGAGTTTACAACTAAGATAGGTGGATACTTGGCAGCCAATTTGTTTTATATGGTTTTTAGGACAAAGTAGGGTACTAAGGTCAAGATTTAATTAGATCCTATTCATCACAATCATTTAGATACCTAAATTCCTAAAGTTGTAAATTTAAATTATACAATTATTGATGAGGAAGAGCTTCACATAGACCAATATCTAACCTCTTCTCTTGAAGGAGGTTCTGAATTGTATTTAGATGAATGGGGATTTAAACATTATGAGCATGATCCTTATAAATTCATAGAGGAATCTATTATTAGAGTGTATTAAATTCATGAGGAGGAATATTTCACCAAATTGATGAATCCAAGTGAAAACATGGATGGTTTATGGTATATAGTCTTTGATGGATCTAGAAGCAAAGTCGGGGAAGGTGGTGGAGACTTGGTGGTTTTTCCATCCAAGGAAAGGTACTACTCTACTTTTAGATTTCACTTCTCTTGTAATTGTAATATGGTATAATATGAGGCCCTCATTCATGGTTTTGAGTGGGCTAGGAAAAGAGGTGTGAAAGAGTTAGAAGTGTATGGTGATAGTGAGTTGATTATGAATTAATCAAGTCATAGGCCAAAATGTGACTAAGAACTCTTTACTTAAGTCTTATAAGCATAGAGTGTGGGATCTTGTGGAGGATTTACAAGCCTTTAACATCCAATATATCCCAAGAGAAGACAACAAACATGTTGATAGGTTGGAAACAATTGGAGATCAATTTGATGTTCCAAAGGGGATAAGAGAATATAAGAACCAACCACATCTCAAGGTGATTGTAAGGCCCTCTATACCTGATAATGTTACTAATTTGAAAGTGTTTGATAGTGACCAATAAATATCTATTTTCCAACAAGAAGAGGCTGCATTTTATTAAAAAAATTAGTCCAAACTACAACAAAAATATGGAGGGAAAATTGTACAAGTGAAAACATACAAGATCCATAAAGGCTTAGTCACACTTGAGAGTATATTAAATGATGATGATCATTTGAATAAAGAAAAGGTAAGCATGTATACCAAGAAATAAAACTATGAAAGAGTACAAATCTTCAAAGATAACTTGCTTGATCTTAGGAAGGTATTTACTAGTGAAGAGAAACATGCTTTCATTGAGTTATGCAAGGAATTTTTTGATGTCTTTACAAGGAAATATAGTGATTTAAAGGGTTTTGATCTAAACTTAGATAAACATACTATATATCTAGATGAGAATGATAATACTAAAAAGCAAAGGTAAAGGCCAATCAATCCTAAGATTTAGCCTCTCATGAGAAAGGATCTTACAAAGTTGATTGAGTCCAAGATCATTTTTCCTATTAAGCATTCATCTTGGCTAGTAAACTTAGTCTCAATAAGGAATAAGAATGGGGAAATCAGGTTATGTGTTTATTTTAGGGGCTTGAATAGAGTTGATTTTAATGATGTTAATCCTCTTCCTTCCATGGAATAGATTTTACAAGTTGTGGCAGGTAGTGAAAGGTTTTATCTCCTTGATGGATATTCCAAGTAAAATAAATTTTTGGTAAAGGAATGTGACCTTAATAAGACAAAATTTACTAATAAATGGGGTACATATGATTATAGGAAAATTAATTTTTTTTTTGTTTAATGCTGGTGTAACATTTTGACATGTAATAGATATGGATTTTCAAGAACTAATAAATGACATTGTGTTGGTGTATCTTGATGATATCATAGTTTTTTCTAACAATACAAAGGATCATTTGAATCACCTTAGGTGGATTTTTGAGATATGTAGAGGGTTTTTTATCTCTCTTAACCGAAATAAGTGTGAATTTTTTGTCTATGAAGGCAAACTTTTAGGACACATTGTCTCAAAGAAGGGCTTATCCACAGATCCTTAAAGGGTGAGTGCAATCTTGGCATTGCATTTGCCGAAACACAAGAAAGGTTTGAAAATTTTCCTTAGAAAAATAAATTTTATAAGGAGGTTTATTCATTATTTTTCTAATTTATTCAAGCTTCTAACCTCCATGCTAAGGAAAGATGAAGTGTTCACTTGGACAAGAAGAAGGAAGGAGAGTTTTTAAGAGATTAATCAAACTATAACCCAAGCTCCAACTCTTGAAAGTCTTAATTTATCAAATAAATTCAGATTTTATAACTTTCAAAATGATGATCTAATTTATACCATGCTCACTGAATCAAATGAAGAGAACTTGGAGTATCCTATTACCTTCTTTAGTCAAGGATTTGAGGGATTTGAGGTAAGATACACCTATGTTGAGAAGCAAGTACTTTCAATTGTTAAAAGTCTAAAGAAGTTTGAGAATATGTTATCTAATAAAAAGATTAATATATTGGTATCTCATTTTAGTGTCAAAGATATCCTTTTGAGTAGATATTTGAATGAAAAAGGGCTAGTTAGATCACAAAAGTGATGGAGTATGATATATAAATCAAGACAACCAAGCTAGTGAAAGGGAAGGGGTTATGTGAGCATCTTGATTCAGATTTGAAGGAATAAAAATAGGTTTTTTTATAACTTCATGATGGACCTATGACATTTTCACCTTTATTAATAAGGAGTTGGACACAAGATATGATCCATTTTCTTCAAACCAGTGAGTGTCTATAAGGTCTAAATAGAGCTAAAAGAAGGTACTTCAAATTACAATCTATTCCTTATGTACTTTTTGATGGAGTGTTGTTTAGGAAGGAATTATTAGGTGTGTTATTGAGGTGTCTTGAATCAGATCAAATTGAGAAAATATTACTTGAGTTTCATGATGGACTAGCTAGTGGTCACTTTGCTCCAAGAACCACAGCTACTAAGATAATGAGAGCTAGATATTTTTGACCTAGTTTGTTTAAAGACACCCATGCTTGGGTAAGGAAGTTTTAAAAATGTGATATATTTGTTGGTAAATAAAATATTGAAGCCTTACCTCTTCATCCATTACAAGTAGACCAACCTTTTATGCAATGGGGTCTATATTTCATAGGCCTAATCAACCCACCTTCTAGTGTGGGTAATAAATGAGTGTTGACTACTAAAAATTACTTTAAAATATGGGTGAAGGATATTTATATCAAATAAGGAAATGAAATTTTAGTTCTAGACTTATATGAAAGCATAGTGACAAGGTTTGGGGCTCCTTTAAAAATAATTTTAGACAATGCATTGACTTTCCTTGGAATAAGGACAAGTGAGTGGGCTTTAAAATATGGTATTTGTCTTAGTAATTATTATAAATATTATCCATAATGGAATGGAATATCTAAGTCTACCAATAAGAATATATTCAAGATTATCAAGAGGACAATGGAGGATAATCAAAGAACTTGGCATTCCTAGTTGAAGACAACTCTTTGGGCTGATAGGATCACCCCCAAGAGAGCAATTGGGAATTCACCATGTACACTTGTTTATGTCAGAGAAGATAGAATACCTATTTCACTTGAGATACCATCCTTATATCTCACTTATCAGCTAGATTTGATGGAAAATGAAAGCATGGAAGTTAGGTTGTGTGAGTTGATGGAGCTTGAAGAAACAAGAGATCAAGCTATGCAAACTATGAGAGCTCACCAAGGTCAAACAAAGAGATACTTTGACAATAAATCCATGACAAAAATATTATAAGAGGTGGAAATTATTCTACAATGGGATGAAGATAGTGCTAATCCTAGAAAACACATAAAGTTTGATGCTTTATGGACTGGCCCTTATTTATCACCCAATGCAAGAAACACAATGCTTTCCAACTCTCAAATTTGGATGGAGAGGAGATTCATATCCCAATAAATGGGATATATCTCAAAAAATTATACTAATTTTCGCCTCTATCTTTGTACATATTTGTTATTTTCCTTATTTTCCTTAAGCGTTTATGCACATGTGTGAGTGTTGTTTGTGTCTTGATTTGTCTTGTGTGTGATTGGTGTGTTGTGGTTGTTTTATGTGTGTTTTAGGAAATTAATTTCTAGCTTTACTCAAGAAATAAGTGAATCCCTTGGTCCATGATAGGATAAGGCTACTGGTCTTTAGTATAGTAGGCATACTACCCCTATAAGTCACCATTTTGTTGACCAAGTTTGACTTTAGGTCAAACTTGGACCCCTATAGGTAAAAAATTGGTTTTTTATATGTTTAATGTGTCTAAATATTTTTAATAGGCTATATTATAGTTTATTTGATGTTATCTAATGAATATTTAGCCTTAGTCATAGTCTAATGGGTTTATTTATCATATTAAGTCTTTTAGTGGGCTTTTAAGTGTCATTAATACAAGTAACATAGTTACAAAAGTGCCCATGTTTCATTTTTTAATTTAAAATGTTAAATAAGTAATTTTAAATATTATGGATGTTATTTACATTAGAATATTTTAGGTTCTCTAACTGAAATTTAAGAAATAACTAAAAAAGGGAGCATTTGGCACTTGTACGACCCATGGGGAAGTGTGTCATGTGGAAAAAAATCATGGAATGCCTCTTAAACTTCATAAAACTCATATAATTTTTTTTTTTACTCTATAAGTTCCATTTTAATTCCAAAACCATTATACTCTTTTCTTGCTTTCCTAGACATATAAAAGTGACCTACAAGTTTGTGCTTAGTATGGGTAACTGAAGAGGTTTTAGAGAAAATTATTCTTGGAGGTGATATAAAAATTATATAAATTAATTTTCATTACAAGATTGAAAGGATTTATTAATTTTTCTTTATGAATCATCCTTTAGAAGTTGACTGTACTTTTTTACTAGTTATTTCATGTACCCAATAGGTTTTGATCCATTTTGGTCATATCCATATGAACCAATTCATGATTTTGGCTCCAAAGGATTTTTTGTACCTTATTATATTGTATCCATTCTTATTTTCATGTTTCATAATGTTTTTAGTCAATTCTACCTTGTTTTAGAATGTTGGTCTTCTTTAAAGGTTTCATGAGTTTAATATGGTGTTACATAGGTATATAGGTCATATAATCACCTCATCCCATGTTTTTTTAAATCATAACATGCTTTGGGAAAATTCATATCGTATCATTATTCATTGTCAACTCTTTGCCCAATTCCACTTACAGTCACCTATATAAGCTTGTTTATGCTATCCATGGAGTTGTAATCAGAGTGTGTTAGTTATCAAAGCAATAAATATATGAGGATAGTCCACTTGGATTCTTTGGAAGAGTATAAATTTGATGGAAATCTCATTCACCATGCTAAAACAGTCATGAGATGCCTCTACTTGTTCTATTCCATGTATATGTAAGTGATTTTCACATTGAAAGGAATGTTTGAAGCTTGTCTCAAGATGTAATTATTGTCAATAATGTAATTATAATGTTGAAAATAGGTTTGATCTACCCATGAGGACTTTTATCCACCTTGTTTATCTATTCCACACTCATTATCCACATTCAACTCATTTTTACATACAAGCATCTCATGATGACATCACTAGGGCCTTGGTATTGGTTTCAATCCTTTTGGGATATGAAAAGTTCATTTTAGGGTATTGATGGAGGCCTTAGACCATTATAATAAAATTAAAATGTATACTACTCATTCCATGATAACTAGAGAATCTTTACTACCTGTGTTTGAGAATGTTCATCTACAAGTATATCAATAAAGCTTTGAGAATTCTTGTGTGGAGATTTGAAATATGAAAGAATCCCCATTTTTGGATTATAACATGTGAATTGACCCTTGTATACTATTTTTAAGTTTCAATGAATAAAAACTAATAGGTAGACTACTATGATGAAACAAAAAGACTAAATTCTAGGAATCTTTCCCTAAAATGTCAAAATAGAGCTCTAGGGGTATTTTCTGAACCCCTCATAACATGTTTCCCAAGGATTTAAAAGCCTATAACGAGATGAGTCTTGTATCCCCTATCATAGAACATACATATTCCAATAATTAAGGTAAAATATTAAGATTAAATAGGTTTTCTTAGGGCTCAAATATGCCTACAAAAACACTGCAATACTCCATTAATGTATATAGGTCTGAAGTTGTAAGTGGCCTTTTGGCACATAGGACCACAATGAATAGTGCCTCATGACTAATATGTTTCAATTGGTTGTATGGCACACAAATAACATGAAGTTTATCAAGATAATATTGAGACATGGTCTTGTAGGCTCTATGACCACCTATAAATGTGCTTATAATAGGGAATAAACACCTACAACAGTCAAAAATAGGGGTGTCTTAGTCTAAGTAAGAAGAAACTCAGTTAGGATTCCAAAGAGAATATATATTGATTATAATATATAATAAGTTATCAAATTGTTCCCACGGATCCAAAGGAGGTTTGTAATCATCATGACCAAGTCCAAAGAACTATATGCACCTACAAACAGGGTTTGAAAAGCAAAGTATCTCAGTCAAACTAGTGACCCTCAATTGATGCTTAAGTGATGTCTTAAGACCTTAAAATAAGACAAATATTTCAAATCTACAATTTTTTACCTATATGGATTTATTTAAGACCTATAAACATCATAAATGAGATTAGTTGAAGCCCAATACCCACCTACAGTAGGGTGTCTCGGTCAATAGGTAGTGGGGGACTTAGTTGTAACCAAAAGTGCATATGAAGGCCAAATGGGAGGTTGGAGTGATCCTATAAGTAAGTGAACACATATATGAGGGTAATTATCAATATCATTAACTACAAACAATGTAAGGAATGCCTACACATACCTTTTGAAACCCTGTATGCACCTACATTAGGGTATAATATTGATAAAGGTAAGATAAGAGATGAACTTGCCTAGGGAAGAGAGGAAGGTTTAAAAAAATGGAGATTTTTTATTGATAGGTATAAAGGTGTTTACATAATCCCAATACTCTGCCAAGATGATCATCTACCTTCCTTACTTGGCCAAAAGTCATCAATTCATACAGTTGCTCTAAGAAACCTCCTTACTCAATAGATGAAGATGAGGAATCTAAAGAGAGGTATTTTTGGTGATTTCAAAGCTTAATAATCATATTTTGAGGATTAATAACATTTTTATGGAACCTAGGATCATTGGTTTAGCTTATAAAGGTCACTCTTAGGTGTATTTGGAAAAAGGTGCAGGAAATAGGCTTTTTAGAGGCTTTTCTTGGACATTTTGAGCTGGTTAGGCACCTAAATAAAGGAATACAATTAAAAATTTGGTAAAATAATAATAAATACCTTTAAAAACTCCCAAAATATTCAATTTTCCTTGGTGATAAGGTCTATACCTCACTATTTTGTCTCAGAGATCAACTAGTCTAGGAAAATCATGGTTTATCAAAGTAAGCTAATGAGTAAAAAATGGGAAAAGGGCTTGATATGGAGATTTGGGAACCTCAAAAAACATATTATGAGTTGTTAAGAAGTAAATTATATGATATATAAGTATTAATTTAGGATAAAACCTTTCAGTATGACCAAAATAGACCTGTACTCAATCTAACTAGGCAAGTTTTCACTAGGCCTAGTTGGTGAATGAGGGAAAAGGAAGAAGAGGGGTGTTTGGGAGGTTGTGTGGTGATCTTAAAATATTTAGTGAAGCATGATGAGGTATGATATGCCATACCAACTAGGATATATAAATTCAAGTAGCTCAAACTTGCAAGGTACATGCTAAACCCTTTAGGCCTTCAAAAGTCCTAGAGCCAATTAGGGGTCCATCTTCATTTATAGCTCTTGTTGGGATATCTAGATTATTAGGAAATGTTAAGGAGATGAAATTAGACATATATAAACTTTTAAAATGTGGGGAAACCTGTGGAAAAGCTACTTCTAGCTCAGAAAGAGTCTAAATATAAAAGAAAGGTAGAAACAAGCTGGAATGGGTGTTTTCAAGTGTTCATATCTCCTCTAAGAGTTTTCATGGGAACAAAAGGAGTTTTAAAGGGTTATTAGGGTCAATAAATGTAAAAATTTTGGTATTTTTTGGCATGTCCAATGTCAAATATTTATGAACAAAACTTAAGACCAAAGACTACCTAAAACCCTATTAAACCCTCAATCAAGACCCAATGGAGAAAGAAAGATTGGAAAGATGTCCTAATGACATATTTTGACCATGAAATATAGTGTACCATGTAGAGGAATCCCTTAGGCTATCTCCCACCAAGATGAGTTGTATGTAATTTTATGTATAGGGTGAAAAATAGGGTATTTTTAACCATTTTATGTGTTTTGCAGGCTATAGAATATTCCAAGAAATGAAATTAAGTTTGGAAGAAATATATATACTTTTTTATAATTCCCTATGGTCATTTAATTATTTTTGAAATCTTTTTATGGTTCAAAAAATAGCACTCATCTCAGCCAATCAAAAATGGCATAGTGAACACAAAGGTGAGAAGGGTGAAAACTCCAAGTGTGAGCCTTTTTAAGGTGTACATGAGCAGTCTATGGCCATGGATAATATTTTCAATTTACATTCACTCCATCCCATGGAATTTCATGGAAAAATAAATCCAATTTTGAGGCCAAGTGTGAGGGGTGATAAAAAAGAGGAGTTTTTTAGACTGCAAGCAGTGATGGCTTCCTTCCAAGATTTTCTAGATGAGTAGGACTACAACCAATGCATAGAGAGGCATATCTAAAATCCTTTCCTCTCATTATAATAATAAAACCTATCCCTAGTTATTTTTGAAATCTTTAAACAAGTCCAAATTGTAAAGACATGTTTTCAAGCCAAAAAAAGGAGTTTCATGCCATTTTCCATAAATTTCATGACTTGTAAGGACACTTGGGCCCCTTATAATTTAATTTTTCATTTCACACCTATTTATCAAGAATTTTTACCCTCTTTTATTATATTGACAAGTTTCCAAGTGATCTTTAGACTTCCCTTATCTTGCTATTCTCTTAAAGGATATAAATATTGACTCTTTTGGCTCTTTTGAGCAGCCTCTATTGGTTGATGGTGAAACCTTGGATGATTTTATACTTGAGTGTCTCTTGAATAAATAAAATAAGTGATTTTTAATACTTACATGTTTTAAAATTTATTTTTGTTGTAATTTTTTTGGTCTTGTTTAGTAAAAGATGACATTTTCTAGCATGTTATCCTTGATTGTTCACCAAGCATGTAGAAGAGTAATTATTATAGGTCTTTTTTAGTGTTATCTTTCAAGTGTACAAGTGTATTGAAATTATTTTATGACTATATTCTCTCAAGGAATCATCCATTACCCTCATAAGTATCAAAAAACCTTTTTAACCTATATTATGAAACATTGATGTAACAATTTATCTTGTGTTGTGAGTTTTGTGTAATGAAATCTTTGTTTTGATCTAAGTAGCATAAATTCAGTCAATAGGAGGAAATATCATTTGGTGCATCACCTTTTAGTTTTATTAACCATTTTCATCCAAATTTGATCAGTGAGAAAGTACTTCAAAGAGTGCATTAAGGGAACTAGCCCTTCTAGAGATTCATCTCACAAAATTGTTACCCACAACAATAGAGATGTTTACAAATGAAATAATCCATTAATGTATATAGGTCTAAAGTTGTAAGTGGCCTTTTGGAACAAAGGAGAAATAATGAATAGTGACTCATGACTAATATGTTTCAATTGGTTGGATGAAACACAAATAGCATGAAGGTTATCAAGAGAAGATTTAGACATAGTCTTGTAGGCTCTATGAAAACCTAAAAGTTTCCTTCTAATAGGGAATAAACACATACAATAGTCAAAAGTAGGGGTGTCTCAGTCTAAGAAAGAAGAAACTTAGTTAGGATTATAAATATAATATGTAGTGAGTATGACATATAATAAGTTATAAAATGGTTCCCATGGCTCCAAATGAGGTCTATAATCATCATGACCAAGTCCAAATAGCTAGATGAACCTACATGGAGGGTTTGAAGGGCAAAGTATCTCAGTCAAACTAGTGACCCTAAATTGATGCCTAAGTGATGTATTAAGACCTTAAAATAAGATCACCATTTCAAAACTACACTTTTTTAAATAGATGGATTAATTTAAGACCTCTACACATCATAAATGAGATTCTTTGAAGCCCAATACCCACTTACAGTAGGGTATCTCAATCAATAGGTAGTGGAGGACTCAATTGTAACCAAAACTTCATATGAAGGACAAATGGGAGGTTGGAGTGATTTTATAAGTAAGTGACCACCTATATAAGGGTAATGATAAATTTATTAACTACAAACAATGTAAGGAAGGTCTACACATACCTTTTGAAACCCTGTATGCACCTACATTAGGGTATAATGTTGATAAAGGTAAAATAAGAGATGAACTTGCCTAGGGAAGATAGGAAGGTTAAAAAAAATGAAAAGTGATTCATGATAGGTAAAAAGGTGTTTACATAATTCTAAGACTCTGCCAAGATGGTTATCTACCTTCCCCACTTGGCCAAAAGTCATCAGTCCGTATAATTGTTCCAAGAAACCTCTTTTCTCAATAGATGAATATGAGGAATCTAAAGAAGAGAGGTATTTTAGGTGATTTAAAAGATTAATATTTATATTTTTATGATTAATAGCATGTTGAGGGAACCTAGGATCATTGGTTTATCTTAGAAAGGTCACTCTTAGGTGGATTTGGAAAAAGGTATTGGAAATAGGCTTTTTTGGACATTTTGAGTTGGTTAGGCACCTAAATCAAGGAATAGAACTAAACCATTTGGTAAAACAATAAAAAATAAATTTAAAAACCAAAAAAATATTCACTTTTCCTTTTGGATAAGGGCTATACCTCACTATTTTGTCTCAAAGGTTAGCTAGTCTAAGAAAATCATGGTTTAGTAAAGCAAGCTAGTGAGTACAAAATGGGAAAATGGATTGATATGGAGCTTTGGAAACCTTAGGATAAATATTATGAGGTGTATGGAAGGAAATTTTATTATATAAAAGTAATAGTTTTGGATCAAACCTTTCAAGATGACCAAAATAACCCTATACTCAGTCTAACTAGGCAAGCTTTCACTAGGCCTAGTTGGTGAATGAGGGAAAAGGAAGAAGAGGGGTGTTTGGGAGGTTGTGTGGTGATATTAAAATATTTAATTAATCATTATTAATCATGATATATCATACCAAACATGAGATATCAGTTTAAGTATCTCAGACTTGTAAGGTACATGCTAAACCCTTTAGGCCCTTAAAAGTCCAAGAGCCAATTGGGGGTCCATCTTCATTTACAAATATTTGTGGGATATAAAGATGATTGAGACATGTTAAGGAGATTAAATTATACCTATATAAACTTTTTTAATGTGAGTAAACTTTTTGGAAAGCTACTTCTAGCTCAGAAAGAGTCCAAACATGCAAGAAAGGTAGAAATAAGTTGAAATGGGTGTTTTTAAGTGTTCATATCTCCTCTAAGAGTTTAAATGGGAACCAAAGGAGTTTTGAGGGGTTATTAGGGTCCATAAAAATAAAAATATTTGATTTTTTTGGAAAGTATAATTTCAAAGCTTTATGAACAAAGCTTAAGACTAAATACTGCCTAAAACCCTACTAAACCCTCAATCAAGACTTGATGGAGAAAGCAAGCTTGGAAAGATGTCATAATGAAATATTTTTTACCATTAAATATATTATAACATTTAGATAAATAAATTAGGATATTTTTCACCAAGATGAGTTGTACATAATTTTATGGATAGGGTGAAAACTAGGGTATTTTTTACCATTTTGTGTGTTTTGTAGGTTCTAAAAGGTTCCAAGAGATGAAATTAAGTTTGGGAGAAATATATAGAATTTTTATAACTCCCTATGTTAATTTAATTCCTATAAAAATATCATAATGGTTCAAAAAGTAGCTCTCATCTTAGCCAGTCAAAACTGGCATAGTGAACATAAGGATGAGAAGGGTGAAAACTCCAAGTGTGAGCCTTTTTAAGGTGTACATGAGAATTAAAAGGACATAGATAGTATTTAAAAGTTCCATTGACTCCCTACCATGTATTTTAATTATAAAATAAAGCCAATTTTTGAGGCCAAGTGTGAGGGGTGATAGAAAAAAGGAGTTTTTTAGACTACAGGTAGTGATGGCTTCCTTCTAGGAGTTTCTAGATGAATAAGACTACAACCAATGCATGAAGAGTCATGTATAAAATCCTTCCATCTCATCCCAATAATAAAACCTATCCCTAGTCAGTTTTGGGATTTTCAAATAGGTCTAAATCATGAAGATAGTTTTTTTGAGGGAAAACAAGGAGTTTCATGCCATTTTTCATAAGTTTCATGACTTGTATGGACACTTGGGCCTCATAACATTGCATGGATCATTTAACCCATATTTATCATGAATTTTTAACCTATTTTATTAGATTTAAAAGTGTCTAAGTGACCTTTAGACTTCCCTTATCTTGATTTTCTCTCAAAAGATATAAATATTTACTCTTTTGGCTCTTTTGAGCAACCTCCATTGGTTGATGGTGAAACCCTAGAATTTTTTTTACTTAAATATCTCTTAAAATAATAAAAAAGTTATTTTTTCTACTTACATGCTGTATAATTGAGTGGTTTTGAAATCCTATTGGTCTTGTTTAGTAAAAGATCACCTTTTCTAGCATGTTATCCTTGATTGTTCACCAAGTGCGCAGAAGAGTAATTATTACAAGATTTTTTAGTGTTCTCTTGCAAGTGTATAAGTGTATTATAAGTGGTTTATGGTTTTATTCTCCCAAGGAATCATCCATTACCCTCCTAAGTATCAAAATACCTTTTTGAACCTAGCTTATGAAATATTGGTGTAACAATTTGTCTTGTGTTGTGAGATTTATGTAAGGAAATATTTGTTTTGTTCTAAGTATCATAATTTAAATAAATAGGAGGAAATATTATTTGGTGCATCACCTTTTAGTTTTCTTAGTTTTTTCTTAACCCTTTTCATCCAAAGTTGATAAGTGAGAAAGTAATTCAAAGAGTACATCAAGAGAACTATCCCTTCTAGAGATTCATCTCACCAAATTATTACCCATAGAAAGAGAGATGTTTCAATTGTACCAATTGGATGAGGAGATCTAGTCATCTCCTCAAGGGGTACAAATCGAAGTGACAACACTCATGAAGTTGTCTGTGTATTTTTACTTGTTAATCTATCCACCTTATAGGTTTTGATCTTATTTGGATGATTACATATGATGTTGATTACCTCCTATAATATTTTTCATGCTTGGTTCCATGTTCCAAGGTGTTTTTATGAGAAAATCATCTCAAGTTTTCAAACTGCTATCTTTTATGACATGCTAGTTTTTCACCATTTCCAAATCTTCATGCTTTAACAATAATTTAAATGGATTGTGTTAGTGACATTTCCAAAATGTTAAGGTTATCTTGATTCCCTTAACCTTTTAACTTCATTTTCTAAAGAAATATTCATAGTTTGCAGGCATATATCACACATACACATAGTCTACCATTGGAGTGTGCACCTACAAGTGCTTGAAAAGGAAAATTACATTGAAATTAGGCTATCTTGACTTGATCCAAACCTCAAAACTTTGGAGAGGATCCATGTTAACATTATAAAAAGGTAAAATGGTTTTTCAAGGCCCATAATCCATACATGGTTCCAATCCACTGTCTGCCTGCATACATGAAAATGTTCATCTACAGGTGCCCTCATGAAGGATGTTAGGTTTGAAAGAGGTATTGGAGTTAATCAGGGTCCTTGATAATGTAAAGAATATATTTTAAATCCTTGATATGTTATTAAAACTTAGTAAATGGCCAAATCAATGCATACTCTCTACAAGTTTACACTTGCTACTTATGCATCAAAATGGCCACCTATAGGTGGCTTGAATAGAGAACTAAAAAGCTATATAGAGAGGTTGAAATATGTGGTGATGATGAAAACACCATATCATTCTTATTTTAAAGGTTAGATTGGTATAAAAAATGGGAAGTCATGATCAAAGGCAAGGATTGTGTATTCAGGAACATTTTCCCTAAAAGTGTAAAATAGAGCACCCTAACATTTTGTAGATATGTTATTATAATGTTTCAATAGACTTTGATGAAAAATGGTGATAAAACATTAAACTATAATCATGGGAGATAGACATTGAAATTTTTTGAAGGTAAATGATTAGTATAAGGTGGTTATTTGAAGGCATAAAGTCACACTGTTATGCATTGTTTATAGGCAGTAAACCCTATAGGATTTGAGCTCTAAAGAAGGTATCCAACACCCAAGGTTGAAAATGAGATTATAATATCTTGAATGGAATGGTCATATTGATTTAATGGTGTGAAAATAATCATGAATATATTTAGTATGATGTTAGTGTATAATGTTTCAAGATTCATATACACTTATAGGTGTCCCTTCTCAAGGAAATGTGCACATATAGCAGAACAAACAAACAATGACCTAAACATGGTGTTTTGATAGTGTTTTATCCATTTTAAGTGAATAAAATTAGGATAAAATTATACGTGAATTTAAATATTCAAGGAAGGTCTTCACACATCATGACCAAGTTCAACTAGGTAAATACACACCTACAAGAATCAAGCAAGCATGGTATCATAGCCAAAAGGGAGAACTCAGTTTGGTGAGATGAAAGTACATATATAGGGTAAAAGGAAATTTTAAATGATTAAATGAACCTATAAAAACCTTTTTTAGGACCATGATGAACTCCATGAGCTTTTTTCAATGTGAAAAAAGCTTACATAGACCTCTTAAGGACCTATATCCACCTATAATTGACTAATTGGGACAGTGAGTCTGAGTAAAATGGTTAAAATCATGAAAAGGTATGAAAATGAATTTTATTAGCATGAAAATTATTTTTTGTGGTTAATAAAACCTTGGTAAAGTCTTTGATCACTATAACCAGGGCCTAATTCATGTAAAGAACACCTACAGGATCTCTAAACAAGTAGAACATAGTTAAATGGTACTCAATCTAGGCCAACTAAGGAGGGGTGTAAACAATGTAGAGTTGGAGAGGGTAAAAATGGATTACATGATTATAATGGAATATAAAACATAAAATGACACCCTCATGATATTAAAACAAGAAAATTAAGGACTTTGAGCATTCATACTCAGCCCACATCAAAACATTGTGCACAATGCTCTTTTACATAACTCTATTTTGGATCTTGAGAGAGTTGAGAGGTTAAATGACCTAGTCAAGGGATGAAAATTGGTAAAAAACCTCATTATTAATTAAGGAAGACTAAAAAACCTTAAATTTGTTTGAATGAATAGTTTAATTTCCCTCTATTTTGTCTTAGATAGAGGGCACTTCCCTTTATGCATAAACTTCCAAGTTGGAGAAGATGGGTGAGAAGGGTAGATAAAAATATATAAAGACACATTAATAAGGTGGGAGAGGTTAAAAATAAATCTAATAAAAAATGATAATAATGACATATCAAGATGAAACCTAATAGGATGACCTAGACTCTCAAGTATGTAGGTAGGCTTATATAGGTAGGGTTTAGCCTAAAATCCAAATGAAGAGTCATTTTTTACACTTCCACCTTGAGATGAGATTTATAATCAAATTTATAATGATTTTAGGGTCATTTTATAATGAGAGGAGTTCATTTTGAGGTTAGAGATAACATTAGGCCTACAGGAAAATGAGAAAAGAACTTAATAAGACAACTTTAAGTGCTTGCATCTCCCTTTGTACTTTGAATGGAGATCCAAGGAGATAGGATGAGCTATAAAAGGTCATAAAAAAATATTTTGTATCATTTAGTTGAGATTTTAACTCCAATTTTTCATGAACAAATCTTAAGAGGGTAAATAGGCCTAAACCCTTGCATAACCCTTGCTAGTGACTAGTTTGAGAAGATTAAGGAGATAATGAAATAGTTTTTATATAATGATGATTGGAAGTTGTAGATGACTCTTTAGAGACACTTCTCATCAAGATGAGTTGTATGGAATCTATACGGATAGGGTAAAAATAGGGTTTTCTTGACTATTTTATGTGTTTTGTAGGTTTCAAGAGGTTCCACAAGATATCAATCACATGGAAAGGAATATTAGTACTTAAGATAACTTCCCATGTTAATTTAATTCCTTATAACAAATACTAAGTGCCTCAACCAACTACTTCATCTTAGCCTATCAAAATTGACATAGTGACCAAGCTAGTAAAAAGGGTGGAAAACTTTAGGTGAGTTAATTTTAAGGTGTGTCTAATACCTATAAGGACATGGAGGGTATTTAAATATGTAAATAAATCCATTATATGGATTTTCATGATAAAATAATGCATTTTTAGAGGCCAAGTGTGTAGGGTACATGAAAGAAGATTTTTTTAGACTGCATATGGTTATAGCTCATTTCTAGATGATGCTAAATGACCACAAATATAATTAATGCATGTAGAGGCATATATAAAATACTTCACTCTAATTCCAATAATTAGACCTATCTCTAGTCTATTTTAGGGTGTTTAAATAGGTGTGGATGATGAAGGCAATTTTTTGAGCCAACACAAAGAGTTTCATGCCACTTTTTGTGAGTTTCATGACTTGGATGGACACTTGTAATTCATAAAATTGCATGATTAATTTAAAATATTATTCTCATGCATATTAACTCCTTTTCTTATCTTAACAAGTGTCCTTGTGACCTTTAGACTTCTCTTTTCTTCTTCTCTCTCTCTCTCTCTCAAGTTCTATAAGAACTAGCCATTTTGACCTTTGTAACTTATGCTCCACTTGAGTATGGTGAATCCCTACTCATTTTCATAAAATTTGATAAATAATAATGATTTTTACCTCTTCCATGATTTTCCATAATGTTTTTTACTTGAATGATTGATTTTTATTAGTGATGACTTATTATTTCCTTAGCATTATTGTTTCATTCTCTCACCTATTTGCAGTTAGAAAGATTATTCTTGTAGGGCATGTGGAGTGTTTTATGATGTGTAAAATTTGAGTGATTTAGTCTATTAAAATGATACCATTATAGGCCTCTTTCCTATTCCTCCTAGCCTAAACATTCATCACAACCTCATAATGTAACATTGATGTGAGAAGATGTAGATTAGAGAATTGTATGTTTAGTTAGTATTTTGTTCTCATGTATAACATGAAGCTGTTGAAAGCCATCAAATTATTTGGTGTATCACCTCCATTAGGATAGTTTGCTTTTAGTTTTCTCTCTCCATTTTCCTTCACAAAGTGTAAGTGTTGTCACTTGGATAAGCACCCTTTGAGGGGATGTCAAATCTCTCCTCATCTAAGTGGCATAATGGAATCACCTCTAGGATTGAGGGTGGTGATGAGGCCACCAATTGCTTAATTTTATAGCCTCATCCATGCTTAGTATATGTATTTTTACATGTAAATCCCATAACTATCTGTGACTTATGCAAATGAATGAATGAAGTTATGATTATTTATACACACACACACACACACACACACACACACACACACACACACACACACACACACACACACTATGTTATGAATTATTGATGCTTTTTCCTTGATTGAATTATATTGGTGTGACTTATCTAACAAGAATTTGAAGGGTCATGAAAGGATATAGAATCTCTCTAAGTCAGAACTATTGAAAGCTACCCATAACAACTATAGGCTTCACCTACAGGTTGCTTATAGCCATTGTAGAGTGCCTAAAATAATAATAGGCTTCACCTATAGGTTACCCATAGCCACTATAGAGTGCCCATGAAAATTTTAAGCTTCACCTATAAGTTTCATATAGCCACTACAGAATGTCCATAGCAACTATAAGATTCACCTACAAGTTGCTTCATAATGTTTGTAGAAATTGTAAGCTTCACCTACAGGTTGCAATAGCCACTGTAGAGTGCTTATAGCAATTATAGGCTTCACCAACTAGTTGTCCATAGCCACTATGTAAAATAGAGATATTGATTGATTATATCTTAAAGACACATCCAACTGTCATTGGGAATTAAATGGATGGTTGGAAAGAATCATAGTTGTATCAATTTCCTACATGCAAGAAAACATTGGATGTGCTACCAAAGATGAGAAAGACAAGGATAATGAGAAGAGATAAAAAGAAATAAAACAACAAAATAATATACCTTATCTTTAACCCAGTCAAACTTAAAATAAGTAGCTTTAGTTACTAACCACTTAAAGGTTGACTAGGGTAGTTTCTAAGTATTTGTATTTTTTATATTTTGGTGTTTTTAGTTAAGAGTTAATAAACTGCCTTCTATATTTAATGGCAGAAACTAAATTAGATTATGAGTTAGTTAATCTGAATAGATAATAGTAGAAATATTAGAATTTTAACATTGCACTCTAGATTTAATAACTTCTTATAGAAATCTTTAGTTGTTATAAAATTGAGTAATGAGAAGGTTGATTTTGTAAGAAGTTTATGAATTCTTTTAGAGAAGGATTGGAACTTAAGTCTGAATGATGATAGGCCTCCTCATAAGGAGTTGCTATGATTTTTTATGTACATTGATATATATATATATATATATATATGCTATGCTATGAATTATTTATGCTTTTTCCTTGATTGAATTATATTGGTGTGACTTATCTAACAAGAATTTGAAGTGTCATGAAAGGATATAGAATCTTTCTAGGTCAGAACTATTGCAAGCTGCCCATAACAACTATAGGCTTCACCTATAGGTTGCTTATAGCCATTGTAGAGTGCCTACAACAATAATAGGCTTCACCTATAGGTTACCCATAGCCACTATAGAGTTCCCATGAAAATTGTAAGATTCACCTATAAGTTTCATATAGCCACTATAGAATGTCCATAACAACTGTAGGATTCACCTACAGGTTGCTTCATAATGTTTGTAGCAATTGTAGGCTTCACCTACAAGTTGCATATAGCCACTTTAGAGTGCTTATAGCAATTATAGGCTTCACCAACTAGTTGTCCATAGCCACTATGTAAAATAGAGATATTGATTGATTATATCTTAAAGACACATCCAACTGTCATTGGGAATTAAATGGATGGTTGGAAAGAATCATAGTTGTATCAATTTCCTACATGCAAGAAAACATTGGATGTGCTACCAAAGATGAGAAAGACAAGGATAATGAGAAGAGATAAAAAGAAATAAAACAACAAAATAATATACCTTATCTTTAACCTAGTCAAACTTAAAATAAGTAACTTCAGTTACTAACCACTTAAAGGTTGACTAGGGTAGTTTCTAAGTATTTGTATTTTTTATATTTTGGTGTTTTTAGTTAAGAGTTAATAAACTGCCTTCTATATTTAATGGTAGAAACTAAATTAGATTATGAGTTAGTTAATCTGAATAGATAATAGTAGAAATATTAGAATTTTAACATTACACTCTAGATATTATAACTTCTTATAGAAATCTTTAGTTGTTATAAAATTGAGTAATGAGAAGGTTGATTTTGTAAGAAGTTTATGAATTCTCTTATAGAAGGATTGGAACTCAAGTATGAATGATGATAAGCCTCCTTAGAAGGATTTGAAGTGAAGATCTTTACCCTCTTTAGCTTTAAGTGTGTTGTGTAAGTTTATTTTAACTAGTTTGATTATATAAGTGTGATGCATGTGTAATTCATAAGTGTGAAGTATTTTTGTAATTCTATCATAATAGTTTCATAGTATATCTATTTGGTGAATTTAACATAAGTTTATTATACTACAAATAGAAAATCAAGATGATTTCTAAGTTAATAATGCATATATAGTGTTGACATCCTTGAAAAGTGTTCCCACCCTAGGTTGATAATTAATATTAATCAGATATAAGAATCTGGTAATCACTAGGTAATTAGTTTGCACAACATTTTAGTGTCGTTGCTCGGGAGGTTGTCAATTATTGTTTCTAAAATCAATAATAATTATTATTTTTTAAAATTGTTAATGCATTATTCTACCCAAATAAGAAAGTTGAGTGAGGACATTGTGATGTCTTATGCCAAATGTCTAAGTTCCTAGACATATAGTTCCAGTCGGACAAGTTGAGTGAGGGCACTACAATGCCTTATGCCAGATGTCTAAGTTTTTGAAAGTAAATGGTGCATAAGTTAGTTCATATTTATAGAATCTATTTCTTGAAAAAATGACTCATTTGTTGCAAAGTGTACTTTTAATTTTCCTACCTTCATTTCCTAATTTCAAAGATAATTTTCCTGCTTTCATTTCCTAGTTTCTAGGATAATTTTCTCGCTTTCATTTTTTTGCTTTCTAGAATAATTTTTCCACTTTTAGAAGATAATTTTTATATCTTTATAGAAGTGAAATTTTAATTTCTATAGTTTTGATTTTTTCACTCCTTTATTTCCACATTATTTTTAATTATTTTGAAATAACCCTTGGAACACATGAAAAATAAAAAAAATTAACCTTGTGCAGGAAGGTATAGGATAGCTGAAGGAGTGGTATAATGTTTATGTAGAGAGAAAGAGATTCTTGATAGAGATTCCTACCAAACAAGACACAAGTTTATACTTGAAAAGAACCACAAATACCTACACCAATTAAGAATATTGTTGATGAATATACCTTAAGCTGAAAGGCTCTTAAAGAAGAGAACACTACAAACTGAAGGAGAAAGCTTACATAAGAAGCATTATTGGCTCCAAGAAAGGAAATAGATGTAGAAAAATCATTAGTTGAGCTGATAAAAAGAAATGAAGGAGAGGAATTAAATAAATCAGACACTCTAGAGAGTAACATATTTAAAATGTTTTAGTAAGACTTTCTTGATCAAATCAAAGGAAGCTTAGGAGAATCTTCAGACTCTTCATCCTGTAAAAACATTGAGGATCAAAAAATAAACATTTATTATCATGCTGACCAAGGGATTGATATATAATTTGAGGATGAGATCCTAAGTAACTTTGGTATCCATATCATAAGAAAATAAATAATTACTAGAGAAGGAGACTTTATGGATGACAATGGAACTCTAGACACAATTACTTTTGAATTTCCTATTCTAGATGTAATAGGCATAACATAAATGAAAAACATTATGCCCTCAACCTTGCCCAATTTTAGAGGTGCATTATCAGAAGACCTGGACACATTTTTTTTTGAATTTTATATCCTATATAGAAGTTATGACTATAAGCAGGATGAACAAAAATTGAAACTTTTTCCATCTATTCTTAAAGACTCAAAACTTCACTGGTTTATGGGACTGTGTAGTAATTTGGTCCACACTTGGGAGGACATAAAAAAGAATTTTTGACCAAGTATCAAGAACATAGAAGAAGGATAAGTTATAGAAGAAATGACATCTTTAGGATGACTCAAGAAGGGGATGAATCCATGGAAGACTATGTTGAATGGTTCATGTTCAGTGTACAAAAATTCAAGCAAAGTGCACTTGGAGAAGAACCTTTAAAACTCATCTTCTTGAAAGGTGTCAGAGAATGTTGTCTAAAATCCTTGGATCTAATGAGTGGAAGGGATATTTTTCACCTTAAATTATTAGATATCAAATATTTGAGCAAGCTGCAAATGGCTTGTCAAAAATTGAAGTTAGTAGCCTATTATAAGAAATAAAACATGATATCATTAGTCATTTGGCCACCCAATTATACATATTTCACTCAAGACAAAAGTAAGAAGTTTGGATCAATCCTTGAACACTTACTATCTAGACTATAAGAAGAAAAAGATAGATTATAGATGTCATAAAGTTTAGGCTAAAGTAGCTCACATCACAGCTGAAGAACCAAAAATAGTAGAGATACATGATATAATAAGAGATATTGACCAAGTTTTATATGTTGTATAAATAATGCCATGGGCTTAATGACCATCTTATCAAGGTATAGGACAAAATCCACCCTTTGTAAATTCTACCTCTTTTAATTCATAATTTGTAAATACTACTCCTAATTGGACTAGTCCTTGGATGAATGTTCCACCTCCAAATTCTATTTGGAAGCCACCTCAAGTAAGTTACCCCACCACCTCTTATAATTCTCCAAAAAATTTATCCCCACCTTGGATATAAGCTTGGCAACCACCCCAAGGCCCACCCTTTATAAACTAGTGGCAACAGCCTTGGAGACCTAATCAGCCATGGGGAAACTCTCTTGGAGGATTTCATCCACAATAGCAACAATAAACTCCTTCTCTAATTCCCAATACACAAGCTACACCCAAGCCTAACCAACTACCTACCTAACCCATATAGAATCCTACAAATAAGCCAATGTAATCCACATTCAATATTGAGCCTATTTAGTACCCAACATACATAGTGAACATCAATGAAATACACTTCTATTTAGGTAAATTTATACCACCCCAAATACCACCCATAATAATATAGTTAGATTATGAAACCCTAGAATAACATGCTAACACACCTTAATCACCTCAAAAACTCTCTAAACCAGCAAATAAATTTATTGATGAAATAGCCCCACCATGTCTAGAATGCCTCAACCTTCAATGCCATAAAATTGAATTTGAGTTTGATTTCATAAGATATCTCAAGAATCTTTGTGTCAAAATCCCTCTATTTCAGGCCATCAAGGATGTACCCATATATTCTAAAGCTGTTAGAGACCTTTGTCTATGAAAACTAGGAAGGAAGAAAAAAATTTCAATATTGTGCATGTGATTAGCTAACTAATAGACATCATGCTTAAGAAGACCCTACCAAAGAAATATTTAGACCCAGGATGCCTAGTAGTCATAGCCTAGATCCATGACCAGCAATTTTGATAGACTTGAGGGCTGAAATAAATGTAATGACAACCAAAACCATGCACAAACTATAGCTAAATAATATTTATCCCACATCTATAATGTTACAAATGGATTTTAGGACTACAATTAGACTAGAGGGAATCATTAAATACCTTGTCATTACTATAGATTCATAGTACCCTATAGATTTCAATGTGCTACAACCTAAGTCTAATTTGGGTGGATACCCTCTTATCCTAGGATGAGCTTGGATTGCCATAACTAATACCTTCATCAGCTGTAGATCAGGTAACATGATGATATCTAATGACAATCACACTAAGAAGTTGGTCCTTTATCCCGCAACATAGCAAGTTTTTACACCAAATCATACATTATGGGCTAAAGAAGATGAAGTAGATTAACCTCCCTTGATTCCTATATTTATCATAAACCATCCATGCACATTGGCTATCAGGAGGAAGATATAATTCTCTCCAATATTTTTTAGTATAATTATCAAACTCCTTTTACAGATGTCAACCATTTTCAATGTATTGAGTGCCCATTTTCTAGCCTCTAGGAATTAGATAATTTTAATGCATCTATACAAGAAATATTATACTAGTTATTGACTCATAGCTATAGCCAAACTAGATCCATTAGTAGTATATAAATGATGAAAGCACTCTCACAACAAATTGAAATCTTTCCAGAAAAAACATTGCTTGTTAATAACAAGTTGGAGTTAAATGAAGAAAAGTGCCTAGTCAACATGTTACATGCAAATCAACATACTTTTTCATGGGATTATGAGGATATGCAAGGAATTATCCCATAAACATGCACACATCATATCTACATTAAATATGAGTGTCAACCAATTAGATAGCCATAATGTAGGATGAATCTATCTCTTTGAGAAATAGTCAAAGTGGAATTACAAAAACCCTTGACTATTTAATTTATATATCCCATCTCAGATAGTGAATGTGTTTCATCATTTGTAATTGTACCAAAAACATGGAGAATGTCATGTATGCATATATTATATGGAACTCAACACAATAACAAAAAAGGATCACTTTCCTCTACCTTTCATTGATCAAGTGTTGGACACACTAGCAGAGAAGAAATATTTTGCCTTTTTGGATGGCTTTAGTGGTTATAACCATATTAGAATTATTCCTAAGGATCAGGAAAAGACCACCTTTACTTGTCCCTATGGTAGTTATGCTTATGTTTTATTACCCTTTAGGTTGTGTAATGCTCATGTAACATTCTAGAGCGATGTCTTGAGTAATTTTGTAGATATAGCTAATGAATGTGTATAAATATATATAGATAACTTCACTATCTATGGAGAAACATTTGATGAGTGCCTCAAAAACTTGGAAAAAGTGCTACAATGATATTAGGAACACCATCTATCTCTTAGCCACAAGAAATTCTACATTCTTATGATAGAAGGTATTGTCTAAGGTCACCACATATTTGCTAAAG
The DNA here is from genome assembly GCA_037957365.1 of Torreya grandis. Lineage (NCBI taxonomy): Eukaryota > Viridiplantae > Streptophyta > Pinopsida > Cupressales > Taxaceae > Torreya > Torreya grandis. The sequence continues at coordinate 272,166 of JARHVA010008784.1, read as the reverse complement.
GAATTAATATTAACCCTATAAAAATTAACATCATCAAAAACCTACCTATTATTCCAAAATAGAAAGATGTTAGGAGTTTTTTGGGACATGCTAGTTACTATACGAGATTCATCAACTATTTTAGCAAAGAGTAGCATGATTGTTCACCCTTCTAACTAAAGATACTAAATTTCTCTAGACTCCTACCAGTGATAAAACCTTCAAATAATTGAAGGAATTATTGACCACCATCCCTATTCTACATGGTCCTAATTGGAAGCTTCCCTTCCATATTCACATAGATGCTTTAGATACTACCTTAGGGCTATGCTTAGCCAAAAATAGGAATTACTCAATTATACCATATATTTTGTAAGCAAAAACTTATAGGCAATAAAATTAAATTACATAGTTACTAAAAAAGAGTTATTAGTAGTATTCTATGCGATCAACAAGTTGCATCACTACATCAAAAGGTATCAAGTCTTTATTCATACAGACCATATAGCCATTCGATACCTTATAGATAAACTTATTGTTCTAGCTACAGTGATAAGATGGTTGTTCTTATTATAAGAATTTGATATCACTATTATAGACAAGCTTGGTAGGGATAATGTGGTGGCTGAATTCTTATCACATCTATAATCTCTTAAAGAAGATACCATAGTGGATGACTCATTTCTAGATGATCACCTATTCTCTCTCACCCTCACCACACCTTGGTATGCTAATATTGGTAACTACCTTGTAATAGGGTTACTTCCACAACACTTCCTCCCTAAATAAAGGAAAGGTTTGATTCAAAAAAGTGCTAGATATTCATGGCTATTTGGATTTATTTTCTATACTAGGCCTAACTCCATCATCAAAAGATGTCTCAAAGAAGATAAAGTTCCAAACATCCTTAAATCCTAACATGATGAGCCCTATGGAGGATAGTTTGTATCCAAGTATATAGTAGTCAAATTTTCAAATACAATATACTATTGGCCCTTACTCCATAAAGATGCAATAAGATATACTACTCATTATGATAGATGTTAACATATGGGGAGACCCACACATTTAGATGAAATGCCTTTAAAACCTTAAATGGTACTTGAACCATTTAAAAAATGGGATCTAGACTTTGTAGGACCTTTTGATCCAAAATCCAACAATAAAGAGTACATCTTTATCTGTACTGACTATGTCACTAAATGGGTGGAAGTAAAGGCTCTTATACACATCAAGGATGAGAAGGTAGCAATAGTATTCTATGAAGAAATATTCAAAAGATATGGTGTGTCGTGAGAAATAGTTACTGATCAAGGACCTTAATTCACTACTAATTTAGTTACTACCTTATTCCAACAATATGAGATCAGGCATAAAAAAATCACCTCCATATCATCCACAGTCTAATGGGTAGGTAAAAGTCACCAATAGGGAGTTAGAAAATATTTTGACAAAGACTATTAGTCTGTCTCATCAGGATTGGGCAGCTAGGCTTCTTGAAGTTGTGTGGGCTTATTGAATCACATGTAAGACCACTACAGGCTTCACTCTATATGAGTTGGTCTATGGAAAGAAACCTAACTTTCCAATTGAATTTAAGCACAAGACCTTATGGATAACACTAGAACATTGGATGGATATATATGAAGCCCAAAAGGAAAGGCTTATGTAGTTGAATGCCTTAGATGAATATAGACAATAGGCATTATAGAACATAAATCATATACAACAATAACATATTGGATGAAATGATAGGTACATTAAGACCAGGTAGTTTAATATAAGAGATTGGTCCCTTATTTTTGACTCCAAATATAAGTATTAAAAGGGAAAACTTTAGACCAGATGGCTTGGCCCTTTTGAGATTGAGTATGTTTATGATAATGGCACATTACAACTCCAAACCATTCATCTAGTAAGATTTTATCTACTGGTCAATAGTCATAGACTCAAGTTATATACAAAACCACTCACACAATAAGAGTTTATTAGTTGCATACACCAACAACTATAAGATGGATATGATGATGTACTAGATAGGCATGCTATCTCACCAAATAAAGGGAGCACTATTCCACACTTAGATGAAGGAGAGGAGGACATCTTTACCCTCCTATGGTATGATGAATGAGACCTTCACTTGGTCTTTGATTAGTCACCCTTCATTGTGACTTGACAAGGACCCTAAATAAACATTATACTACAAATATTAGTTAGATTTAAAAAAACCCAATAATGAAAACCCATTCTTTGGGCATTATTGGCAGCTTCTGGGTAGAAAACTAACCTGTTGGCTACCCAGATCTGTAAAATGGGACTAAGTAGAAAACCAACTTGATAGCTATTTAGAAGTAAAAAAATGAGAAAGAAAGTAGAGAAATGGCAATCATTTAGATCACAACTATTCATTTCATCATGGGTTTTTTCTAGTTGTTACATGCACCTTTGCCACTAAAGGTTTTACTCTAATTGCTATGGCAATTCTATAGCTACTATAGGCACCTTATACATAGTTGGGAATCATTTTATAGCTTGTTATGGGCTTCACCTATAGATATTGTAGGTACCTCCTCATGCTCATTCTCACCTTTCTATAGAGCATGCATGATAGATCCTCCTACAACTCTCACTTATGGCTTAGTTATTAGCTTTTGGGCATTGGATGAAATTAATCACACAACATTGTGGAATAATGAAGGAGGATTGGAGCAGAAAATATCACATTTATTGCTTAAAACTAGCCCTAAATACCAAGATACAGGGCCATAATAAATCATACACCTTCCCTCTCCATTTGGAAGTGTTTCAAACTAGAATTTATGCCTAAAAGGACACCCATGATTCATTTTTAGTTTTTGGTCATTTCATGAAGATTATTTCACTATGTTGAATAGTGAAGATCTTAGATTTATTTAGAACATAGGTCCCATGTTTCAATACCTAACAATTGGTGATCTCCTAATCACTCCACAAAGGGTCCACTTCAGTCTAGTTATAATTGCCAACCTAATCATTGCATCTAGTCAACCATTCACATGCAAACACTTGCATGCCAATGCATTTATGAATCCTTGATGTCACCTTAGGAATACCATTAATAAATAGGTACATCATATATTTAATCATTAAAAAATCCTTAATTATTTTAATAAATCATGTATGATATTAATAAACATATCAAATCATGAATTACATCATTCATTTAATATCCATCACATCACCGCTAAACCCACAATTATACTCTTTATAATGACCCATTCTTATCCCTTCCTTCTTATTCACTCCACATCACCTAAGGACACATGAAAACTCAAGTGGGGGGAGGATGCTATGGGTTAGAGCCCCACACACTATTAAAACCCTACGTATGGAAATTAGATGCCATAATTTTCAACTTACAACCTCACATCTACCATTATTGATCAAAACCCTCTAACTTGTAGCCTCACATCCACCATTATTAAACAAAACCCTACTTTACTATAGGATAAATAGAGTGTGTTACTATTTATTGGTTGAAAGGATTGATAAAGAAGTTTAACTTAACAAGATGGGAGGGTTAGTTGTAAGGATAGAATCCATGGATCATAGGTATTTCAAGGAGACCAAGCTAGTTGGGATGTCTTCAATAGAGCTGGTTGGACCATTTATTTTTAGAAGTTGTAACATTTCTTAAAATCTCTTGATAAAGCATTTAAAGGTTCCTTTGATAGAAACCAAGCCATTATACATGGTATCACATTCCTATTCACTGAAGACTTGATGAGCCAAGCAATTGGGATACCAAGTTGGGAGAAAATTGACAAGGTAAACCCAATAGCTAAGAAGCTAGATAGTAGTTTTATCAGGATCATCAGGTACATGACCTTTGAAGGAATGTATTCCCTCATTTACAATCTTTAGTTTAAGTTTTTAAATCACTTAAGGCATAATAGAGCCATTAATGTTCCAAATTTATTATGGAATATTTTGTAAAGGATGTCCAAAAAGTATCATAAGGGTATAAAAATAGCCCTATCCCATCACTTCTTAATATGGCTAGTAACTAAACAAGGAGTAAACTCTATCAAACCTAACCTAAGTTGGGAACAATTTTTAGCCCTAGAAAATAATGAACCTTAGCAAAAATAGGGCATTGATGAGAAGGAATCCCCTAAGGAGTAGGCCCAATAAACTATACAAGAAGATGTAGGGGGCACTAGTGCTATTGACTAGGCTGTAGCTACTGAGGGTCCATCTGAGACTGGTACAAGCAATAAAAAGAGAATGAAACTAGTCCTACCTCCTTCTGACATAGAGGAGAAAAGCCCACAACATCATATTTCTCCTCTCATTATTTCCTCACCATAGATTGATTCCTCCACATTATCTCCTACTAGATAAGAAGTTCTTCTATCAATTGCTGCACAAGAAAAAAAATCCATTAGTCACCTATCCTAAAAGGAAAATGAAAACCAAAGAGAAGAAACTCATGGTATCAAAAATAAGGAGACCTCCTAAGATATCTAAAATATTGAAGAAACAAAAGACCACTATATCTTCCCTAACTATAGATATTAGTGATGATGAAAAACCAAAGAAGGAACCTAGGTTTAAGAAGACCCCTTATGGGTTTGAAATAGGATAATGGTCTATTGATGAGTAGTTTTCTATGGAAAAATAAGAATAATAGTCACCTCTACCATCTAGATTAACTAAGGAGGGCATTGATCTCCTCAAAACATTGGGTATACAAAAGAAGAATTGAGAATGGTAGAGAAACATGCAGTAGAAGTGGAATTGGGTGAAGAAGAAAATATGGACAAAGGAGTAGAACAAGAAATACTTCCTCATACCTAGGAGTTCTAAACATTAGAATAAGCTTTAAAGGAAATATATAGACTGAGAAATGAGATAATAAAATTGAAAAGAAAGAGAAGCATTGAAACACTTTTTGGGGTAGAAAAGTTTGTAGAGCCTTTTATGGATAGAGAAAAGGTATTTGAGGAACCTACAATAGCTTCCCTAGAGAAACTTGTAGCATCCTCATTTACCTTGGACATATAAGCACCTACAATATATTTTGCTCTAGCTTTGGTACCCTTCTATCATAGATTTCCTCTATTTCTCATTACACCAACACCTACAACAAAAGAGGTTATTGATGTGGATTTCTTAGTCACTACGTCAGTGGAGACTGATGATATTTTTATTTTTTTGAAGGAAAAATTTAGTAATAATGAAGCATACCACAAAGAATTAGTGAAAAGATTCAAGGGGTAAGTTGAATCACAAGAACAATAAGATGAAATACAAGAAAAATTAGAATTTTCTGAATTTAGGATAAGATATTTGAAAGAAAAGATTGGTAAAATACATGAAACTACTCAACTATTGATGGAGTGTAGACCACCTTCTAGGGGTATGTTGTGTACTTAGAAGAGAGATGGCTTAATTTCAGGTATGACAAGATCTATAATGATCAATATTACATGGTTTGTGACCCCAAATATTTTTTTGAATAATATAGAAATTTGATCTTGACCTCCAAGCTCAGCTAAGTGAGTTTTACATCCACCAATACGTTATACCTGGTGATAGAATGGAATCCAAATATCTACTTGGGAGATGTCTTGCAAAATGCATTTTCTTCATATGTTCTAAATGAAGTTGGAAGAAGGAAAAAAATGGAAGAATATAAAAAATAAATAAAAGGAAGCTACCTTGATGATTATGAATGAATCAAGAAATTTAGATGTTGTAATAGATGAATGGATCTCTTTCATGAACGCATACACTCCATAGGAATGGGTTATCTGAAAATAGGTAGAAGTTCAAAATCATTATTTGAGTCTTATGGAAAGAGATGGTATGCAAGTTTTTGTTATTTACTCTCATAGATGGGTAGAACTCTAGGATGCCTTTAAAATAAAGGAACCATACTCCCTTCAAAACCTTAGGATGGCTATCCATAGATTATACTTATATATTGAACTTGTTAGAAAGTGGATAATGAAATGCTTGGGATTAATGTTTCAACCCCCTATATTTTTGTTCCCTATTCCTGATTGGGAGAAAAATGTTCCAGCTGATAGAGAAAAAGAAAATAAAATATAGGGAGACATTGAGAATGCTAAAGGTTTTTACATCCTTAAAGGGTCAAGCTATCCTAAACCCCTAGACTTTAGGAAATTTTATGGTTTTAGAATGAAACCAAGGCTTGTTTGAGGTTGAGTAAGAGATTAAGTAGGGGGAGTTATGAGGCCACTAATTTCTTACTTTTATATCTTCATCAATGCTTAGTATATGTATTTTCCATGTAAATCCCATAACTATCCATGACTTATGAAAACAAATGAATGAAGTTATGATTTTGTTTGCACATTGATGTGTGTGTGTGTGTGTGTGTGTGTGTGTGTGTGTGTGTGTGTGTGTGTGTGTGTGTGTGTGTGTGTGTGTGTGTGTGTGTGTGTGATGTTATGAATTATTGATGCTTTTTCCTTGATTGAATTATAATGGTGTGACTTTATCTAACAAGCATTTGAAAGGTCATGAAAGGTTGCAGAATCTTGTTAGGCCATAACTACTATAGGCTACCCATAACAATTATAGGATTCACCTATAGGTTGCCCATAAACACTATAGAGTGCCTATAATAACTATAGGATTCACCTACTAGTTACTCATAGCCACTACAGAGTGCTTGCAACAACTGTAGGCTTTATGTATAGGTTATCTATAGCCATTACAGAATGCCTATAACAATTGTAGGCTTCACCTACAAGTTGGTTTTAGCCACTTCAAAATTCCCACATCAATTGTAGGCTTCACCTATAGGTTGCATGTAGCCACTTTAGAGTGCTCATAGCAACTATAGGCTTCACCTACATGTTGCCCACAACCAATATGTAAAATAAAACTATTGATTGATCAGATCTTAAAGACACATCCTACTATCATTAAGAACTAAATGGATGGTTGGAAAGAATCATGGCTGTATATATTCCCTACATGAAAGAAAACATTGGATGTGTTCCAAAGATGATAAATACAAGGATAATTAGAAGAGAGATAAATAAATAAAATAACAAAATAGTATACCTTGTCTCTAACCTAGTCAAGCCTAAAATAAGTAACTTCAGTTACTAACCACTTGAATATTGACTAGGGAAATTTATAAGTATTTGTATTTTTCCTAGTTTGGTGTTTTTGGTTAAGAGTTAACAAAAGGGATTCTATATTTAATGGTATAACCTAGATCAAATTAGGAGTTAGTTAATCTGAATAGATAATAGCAAAAGTATTGGAATTTCAGCATTATACTCTGAATATTGTAACTTCCTATATAAATCTTTAGTTTTTATATAGTTGAGTAATGAGAAGGTTGATTTTGTAAGATTCTCTTAGAGAAGGATTGGAAATCAATTCTGAATGAGGAAGGACCCCCTTGGAAGGAGTTACAGTGAAGATCTTGACCCTCTTTAGCTTTAAGTGTGTTGTGTAAGTTGATTTTAATTAGTTTAATTATATAAGTGTGATTCATGTGTGATTCGTAAGTGTGAATTAATTCTATAATTTTGTGATAATATTTTCATAGTGTATATATATATATATATATATATATATATCTGTTAAATTTAACATAAATTCATTATTCTACAACTAGAAAAGCAAGTTGATTTCTAAATCAATAATGCATATATAGTGTTGACATCCTTGAAAAGTGTACACACCCTAAGTTGATAATTAATGTTAATCATACTCAAAAATTTGGCAATCATTAGGTAATTAGTTTACACAATAGGTAGCCTGAAGAATGAGGTGCATATCTAGATAGGGCTAGCTCCCTTGATGTACCACTTTATATTGTAACTACTACTAAACATGGGAGGTGAAAAAGGAGAGATAAAATTGAAATAAAACTAACCTAAGGGAGGTTATAAACCAAATTGACTGATGACATCCAACCATATGCATATTACACTTGAAATCAAATGAAAAACTAAAGATACACTTCTCCAATCTTCATCTTCTCACATAAATGTTACATTATGGAATTATAAATGAATGTGAAAACCTAGGAGGACTAAACAAAAGGCCTTTAATGACACTAATGAGAATAATACCTCACTTAATCTTTGACATCTATTGGAATACTTCACATGCCCTACAAGAAGAGGTTGTAAATAGGTGAAAGAATGGAACAACATGATAAGGAATCCATAGTTTTTACTAAGCAAGATTCATCATCCAATTAAACATACTAAAAAAAATCATGGAGGAGGTAAAAATAAATATTCTTATTGATCAAAAGGTATACATTTGAGTAGGGATTCACCATACTTAGGTAGAGCATCCCTATAATGGCCAAAATAGCTAGTTCTTATAGAAATTGAGAGAGAGAAGAGAAGAGATAAGTCAAAGGGTCACAAAGACACTTTTAAAGCTAATCCAAGGAGTTACTTATGCATGATAAGAGGATATGTTATGAACCATGCAAGGCCAAAAAGTACAATTATCAATCCAAGTCATCAAACTCTTACAAAGTGGCATAAAACTCCTCTTGGCTCAAAAAAACTACCTTCATGATTAGCCCTTTTTAAGCACCTTATAACTAATTAGGACTAGGTCTGATGATTGGAATGAAGTTTAAGAACATTAGGCATGTCTCTTCATGCATTTTTTTAGGCCTGGTCACCTGAAAATGATCAATCATCATCTACAATCCAAAAAACTCTTCCTTCATGCACCCTACACACTTAGCTTCCAAATTGGCATTAGTTTCTCATGAAAATACATGGGATGGAGTATATGAAACTTTTCAATACCATCCATGTCCTTATAAGCATTAGGGACACCTTAAAATGAACTCACTTGAAGTTTTCCACCCTTCTCGCTATCTTATTCAATAGGGAAGTTTTGATTGGCTGAAATGAGAGCTATTATTTGAACCCTTAATATTTTTTATGAATAATGAAATGAATATGAGGAGTTATCACAATTCTATATATTCCCCACAAAGTTTATTTCATGTTCAAGCTCCTCTTGTATATTTCACAACATAAATAATGGTCAAAAATAGCCTATTTTTCACCCCATCCATACAATTAGTTGGCATGTGAGGGAGCTTGGGTGATTCTTATGCAATTTTTAATATTTTTCATGAGAAAATTGTGTCATTATATCATATTTATAGCTCCATTTATATCATTAGGTCTCTACAAGGGTTTAACAAGGGTTTTAGGCCTATTTGCCCTCTTAAGCTTCATTCATAAATGTCTGACATCCAAGTTTCCAACCAATTCCACAAAATCATTTTTCAAGACCCTCCTTAACATCATTTAACTTCTCAAATTCCCATTAAAGGCATCATGAAATATATGAGTGTTGAAACTTGACCTATCAAGCTCTTTTTCCTCTTTCTTATAAGTTTGAGTTGTCTTTTGGCTAAAAATTAGACTTATTGTGTTTTGTATAAAAATAAAAAGCCCATACACATCTTTAGTTACCATACAAACATGATCCAATCCATTTATATTCCTACTTTATGTTAGAATTGAATATGAATCCTTGTTTGGGCATTAGGCTTAACCATGTCTAATAGGGCTGAGTCATCTTTGAAGCCCAAAATGGACTTTTGATGGTTCCCCTATATAAAAATATCTCAAAAACATAAAAATCCATCCAAAAACATGATATAACAAGTTTAAATTCATTTATAAGGCCAAAATTAGCATTGGTCTCTTATTTGGACTTTAGGCCTAAACATGCCTATTAGGGTTGACTGCAACCTTGACCATCTAGACAATCTTGCTTGGTTCCCTTCCATTTTGATTATCTACTATGTGACTTTTTATATTTTCCAAATATTGATACCTTATTTAAGTGTTCCCTAACTCTTAGTTCATATATTTTGCCCTATTCCTCAAGACTGTATACTTATGCTCCTAAGGAAGTGCCCCCTATCTAAGACAAAACAAGGGGTACTTACCCTATTTTTTCAAACAAAATAAATGGTTGAGAGGCCTATATATGTCATATTTGTTATTTAAAATAAAATACATCTCTTGGTTGGTCAAAAATACTCCTTCATTCATCCAAATTCTAGGACATAGCTATTGGAGGGTTGACTGTGTAGGGGTTTTATAAGGTTGACTTTGTTATGCATGATTGAGGTCTTCTTTATTCATGTTACTTAATTAATTAGGGTTTTATGGTCATGAATAAGGTGTTATGATATTCAATCATCTTTTTAAAACTTATACATAATACTTACAACCTTGAATCCTCTTATTGGGCCTTAACATAAATGACTATGCTTTTGCATTAGGAGGTCTTGTAGTTATTCATAGCTTGAGGTTAGCTTTAGAATATTGCACTAGGACTATTTAAACATTATATACCTATCTTACATTCAATTTTTAATTTTTTTAGGTTCATTTTCTTCTTCTCCATGTATTATCCTCATCAAGAGACTCAAGTATTGCTCCCTGCCTTTTGACAAAGAAATTTTGATTTTGCCCCTCCCTATAGGTCATTTTGCTCCTTGAGATTTGGGTTAAGACATGTAAATGATTCCCTTAAACCCCCAAATCTCACTTGACATTCATATATCCTAAAATAATTTTGAGTGTCCTAAAACCAAACCTAAACCTCATATTAACTCACTATTCTGTATACCCTGGCTGTAGGTGTGCATTTTATTGTATGTAGACACCTATAAGTTACCATGGTACTTACAACACTCAATATCAACCTTATACTCATGGCATTCCTACTATTTATATATCATTTAAATAATTTAACCACCCAAATCATGCGTGAATTTTTTATTTGCTCTTAAGATGTCAAAAGTCATTCAAGCCTTCAAACCTGTAGATATCATTGAAGGAATTCAGTGTATATGTTGACAAATTTGAGTCTCATAACAAATAATCTCCATTGCTTGACTACCCTATGCACTTTTCAAAGTCATTTTTACATGATATATCTATAATAAAACAATCCTTACATGCTCTTTTAATATGTCAAGACAATGAATAAGGTCCATCATATGTTTAAAACTTTCTATATGACTTCTAAACTCTCTACTTAAGCCACCTGTAGGTGGTGATTCTCAATATACAAGAAAATTTATCTTAGGTAGTGGTCATGGAATGAACCATATGAATTTTTAGAAGCATCTATAGGTATAATGTCTCTCTCAAAACCTTCCAATGATCCTTTCACCTCTCAAAATATTGAAACCCACAGTAAAGCTCTGATGACATCATCATGGTTCCTGTATGTGTACATTGGTTGTATGTATGGGAAATGAGTGTCTATAATGGAAAAAAAATATGGGAAAAGTTCCTCATTGTTAATTTAAACTAAAAATAAATTATACCCATCAAAAACATCTTGAAAAAAGATAAAATGCATATTCTCCAACGTGAAAATCACTTACAACCAAGAACTACATGGTAAGGCATGATGTAATGGTTGTTTGTGTGACATGTGAGCTTGGAAAACATGAGAATTGCCTTGTATGATAAATATTAAAGGTGAATAAGGGGTAAATAGGACCCTAAAAACATGTAAAATATACTAACATAACCACCTAAAGCCATGAACAAGTGTGAAAATCTTGGACATGGTGAAAAACTATATGTAACCAGCATAGTGTACCCTCTTGAAACATAAGGAAAATTTGCTTATCCAAACATCATGAAACATGAAAAAAAACATGGATAACATATTATGATGAATTAAAATTCATAATATTTGGAAATAATATTTGAGAATCCAAAGAGGCAGTTATTGACCATTTTTCAAGTGGCATAGTTCCCAAAGAGGTTGTACAAGTGCCAAACTCTTCTTTTCCTTCAAGAAAACTACCCTTTCTTCTGCATAACCTACCATATTTTAGTTATGTGAGTTAATTAAGACCTCTAATGACACATGGGGCATGACATAATATTTTTTAACCTTCAAATTTCCCAAAAAACCCATACAAAGTATTAAATGCACCTTGTTGACCCCTAAAATGACTCAAAAGGACATGTTGGCTAATGAAATTTATGACCAAAGATAATATATCATTTAATAACATTAAATTACCTATATAACACCTCATTAAAATATATTATTCTCCCTAAAACATTATAAAACCAATTTTTTACCTAGGGGTACCCTAATTTGATCTAAAAGTCAAATTTGGTCAACAAATTGGTGACTCATAGGGGTAGTATGCCTACTATACTAACTAGACCAGTTGCCTTATCAATCCATTGGGCTTAGGAGTCATCTAAAGTATAAGACAAATAAGGAAACATTTTACCATTGACCAAGACAATATAAATAATGACTACCTCAACCACACAAAGCAAAGAACACACATAACAAAGAGAACAAACACACATGTGCTCAAAGCACTTAGGGGGAATCAGAAAACAACTATTATGTAAAAATAGAAAATAAGAATACCTCCCTCCTATATCAAAGGGAAATATTGGGACTCTTCTTTCTTCATGACATGAAATATTAAATGAGGCATATAGCCTTTTGTCCTTTAGCATTGATGCCTCCAACTTTTTCACAATGTTTGCCAACCTCATTGGCATAATGTTAAATGAGAACCAAAAAACTCAAAACAATTTAACCAAGGAAATTAACTCCTCTTGCATCTAAATAGCCTCAAATTTTTCATGTGTATCCTCCATTATAGCTTCAAATGGTGATTCAAGGCATACTTTTTAAACTTCCATAGCGCTCTCAATAAGATAGGGCTTCCTCTCAACTAGAAATTATTCTAGATCATCAAGGAGCTTAGAAAATTCTTCCTAATCTTAGTCATTATCCTCCATAGAAGGTTCTTTATTCACCTTGTCATACACTTGTACCTCAACTTGGTAAAGTTCTTCAAGTTCTTGAAATAAATCCATTTGTATATGCCAATCATCTTTGATAATACACTCCACTTCATGCTTGAAATGGTCATCCACAACCTCATGATTAGACATGGAGTCTTCTTCATGTAACTTTTTTTTTAAGTCTTGGCCACATTCCTCATAGATACACATCCCCTCAAATATGGAGGCAAAATCTTGTGAACTATCTTTTTATTCACCAAAGGGAGTCCCTATGGTAATCTCTTCTTCACAACCACTCACAAGGTATTATTGATTAACCATGAATTGAGTTTGCTCTTCTTCACTTTATTCTATTAGGATAGGATCTTATTCCAAGATTTCTTCTTTAACACAAGGAAGTCATTTTTCATTATCAACCAAACAAGGAGATTCAACACAAGAACTAACCTCTTCTTCAACACTTAGGACCTCTTGAGGGATTTCAAATTATACCTCAGCTATCATAATTTTATCTTGTTTCTCAAGCGCTACAAGGTATTCCATCTCCTTCATGATGATGCCAAGACTATTCATCTTGAAATTTGGTAATCTAGCCCAATAAGGCTGCCAAGGAGTTGCATTTTATTCAAACAAGAGTTCTAAATTCTCCTCAACTAACTACTCTTCTTTTGGTTCCCACACCATAGGTATATCAAGGCAAAGGGTGATAGGATGAGGACAAGAGGAAGTAGTTTGTGGAGGTGGAACATAGGGTTAAAAATTAGATTGGGAACTCTCTTGAAGGAGGTTAGATGGGATGTGTTTATGCATAGAATATTTATTTGGGTCTAAACCTTCCATCACACCTTGACTTAGCAACTTCATCCTTGACTCCAACTCTTCAATTTATTTAGCTAGGTTCTTTTGGAAAAGTCTCTCTTGAAGGTCATAGGAATCATCATGAGCATAAGGAATGTATGAAGGCTGACATAGAACACAAGAAACATCTTGAGGAAGGGTGGGATGGACTTGTAAAGGATTAACTTCATTCACAACCTCACACTCCTTATCAACCAAACTTATATCTTCTTTCTTTTCCCATGACTCCATTATCTTACTCTAACTTAGTATGTTAAGAGTATAAGTATTTTATTGAGGAAGGGTGGGAAGGGTTTGTATATAATCAAGCTCCTTCTCAACTTCACACTCTTTGTCAAGGATTTTCTCCTCTTTCTTTCCCCATGACTCCACTATCTTGTTCTGACATAGGACATTGGGATTGTGAGTCTCTTTTTGAGGTGGTGGGGATACAATATGAGAGGGTAATGAAGGACTGAAATCCACTTATTTGGATAATATAATGGAATACTATAAATTAATATTATCCAACTCAATTTTACTATCAATATTAGCTTCACACATAATATTTCTTCTTTCAACTCTCTCCTCCAACTGATTGGGAAAAGGGTGACTTTGATAGCTTTGATTTGGCTCATGAGTAGGGGTCATATATGGCTAATAGGAAAATTTGGGAAGTATATATGAAGGATGATAGTTTTTGTGAGGTTGCCTTTCTTGAACCCTTGGCCTATCCTCTAAAAAATAAACTAGGCTACTCACATCAAGTATCTCACTTGTGATCCTTTGCCAATTTATCTCTCAATAGGTACCCACTCTTTTTTAACGAACTCCAATGTTTATATCACCTTATGAATGGCATGATTAGGAACCTCTATACCACATCCTATTTGTGTGTCAATATCCAACATGTACCTCTCATATCCCAAAAGTGTCTTCTTGAAGGTGGAAATGGGTTGCCTTGAGAAGTTACTAGGTTGACTAAGAGGATTAAGACATTGAGGAGGATGGTTATAAGACTGCTATAATTCATGCATGGGATAACATAGATCATATTGGAGCTGATGAAAATCATACTGAGGTTGGTAAGGATCATGAAAATATTGACCAAGGACTTGTTCATATTGATAGGGAATGACACAAGCTTGCAATGTCTCATCAACTTGTAGAGAACAAAACTCAACACCAAAATCAGCCATGAAATTTCATTGAAAATAAGAACAAAAATAAATACATTTATAAAAATATTAAAAGGATAACCTATGTTTCTTTACCAGTTGATGTATATTTGAAGTTTACATTTATGATTTGATAGATTCTTCCAAAGGTTGATTGTTGAGAGACAACACCAAAAATCTCTCAACTTTTTAGACCAAGAGTCCCACTGGGAATGTCAAAAACTATTATCACTTGGTTATGCACCATTGTAAAATATTTCATCATCCAAGTGGCACAATGGAATCACCTCTAGGCTTGTGAGTAGCCTAAGGAATGAGGTGAATCTTTAGATAGGTCTAGCTCCCTTGATGTACCACTTTGGATTGTAACTACTACTAAACTTGGGGTGGGGGGGGGAGGGATAGAGAGAACTAAAATAAAAATAACCTAAGGGAGGTGATACACCAAATCTATTGATGACATCCAACCATATGCATATTACACTTGAAATCAAAGAAAAAACTAAACATACACTTCTCTAATCTTCATCTTCTCACATCAATGTTACATTGTGGGATTATGGATGAGTGTGCAAAGATAGGAGGACTAAATAAGAGGCCTTGAATGGAATGAAAGAAAATAATAACTCACTAAATCTTTGACATCTCGTAGAACACTTCAAATGCCTTACAAGAAGAGGCTATAAATAGGTGAAATAATCGAATAACATGCTAAGGAATCCATAATTTTCACTAAGTAAGATTCATCATCCAATTGAACACACTAAGAATAGTTATGGAGGAGGTAAACATCAGTAGTATTATTTATCAAAAGGTATAAATTTTATTAGGGATTTTCCATACTTAGGTGGATCATCCCTACAATGGCTAAACTTTCCACAAAATCATTTTTCAATACCCTCCTTAACATCCCTAAACTTATTAGAGTCCCATACAAGGCATCATGAAAGATATGAGTGTTGAAACTTGACCTATCATTCTCTTTTTCCTATTTCATGCAAGTTTGAGTTCTCTTTTGGCTCAAAAATGGAATTCTTATGTTTTTTATAAAAATTAAAATCTCATACACCTCTATATTGACCCTCTAAACATGATATAATCCATTTCTATGCCTACTTTATGTTATAATTTAAGATGATTCCTTGTTTGGACATTAGGATTAGCCATGTCTAATAGGGTTGAGTCATATTTGAAGCCCAAAATGGAATTTTGATGGTTCAAATATATAAAAATATCTCAAACAAATCAAAATACATCCTAAAACATGATCTAACAAGTTGAAATTCATGTCTAAGGTTTAAAGTAACATTGGTCTCTTATTTGGACTTTAGGCCTAAATATGCCTAGTAGGGTTGATTGCAACCTTGACCATCTAGATAATATTTCTTGGTTACATTACTTTATGATTGATCTACCATGTTACTATTGGTTTTTTCCAACTCCTCATACCTTATTGAAGTGTTTCCCCAACTCCTGGTTCATCTCTTTTGTCTTATTCCTCAAGACTGTATACTTATGCTCCTAGGGAAGTGCCCCCTATTTGAGACAAAATAGGGGGAAATTACCATATTTATTTTAAAAAATACATTTTTTATAGTCTTATATATGTCATATATGTGAATTTGAATCAAAAACCATCTCTTGTTTGGACCAAAATACCCCTTAATTCATCCAAATTCCAAGATAAACCTATTAGAGGGTTGACTGTGTAGGGGTTTTAGAAGGTTGGTTTTGTTATGAATGATTGAGGGATCCTTTTATGCATTTTAATTAATTAATTAGGTTATTATGGTCATACTAATGTTTTATGATCTTCAATTATCTTTTCAAAACTTCTACATACTCCTTATAACCTTGAATCCTCAGACTGGGCCTTAACATGATTGACTGTGTTTTTACATTAGGAGGTCATGTAGGTATTCAGAGATTGAGGTTAGCTTTATAATATTACACCAGGACTTTTGAAACATTATATGCCTATCTTATAGTCACTTTTAATTATTTTATGTTTATTTTATTCATCTTCATGTCTTATCCTCATCAAGATACTCAAATATTGCTCCCTGCCTTTTGACTAAATTTTTTTGATTTTGCCCCTACCTATAGGTCATTTTCTCCTTGAGATTTGGGTTAATATGTGGAAAGGATTCCACTAAAATACAAAACATCAATTTAAATTCCTCTATCCTTAAATCATTTTGAGTGTCCTAAAACCAAACCTAAGACTCATATTAACTCACTGTTCTATATACCTTGGCTGTAGTTGTGCATTTTCTTTTATGTAGAACCCTGTAAGTTACCATGCTAATTTCAACACTTAATATAAAACTTATATTAATGTAATTAATACTATTTATATATCATTAAACTCATTTACCATCCTAGTCATGGGTGAATGTTCTATTTGATCTTAAGATGTCAAAATTCATTCAAGCCTTTAAACCTATAGATATCATTGAAGGAATTCAGTGTATATGTTGACAAATTTGAGTCTCATAACAACCAATATCCATTGCTTGAATTCCCTCTATAATTTTAAAATTCATTATTATATGATAGAGCTATAATACTAGTGCATTATAAACTATCAAAGGTCAATATGGCATTGTTATATGTTATCCACAAAAAGGTAATGGTTATATATTTTGCACCTTTAGGGATTTGATCTCTAACATAGTTATCTCATTTCTTTGGAGGTGACCTTCATTCCTTGTTTGGATATATACCCTTAAAAATAATTATTCCATTCTCTTATTTATGTCAATATAATGAAGAAGGTTCATCATATGTTTAAAACTCTCCATATGACTTCTAAACTCACTACTCATGCCACCTGTAGGTGGTGATTCTTAGTATATAGGTAGATTTAACTTATAAAATGGTTATGGAATGAAAAATATGCATTATAATAAGCATATATAGGTATAAGGTCTCTCTCAAATCCGTCCAATTATCCTTTCACCTCTCAAGAGATTGAAACCCAAAATAAGGCTCTTATGACATCATCATGGTTCTTATATGTATGAATTGGTTGTATGTATGGGTAATGAGTGTATTGAATGGAGAAATAAAGATGGTTAGAGGGATTAATTATAATATAAAATCAAAATAAAACTTTAAATTCATTATCCACATAAAAAAAATCTCTAAACAAGATACTATACATCTTCTCCAATGTGAAAATCACTTGCAACCAAGAACTACATGGCAAACCATGATGTAAGGGTTATTTGTGTGACATGTGAGATTGAAAAACATGATAATTTCCATTGATACTGAATATTAAATGTGAATAAGAGGTAAATATGACCTTTAAAACATCTAAAATACACTAACATAACCCCCTAAATCCATGAACAAGTGTGAAAATCTTGGACATGGTGAAAAACTATCTATAACCATCATAGTGCACCCTCTTACAACTTAAGGAAAATCTGATTACCTAAACATAATTCAACATGAAAAAACATGGAGAGTAGATTATTTTTAATTCAAACTCATATTCAATCAACATAACCAATTAGATTATATGGAGTCCACCAAAACAAGGCAAAACCTCTAGGGTGCACTAAACAACTAACAGATTTACATAATCAAAGTATTGAGGATGGTTCATGAATAATAAGCCACAATTATTATATGTAAATTAAGGTATCATAATTTAAAACAACATCCCAAAATAATTTTCCTTGAAACATCTTGAGTTGTCCATACCAAGTAAAAACCTGAAAGTTACTTCTACTTGCCAAGAAGGGTGAAAAGAGAGATGAACAATTTTGAGAAATAAATGGCACATTAAGATAAATAAAAACATGTAATTAATATTTTTTAAGATAAATATGAACTACCTGACCATTTCTCATGTGGTACAATTCCCAAGGAGGTCATACAAGTTCCAAATTCTTCTTTTCCTTAAAAAAAACTACCCTTTCTTCTGCATAACCTTCCAAATTTCAATTATGTTAGTTAATTAAGACCTATAAGGACACACAGGGCATGAAACAATATTTTTTAACCTTCATATTTCCCAAAAAAACTATACAAAGCATTAAATGCACCTTTTTGGCCCCTAAAATGACTCAAAAGGACATGTTGGCTAATGAAATTTATGACCAAGGCTAATATATCATTGAATAACATTAAATTACCTATAAAAAACCTCATGAAAATATATCATGACCCTAAAATAATCTATAAAACAAATTTTTTACCTAGGGGTACCCCAATTTGACCTAAAAGTCAAATTTGGTCAATAGTAGGTGTAGTAATGATCTAAAGTGGTACATCAAGGGAGATAGCCCTATCTAGATATTCACCTCATTCATAGGCTACCCACAAGCCTAGAGTTGTTTCAATTATTCCATTTGGATGAGGAGAGCTAAGACATCTCCTCAAAGGGTGAAAATCCAAGTGACAACAACATTAACATAAAGCACTTATGACACTTTGACTAATGAACACAAATCTTGGGCTAAAAAGTGAAGTACATAGATCAACCCATGAAGGATATGTGAATGAAAATTAAAATGGAACTATCTTCCCCAAAAAATTTCCCCATTCCTCAAGACCCCTTATAGAGCCATCATACTACTACAAACATTGGGTACTTGTGTGCAAAAGTATGTTGCACTAAATATAATATGATATAATGAGGCCTCTTACCCTAGTCTACTAGCTTACTATACCCCAATAGACCTTAACTCTATCATGATTCCAAATGTGGATTTTGAGCTTCAACTAAGATAGGAAATGTGCCAAATATAGATCACATCTTTTGGCATGATTTGACTTTTAAGATTGTTTTTGCTTTTTTATCATTGTCTTTTGTTTATATTTTATAATTTGGATTTTAACTTGTTTTAGCTTATTATATTCCTCCTCCATATATATTAAGAGAACCAAACATGAGTGAAATAGGTGGAAAACATAATAGAGCTTACACTTGGTCACTAGAGAAAAGGACCTAAAGACCAAGGTGCCAAAAGACTCCTATACTTGCCCACAAATGTGTAATCTCAAAATTGACCGATGTGAGCCTCAAATGAAAGAAAATGAATGAAATATGGGGATAATAAGATATTCATCTATGTAATAAATGATACAATGATGAATATTCTTATAGTTGATCACAAGCAGGTAAAATAGTGTTATGAAAGGGATGGGGCTATGTTATGATAATCATATCACTATAGAATCCATACTAAAAATAGATCTAGCACAAACACAAATGAAAGTAGTATTCATCCAAAAAAATTATTTAAAGATGTGTTAATGTGTTACTTTGTGAGAATATGATGGTCTTATCCAAGGTCTTACACTACAACTCTCAAGGTGAACACCAATGAGGTGAATGCTAAATAATGGGGGAA
Organism: Torreya grandis; assembly: GCA_037957365.1. Lineage (NCBI taxonomy): Eukaryota > Viridiplantae > Streptophyta > Pinopsida > Cupressales > Taxaceae > Torreya > Torreya grandis. The sequence continues at coordinate 251,973 of JARHVA010008784.1, read as the reverse complement.
AATAATCATAAATCTATTTAGGCAAAGAATGACATAAAAAGACAAAAATGAAAGAGATATATAAGAACCAAAATGAAAATAAATTCCAAATGTAAGGTGTAAGAAAACCAAATAACCCAAATCTGATAATGATTTTAGTAAAGTGTGTTTGTGAGGAAGACCTGGCCCTATTCAAGGTATTACAATGCAACTCACAAAATATAAAGTGAAATAAAACCAAAGAATAAAAAGGAAATAATGGTGTAAGTAAAATTAAACTATAATAATTAAATTTCACAAAACCAAAGAAACATGAGATGAAAAATAAAAAGCAAAATCTATGTTAACATTCATATCAAACATGAGCATGTGGAATACAGGACTGTGTGTCTTGGAATATTTCTTGAAGCTAAATTTGTTTTTTATCATTCATTGTAGAATAAGAGTGGGAATTGTAAGATGATCTAATGGGTAAGTGTATGTAGGTATGGGCATCATAATATTACCTAAGATATAAATGGACATGTGGATGGGTATCACAAGATGCCTCAACATGTGAGGTAGAGTGAGGTAACATTAAACCATTAAAATGATTTGCATTTGGTTGGTGAGTGTATTTGGAGATAGGTAAATGCATTGGTTTTTTAGATTTTAAGGATGTTAAATTTGACATAGGATGTATAGTAGAGGTATGAAGAGTTAATGTAAGACCATGTATGATATGCTTTGGAGTATGCATTTGAACTAGGTACTCCTTTGGCTCATATGACCTAAGATGTTGAGGTTTATTGGATTCAATGATATGTTTAAAGTTGTTCATGTTAGATATACTTTCCTTATTTTTATAATAAGAAAGATAAATTGTGGTTTGAATAACATTAGTGGATGAGGTGTAGGTATGGAATAATTTTTATTATTCATCACGTAGTTGATGTTGATGTGATTGTGATTCTTTACATTGAATTTGTGAGGCTTTAAGATAGTCATGATAGAATTATTTTATGAGAGTGTCAATATTGAAATGTGAACCAAGCAAGGAATCAAGAAGAAATCAATAAATATCATGAAATGACTCATGATAATGACCTATAATAGCATGCCAACAACAAAACTTATTAGGATTGTACCATTTTGGAGGAGGTTTGGAAGGATAAAAGTTTATGGGTTTTAAGGGTGGAAATTTATTCTTAAGTTATTATAGACTCAAGGGAGGGTGGGTTGTGTTAAAATTGGTTGAATTAGATTCTTCATTTTGAGGTTAGGGAGGCTTGGATGAATCATTGTTATGATAAAATAAATGGAAAGATTCTTTAGTAGTTGTTTGAGGTGTTTTAAATTGAGTAATAAGAAAGTCTTGCATTTTTTTCTTATCTTAAGGATTATTCTAAAGTTTTAGGGGAAAAGATTCAAATATTGTATTAAAGGGGATATTTAAGAGCAGTAACAAATAATTTTAAATTACTATCATCACTCATGTTATGGTCTACTTTGTGAGCTATAGACTTCCAACATTTGATGAAAGTGTGAGAAGATTCATTAGGAAGTTACTTGGTATTGATGAAATGGCTAAGGTAACTTTTAGGAAGGACATAATTATGGAATTCCTTCACTAGATCATTAACTAAATCCTTTAGTTGTAAGAAGGAATGTCTATGAAGTTGTTTGTACCATTCAAGTATATTGCCAACAAAGGTTTTGGTTAAGATATTGGTGGTATCAAAGGTGTTAGTTTAGACCAATTATTTATATAGATTACAAGAATACTTAAGAAAGATAGCAGGGTCCTTAGTCCCATCATATGTTATATTTGGAAAAATGTTTATAATATATATGAATGCAATGAATGGAGCTAAAGGTTTATTTTAAAGATGTTGAAGAGTTTTATTATGCAAAGTAGGTTTAGGTAGGATATTCCCATTGAAATATCTAAGAAGAGGAGGGACACAATTATGATTTGGTTGAGACATGATGACTTGAGGTGGTTTAATAGTGTTGGGAAAAGAATTTAGATTATAAAATTGCACAAGATATTTTTCTAATATGTGTGCATTATGTACTCATTTTATCATGTATACGTCTAATTTATCCTCTTTATATGACTTTTAATAAGTTATAATATGAACAAAATCCACTTTTGGCACCAAGTATGAGAAGAATATGAACATTCATAGACTAGAAATGCCTATATATACTTTTGATTGTAAGAAGAATAGAGTTTCACTTTGAAGAGATCAATAGAGACTTATCTGGTTATGTTACTTGTGTGATTTCTTACTTTTTTCCTTCCATGCATTCTAATGTCTAATGTTTGATTACATTATGTCTAATTTAATTTGAATACTCTATTTATGTTAATGAATCACTAATTATTCTTACCTCATACTTAATGCATGATAATTCATATGTGCTATGTTACTATTATCCAACCTCTTGTATAAATATGATATATTATTATACACATTAAATTATATCCTAGATATCCTCATCCTTAGCATGTTTTGATGCTTCAAGAACCTCTAATAGTAATGGTGCAGTAAGTTTGGACAACTCCTTTTAGAGGAAATTATGCTAAGATGGTTACCAAGGCATAGAGATTTTGAGACATGGTTAGACCAAAGAATATGTAATTTTATAGAAGAAGAATAAAAAATAACTAGTCTTACCATAAAGGAAATCATTCGAGAACATATTCATAAATTTTTAAAAAAATTGATATGAGTTGCCTAAATTTCTAGCTAACTAGTTAGCATGGTTACTATATTATTATTTTAACCCAAGAATGGGAAGAATAATAATCTGTACTAAAGAGAAAATAGATCATTTGTATAAATTAGAAACTGACTAGACAAGAGCAATAGATTATTGGGTTGTTACTATAGTAGAAAAATATATAAATGAGTTTATAGTAAAAGGATACAAAGATTTCAAAGATGCACAAGACTTGTTTGTGAAAATATTTCAAGGGAAATTTTTGAAACAAATACATATCCTTATAATAATGTTGGTTATCGAAAAGGCCATGGTGCCTACTCCAGCCAAAATGGAGTAGTCACTTTGAGTATATGGGGGTGTGTGTGACATGTCAGTGAATGATGATTAGATGACTTTATAAGCCTTGAACCTAAATCCAAAATGGATACATGAGGTAAGAAGAGTTAGAAGAAAAATTTGGATTTAGAATGTGAGCTACAACAACTAAATAGATGGAGTAATAGGAAGAAAACCAAGGTAGCTGTGAGTATAGTTAATAATAGAAGTAAAATAGATGATAAACAAGTAAAAAGATGTGAAGAACAAGATGAAATAAATGAAGAACAACAAATGAAGAAAGAAGTGATGATGAATGAGAGGAATAAAATATGTTTAAAGAATAAGGTGAGAATATCATAGAATTAAAGCAATTATATGATAGATATAGTGTGGATATATAATAATGGGTATTATCAGAAGGATATAAAGAATTAGGCAGAAAAATAGAATAAATTCATAGATTAATCATAGGTTTAAGCATAGAAGAAGAATGAATAATAAGAAAGAATAATTCACCATAAGATTACACGTCCCCACAACCCAATTCATTATATTCTTGTAGAAGTTTTAAACTAGGTGGATAGGAAAATAGTAGTTGGGAAGGTCCATTTTTAGAATAAGTACATTGTTTGGGTGATGAAATTGAAACAACATCAATTCTAAAGGATTTAAAATCCATAGGGTTTATTGAAATCAATTAGAGAAGACAAGGAAACACAAACAAATAGAGTGCATAGGTTGAATCTCCTAGTGCACAAATAAATTTTCATAGTACGCAAGTAGGATCATACAAAATGTAGCCTCCTCTTGTAACAAATATGTAGTATATCCCCTCAACACTAGTTTACATAATGGGTGTTTTAGGAGCATTTTTAGTTATGGAAATACATGATGGGTCTATGGACCTTGAATAGTACTTACTAACCTATGAAATGAGATGGACAACTAAGGGCATTACTGATGAAGCTATTAAGAAATGCAAGTTAATAAGGGAACTAAATGGAAGAACACTTGAGTTTATATACCATAGATAAATTATGTAGGTAAATATATAATAGGTTACAGAATGGCTTATCATAGAGTTCAAGATAAATAAATATACCAGTTAGACTATTTAAAACTTAAAGGAGATAAGGCAAAAGTTAGTAGAACTAGTCTGTGACTATGATCACAAGCTCTCTGATGTTATGAATATTGAGTCTGTAAAATAGCAAATTTGATTATTTAATGCAGTCCTTCAACAAATATAAGATGAATGGTTTGTTGAAGGATTGCATTAAATAATCAAATTTGCTATTTTACAGACTCAATATGCTACTAAAGTAGATGCTAGAGCTATTGCCCTGTGAGTGGAGAAAATTGAATACTATGAGTAAGCTCCCATCATAAGTTATAAGATCAAAAATACATTGCAAAATTTTATGAAGAGAATGGATCAATATCATGAGGTAGATAAATATATGGTGTATGGAGTGTGGGCAAGATGGACATCACAATAATGATTATCCTAAGATCAAAATAGAGTTTTATGAAATATATAGAGTAGTAGGGCACACAACAATGCAATGACATCTCCTGCAATAGTATGTAAAAAAACCCATAGATTTTATATTTTAATTTACATAAGTCACATAATAATGATGAAAATAATTATAGGGATCTATAGGAGCTCAAAGAAGACATTACAAAAAATGTATCCATCATCACTATGCAACAAATTTCCTTAGTGAAGTAGATGATTCTAGGCCTAGAGGTCAATAAAGGTTGTGTGACCCAAGAAGGTCCATAATGGATTCCTAGTTCAACTTAGTATCATACTCAAGGTATATCCAATTAGACCACTCCTTTAATGATTTGGACACCACCATCATCACAATACTAGAATGTAACACCCTAGATCCCTACAATGATATAAAAACAACAAATTAGTTGGAACCCACTAGTTATAAAACAATAATTTGGAATTGAATATAATACCCAAAAGTATCAACATTGGAATACAACACAGTAAAATAGAGGAGGATCTAGGGGAAAATATGGAGGAGGTTACCAAGGTGGTAGAGGAAATAACTATCAATGCCCTCCTTTTCAATTTTATTTGTGTGGAGAGTATAATCATGTGAAACATAATTTCCCTTTAAATCCCTAAAGATAGTCTTATTGTGCATACTACAGAGTAAATGACTAGCATGAGATAGAATATTATCCTATCTTGGAAAAGCAAAGAAAGGATAAGGCCATAAAGAATGTTAATATGGTGAATTCGTAGCCTAAGGAGGACAAATTATTGAATGATGTTACATGACACAAGACACAGAAAGAGGTTTACCTCCTCTTGAAATACCTCAAGATCAGGGAATCTAAAAATCAAAATAGGATAAATACCTAAACCCAGTTATATAAAAGGGGTTCATGTATAAATTTGTATAAATGTTGAAAAACATTCAACATCAAGACACTATTGAATGGGATGTTGTAGCAATAAATGCCCAAATGTAGAGCTAGATCTTACACATTATGTGTTAGGATGGAGTTGTTATTTCACTAACAAAATTACTAAAAAAATTAAGAACACTAAAAATGAAGACATCTATTAGAAGATCATAAAGTTACTACATAATCTACTAGAGTGTGCACATTGAGGACAATATAAGATAGAAAATCTTATTTGGTACATCATAATAAAGAAGCCATGGGATGTAGATGCTTGAATCAATATTGAAGTTGTGGGATATGAAATTCTAAATGTTTTCTTTGATTTTAGCATCATAGTCAACATGATTACTAGGTCTACATGGGAGGCTATTGGATGGCCAGTTATAAGTTATAGCTTAGTAACTTTGATCTTAGCTAACTATGGAAGAGTTGATCCCATTGGTATAATATAATATGTTGAGATCAAAGTCATATAACTAAACCTACTAAGTGACTTTGAAGTCATTAATATGAATAAAATGAGAACACATTACCCTATTTTGATTGAAAAGAAATGGGCATATAATGGTCAGATGACTATATATACTATGAAAAATCAACTAGAGGTACACCAAGGAGATAATAATATTTTCATTCCTTGAATAGGGTGTACAAACCCTACATCATTCTAGTTGAACTAGACTCTTTTTATGCCACATAAGAAACTAGATGGATGAAGGTAAAACCTTAAGAGAACTCAAAATCTTTGTGTGCAGCTGAGTGAAACTTCTTGTATGAGATTACTAAACCTTAGGTACAATATTTACTCACTCAATATTTGAAGACATTTGAATATTGGAATCCTAAACTAGTAGTTACTTAGTCATTGGCAACCTAGTTTATTATAGAGGATTGTTCATCCATGTCTACTAAATCCCCTACTCATTAAAATTTGACTTATCTATAAAGAAAATGATCATATGAAGGACTATATAGATCCAATTAGATAATGAAATTTATCTTGGGAAATATCTTCATCTATCAATGGAGACTCAGACACACAATTACTCAACTGGGTTAATGGTGATCATGAACTCTGACTTATGAGAATGGTATTTACACATGAGAGACAAATTCCTATGTACTATGTGACTAAGGATATTAATCAATTAATTATGTGCCTAAAATTTCATGTACCTACCATTAATCAATGGGTTAGTGCTTTGAATTATGCTTTGAAGAGAGTTACAGTGACATGGTGGTCAATTTATAAAATGATTAGTTTGATTGGGATGATGCATGTGAACTCATGATTAGTAGATTCCAACTACCATAGGTCATCAAAAGTAATTAGCCTTTCTTCCAAGAAGGTGAATGTCCTAAAATACATATTCACAAATGTGTTGAAGTCTAGATTGAGGAACATGTGGTACCAAAGTATTGGGTTCACATATTTTAATACACACTAGCTCCTTTACAATCAATATGGTATATGCACCAAGAACATAGGAGGGAGATAAAGCATTAGGTACAAGTGCAAATAAACTTAATACAAATGTTTTTTTTTTGAAGATGAGAACCCTCTTATTCACAACATTTTATTGAAAATCAAATAATTCTTAAGTTATGGGTGCGTAAAATATTTAAGCACCACAATGGAATCAACTACAAAAAAAAATACAACATGTGATATAAATACAACATTGAAAAGATATAAAGCTACCAAGATAGAATTAAAACCTCTCATGCAGTCATTCCAATGAATACAATATGAAGAAGAGGACATTGAGGATTAAAATGCTAATGGTGATTTTTCATAGAGGATTGTTCATCCATGTCTACTAAATCTCCTACTCATTAAAATTTGACTTATCTATCAAGCAAATGATCATATGAAGGATTATATAGATCCAACCAGATAAGGAAATTTATCTTGGGAAATATCTTCATCTATCAATGGAGACTCAGACACATAATTACTCAACTGGGCTAATGGTGATCATGAAATCTAACTTATGAGAATGGTATTTACACATGAGAGACAAATTCCTATGTACTATGTGACTAAGGATATTAATAAATTAATTATGTGCCTAAAATTTCATGTACCTACCATTAATCAATGGGTTAGTGCTTTGAATTATTCTTTGAAGAGAGTTACAGTGACATGGTGGTCAATTTATAAAATGATTAGTTTGATTGGGATGATGCATGTGAACTCATGATTAGTAGATTCCAACTACCATAGGTCATCAAAAGTAATTAGCCTTTCTTCCAAGAAGGTGAATGTCCTAAAATCCATATTCACAAATGTGTTGAAGTCTAGATTGAAGAACATGTGGTACCAAAGTATTGGGTTCACATATTTTAATACACACTAGCTCCTTTACAATCAATATGGTATATGCACCAAGAACATAGGAGGGAGACAAAGCATTAGGTACAAGTGAAAATAAACTTAATACAAATGTTATTTGAAGATGAGAACCCTTTGATTCATAAAATTTTATTGAAAATCAAATAATTCTTAAGTTATGGGTGTGTAAAATATTTAAGCACCACAATGGAATCAACTACATAGAAGAATACAACATGTGATATACATACAACATTGCCAAGATATAAATCTACCAAGATAGAATTAAAACCTCTCATGCAGTCATTCCAATGAATACAATATGAAGAAGAGGACATTGAGGATTAAAATGCTAATGGTGATTTTGACTTGACTAATCTATTTGAACTTGAATGGCTAGTAGAACTAGTAAAGGACCCTGCCATAGAAACTTTTGAAGAAGACAAGATACACAACATAAAATTTCTAGAATAGGAAGGGAAATAAATGATCCAAGAATATAATATTGAGGAAAAGCATTTGATTTACTTGAAACCCATTAAAAAACATGTAGTAAACATCATAATTGAGGAGATTCTTAAATTGGCATATATAGGTGATTACTGGACTGAAGCTAAAGTTTTTGAATGTATGCAAATCTTGTGAGATTATCAAGATGTGTTTCCCCCTAAATTTTTATAGGTTATAGGATTTGATCCATCTATAGGAAAAATTTATATCGAAATCAAGGAGTGTGCATGACCCACAAAGAAATGTCCATACAAGTCGAATCCAAACATGAAGTTAAAAGTAGAGGTTGAACTTGATAGAATGTAAGATGTAGATATAATCTATCTCATAGAGTATATGGTGATTGTAAAAATTTGAATGATGCATGTGTGAATGATCTATTTTTTATTCCCTTCATAGATGAAATTTTGAAATCTTTCATAGGTCATGAAGTTTACTCTTTCACAGATGGTTTTAATGGCTATCATTAAATACCCATTGCAAAAGAAGATAGAGTTAAAATGACTTTTGTTATGGAATAGGGATACTTTGCATACAAATTAATTCCTTTTGGCCTCAAGAACGTACCTATAATTTTTTTTCATGTAATGGTGACTGCATTTATAGATTTCATTCATGACTTCCTAGAAGTCTATCTCGATGATTGGGTAGTATTTTCTTTATTTAAAGAACATTTGTCTAAACTATGCCTCATATTAGAATGTTGTTTAGCTCTACACATTGCCATGTATTTATAAAATGTTTATGTTTTGGTGTCCTGCTAGGTCACATAGTGTGTAGTGAAGTCATTTTGGTAGACCAAGCCAAAATTATATTCATTCTTAGTATGCATCCACTAGTAAGCTCCACATAAGTGCAATATTTTCTTGGTCATACAAGGTACTATTGGTAGTTTATCAATAGATATGCACCCATTTCATCTCTATTAGAGTATTTACTATGCAAAGGTGTGAAGTTTGTCTAGACTTTCAAGTGCCAAGCATCCTTTATCAAACTGAAGTAGATATTGGTCACTGTGCCTATCCTCATCTTTCCAGATTGGATCAATCCTTTTCATGTGCACATTGATGCTTCAGGTATCATAGTTGGTGTTGTGCTTGTGCATCCAGGGGAGACCAATCCATACATTTTTTAATATGAAAGTTGTATAAAATAGAAAATAATTACATGACAATTAAATGAGAATCATTGGATATAGTGTTCGCACTACATAAATTTTGATACTATCTTCTTATGACACCATTTTAATTTTTCATAGATCATTAATCTCTATGCTACCTAGTCAATAATACAATGTTTGGAGGATACATTTTTAGATGGTTTATGTTATATCAAGAATTGTAATTTTTCATTAATGTCAAGCTAGGTAGAGAAATGTGGGGTCAGATCATCTTAGTTGCATTCCCAATGATGAAGAACTAGAAGAATTATAGGAATATTCTCTTGATGCTTATCTATTTTGTGTTTCTATGATCCATAAATTTTTTTAAGTAATAACTAACTTCTTTAAATAGGGAATATTCCCTACACACTACTAAAAAAGAGACAAGAAGTAGTTTTTCACCAGAGCTTTTCCACATACCATCATCAATGGGATTTTGTATCATGTGGGGAAGGATGAAGTATTGTGTGGGGTCATTATATAACATGAATAACCATATATCTTACAGGAGTTACACCAAGGAATAGGAGGAATTTTTTCCAAAAAAAACTACTATTGGGAAGTTATTACAAAGTGGGTTATGGTGGCTGAATCTTTTTTAAGATGCACATAGAGTAGCATAACACTATGATGTATGTCAATGCATGGGTAAACCACTACAAAGAGATGAAATTCCCTTGTATCCTTCATTAACCAAACAAATTTTTGAATAATGGGGCATTGATTTTGACAAACTTATCAATCCATTGAGTAAACACAATAAATAAATATATATTATCACTACAACTGATTAATTTATAAAATGTGTTGAAGATATTGCGATACCTAACTATGGTGACAAGGATGTAACAAATTTTCCCTATAATAATATTATTACAAGGTTTAGATTCCCCATCAAGCTCATTAGTGATCAAGGGACACACTTCCTAAATAACACCATCAAGACTCTTATTGAAGAATTCATGATTTATCATCATAAAAATACTTCATACCATCCATAAGATAATGACCAAGCTAAGGCTTCTCATAAAGTGTTGGGAAAAAAATTGACAAAGATATATGATGTCAAGAGGGATGGTTGGGAAGATATTATTCCTATGATTATGTGGGCATATCACATGCACTATAAGAGGGTTATAGGCTTTACTCCATTCCAATTAGTCTATGAGCTTGAGTTAGTTATGCAAATGGAATATTTAGTACCTAGTCTACACATTACAATGGTCATGAGACTAAGGGATCATGAGTCTCTCACCAATAAACTTCTCAAACTGAATAGGATGGATGAATATCAATGCAAAGTTTATACACAATATTTCAAACTCTTATCAATTACTGACACTTAGTATCTTGTAGGAACCCATTGAGTCTAAATATATTTGACTGCATGCCTTAAAGCGTATACTATGAAAGGGGTGGGAAAACCATTGGTACTTCATAAGATTGTTGTCCCTTTTACCACATGTTATCTACACACTTGTCTCCTAAAACCATTTACCCTAAGCTTGTTATTATCTATTGTACCCAATCTAGAATTTTGATACATTTTATCCTCCTTTTTCCTTACCTTAATCCCATTTTTTTAGTCAGCTATAAAGGGTGTACATTTTTGCACTATTTTCACTTAGGAGTTATTTTGACCTTTGGGCAACCTAGCTTGTGACCTAGTAAATTATTCTCCAGAATTATACAAGGTGACTAGGTTGACCTTATCAATTGAAATTTTTAGGAGGTTTTAGGGTATATATACAAGTTCATTTCCCACCATTTGATAAGAATTAAGTGAATAAGAAATAAGTGAAAATGAACATCTACTTATTGACCATTCTACTTGATAAGTAAAGCTTAGGGTTCCATACTTTATTTAGGGATATAAATACTATCTTGTGGAGAAGTCTTTTAGATGAATTGATAGGTTTTGTAGCCTAGATCTAATTTTTATTGTTATCCTTATATACCACAATAATTTCTTACAAGTCACCTTGGTGAAGGGAGAGATTAAGGCTCAATGGGTTCGTCCCTAACTTTATTTCTCCTTTTGTAAGAGTAGATAGATAATGCAGTTGTGATTCTCTTCCATGAATTAGAATACTTTATACATTGATGTGACTATATGTATTTTATGCATGTTTAGTTTATATTTAGTTTCTAACTCCCAATTTTTTCCATAAGCTTTGGTGAGCACTAGATTAGATTTACTTTCTTATTATTAGCATAGGTGAAATATTAAAACCTAGGACCCCCTTAAGGTTATTGCATGATTATGTTAGAATAGAGGATTTAGAACCCTTCTTATCATAGTGTATTATGATAAGTGATCTCCTAATCAATTTTAATGGATCCCTATATTGGTCATGTTCTCGCTTAAAAATGTATTCCCAAACAGAAGTGTAGGTATGATCTATCTTCTCTGAGCTAGGATTGATTTATAGACATGATGAATTTTTGATTGCATACATTCTGGTGAACCCAACATAAACCAACCCTTTTAGGATTTATTCACTTATTTCATCCTTTTATCATTCTTTTTATCATATATTTGTCATATTATGTCAACTTCATTAACCTAGTTCTAATTTTTGTGTATAGGTTTTCAGGTATAGGCTACTAGATCAACTCAGTCAGCCTAATACAATTTTCTAAATTTTTAGATATCAAGTTCAACATATTAGGTTGACCTAGTTGACCCTGTACATTTTCAAACATTTTATTCAGCATACTAGATTGACCTAGTCGACCTTGTATATTTTAGGCACTCAATAATAGGCTTTTGCAAAGCTTGATCAACCCAGTCGACCTTGATAATATAATTTTCAAACATTTCTCAAGGTTATTTAATAGTAATCTCACTTTTTTGCATCTTCAAACCCATCAAGGTCCCTTTCTATTATTTTCTCTTTCCTTATAGTCTTTTATTTTCACAGTTTGTAGTCTTTAAAACTACCTTTGTATAGTCAACTAGATCAACCTTGTCAACCTAGTTCTATATTGTGTTGTTTGAATAACTAGATTGACCTTGTTGACCTTGTTTATTTTTAGACCTTGATTCCATAGTAAAGAGATGACACTATTGACACTGTTCTATACTTTATGCATACATTGTCAACTGGATCAACACTGTACCATGTTTCAAAGTTGGAATTAACCCTTATATGTTAGTAATTAGTCTCACACTTTCATTTCTTATTGCTTGCATGCTTAGAATAGAACACATAGTCTATTTAGGTGGTTTTGAAATTTACCATTTAGTTTCACTATTTTCTATTTAATGCACATATGAACAAATCACAAAATCTTTAACAAGCACTTTAACAATTGTCTAACCAAGGCTAACCTATCTAGATTTCATCACCAAGGGAGAAGCTGACTTGGTTTTCTATCCAAGTATAAATACGTGATTAATGGTATATTTTGGATATTCATCCAACACTTTTATCACTATAGTGTGTGAAGTGAGGGGGTAGGCCCCAATACCAAGCCTGTACCATTACCAATATAGATCCCTTTTAGCCCAAACTATTGTAACTATCCTTAGATTGATTTATAGTTCCTTTATTATAACCAACTTCCCATCACATTTAAAATCATATCCTAATAATCTATACAAAATTTAGGTTGACCATCTAGTTAGCTTCTACTTTTCAAGTTGATTTCTTGTTCTTTGTTCAATTTTATTTTGTATTTCAAAAACTTTCATTGGCCTACATTGGTGTAAGGTTTTGTTTTATGTTCATCTATTGGATCAAATTCATTTTTCTAATTGATTGTTTATTTCACTTCAATTCTTAATTTTATAAGTAATTTCAAAATTATTTTTAGTACATAGTCATTTTCGTCACATAGTTTGTTATAGACTTGATTTTTCTTGTCTTTTGTACTAGGTCAACCCAAATGATGATATAGACTTTTTAAACCTCTGTTTATTATAATAGATTGACCCAATCAACCCTGTACTATTTATAGGCCCTTTTCCCTTTACTTAGTTAATGCAATCAACCCTATACTATTTTTTCCTCTTCCAATTTCCTTAATTTTGCATTTTTCTCACCTAGTTTTAGTCCTTATCCTTCATCATGAATTTTTTGTTTAAAGACAACACTTAGTTGAATTTAAAAAACATGATGAGTTTTACCAACCCTACTAGGGCCTTCCACATGTAGAGTAGGGATCTTCTCTTAGATGAGAGTAATGTTCACATAGCCACTAGCACAATGAACTATGGGACCTCTCCTAATACCTCTTCATAATGCAATCCTCTCTTTTCCCTAGAAGATCACCCCAAATTAAAGTATACTCGTAAAATGATCTTCTTTATCTCTAAATTTCATCAACATTTAGGAAATGATCCCTCTACCATTTACCATCTTATGATTAGTGGTCAATATGAAAATCCTCATTCACCTACTCCTACATTCTCAAATGGATTTAGGGGTATTATTTTCTTTGATTCTTAGCCTCTTCTCTCAATTATGACCCCTTCTCATACCATGAATTCTTCATCTTTAACCATTTCTACCTCCATGACTAGTATATCCACTAACATGGTAGGTTCTACATCTAGTGGGCCTCTTACAAGATCCACTATCCTTAATCCTTCCACTAGTGCATTGTTTGTTACCCAAGGTAATCATGTTTCTAGTGCTTCTTCTTCTCATCCCTTCACTAATCCATCTTTTGCTTCATAATTAAATTTTTACACTAGTGCCTCTCATTATCATAGTTCCTCTCAAGCTCATATCAACACCAATAGTGGTACCCAAGCCACTAATACTAACTCTAATGCTTCAAATAATGCTAATCAAACCCACTAACTATTATTACAAACACTTAATAAAATGGATACCTTTCAATATCATAACATAAATCAAATGATTAGAATTCAAAATCACCTTTTCCATCTTCAAACTCATCCCCAACCAATGATTTGGGGCACACAACTAAAATTTTCCCGCTCCTCTTAGATATTCCCAAGACAATCACATTCCTTAACCTCACTTGGTAAAAAAACCATTAAACATACTCAAAATGAGTCTCTTACCACTCAAATTTCTATTATTGATATAGGAGGTATCACCCCTATAATTTCTTATAATGGATCAACTGATCCTACCCTTCATCTTAAACCATTTGGAAATCTTTATAAAGATTAGGTCAAATTAAAAACCTTTGCTGCTACCAAAATCTTAACCAAAACCCTCATAGGTGATGCCTTAGACTAGTAAAATCAACTCATAACTCATTCCATTTCTAGTTTGGAAGATTTTGTGAATTCCTTGGTTTAAAATTTTCAAACTAGTGATCTTCCCGAAAATACTTTGGCCCACTTTATAAATTGTAAACAACTTGAAAATGAAACTAATCAATATTTTTTTAAAAGGTGGATGACTTTTTCAAACAAATATGAACATAACATGGCTAATGATAACCTTTTCCATCTCTTCACTAATGCTATTTTTCCCAAGTTACAATATCGGGTCTATACTCTCTCTCCATGTACTTTAGGGGAGGCTATTAACCAAGATAAACATCAATATTTACTTATGCATCAATTCAATCCACCCCAACCTTCTATGTGTCCTCATCTCTTACTTAAGAATAAAAATCATAATGTTACCAATGATGGTGTCATAGACTCTTATGACATTATTCACACTATTCAAGTTGTCATTCCTAACCAATATTTAGAACCAACTCCCCCTTCTCAAAAATATACCAATCCTCATTTATCTTCACCAAATAACATTAATGTTTACAAACTACTATCCTTATCTAATTACTCAAGCATCTACCTAGGCCTCTACCATAATAACTTGACCCTCCTTGTCCTATGAAATCCTAGTATGACCCTAAATTTTTTGTTGGTTTCATGCTAGTTGGGGTTATTCTCATGAGACAAGTAGGTAGCTCCATAATTTAGCAATGGATTTTATTCTTGGTCCTAATTTTGATGATGATTCTATCATTTGAAAATGTCAACAAGCCTATGACATTGATTTTGAGGCTCATGAATCTCATACTAAGACTCAAGCCTTAAATCAAGATAATGCTCATTTAGCTATCTACAAAGACCCTCTTCCTAATCATTAACCTAATGAAGACACCTAAGACAATCCCACCCCTTCCACAAATAATTTAGAAAGTCTTTTTGACCCCATTTTTGAAGAGAATGTGGTTAACATGACTAATATGCAAAGGGTTATTGCTTTTATTAATTCCCAACCTATCTACACTCCTCCATTATATCACACATGTTATGTTATCTAGGATTCTTCTCCAATGAAGTTAAATGAGTTAGGGAAAGAATATATTATAAACTTGATAATATAATTCCCAATTCTCCCTTAAATAACACTTCTCATTCTATTTCTACCATTCTTCCATATTCTAACCATAATGATAACCAAGCTTCTACTAACAATTCTCTTACAAATTCTTAAAACCAACCTGAACCAACTATTTCATCTTCAAAACACAATTTAAAAACTTATTATAAACCTTATCCTTATTATCAAAAAAAATTTCAATTGATTTCAACTCCTTTTTAGGACCTTCTTAATCACTATGCACCTATATCTAATAACCTTCTCATGTGCTATGATGAGTGGGATCCCATTATGGAGCTCACTAATCTCCCATCCCAAATTCCATTCCTTAAGCTTATGAAGACCTCTCCATGTCATAGAAACCATCTTATGTAACTCTTGTTTGAGATGAAAATATTGTGTCCTCCTCTAGCAGGATATGAATCAGCCTTATTTGGATCTAAGGATATCATATTACAATATTGTGAAGAGATGTCCATCCATGTTGATGAAATAATGGACACTTCTTTTTCCTTAAAATTTTTTATAGCCTCTATGATTCTCGATGAGATTTTTCTTTGTGAAGATGATACTCATTTGTCTATTAGTATATAAATAGGTGATATCTAATTTAAATGTGTACTAATTGATGAGGGTTATACAACCTATGTTGCCTCTCTTGATTTCATCAAGACACTTGGATATTTTGAATGCAACCTCAAGTCCACACGTAGGACATGCCAATGCTATGATAGAAGGAAAATACCTCCATTGGGTTGTGTGTGGCTTCCCATTATCATCCCACCTATCTTTGTCTATGTGAAGGTGATGATATTTAATTTTCCTCTCTCTTATAACATCTTTCTTGGTAGGTTATGGATGCACCGTATGAGAGTAGTTACATTTTCTACTTGTCAATGTGTTAAATTCTTGCATAATAGAGCCATTTATAGGATTCAAGGTGATACTAACCCTTTGAATTTCAAATAATTCCAATATTTTGGTTTTCTCAAGATTCTTACTTTTGAACCTTTACCTAGTGTTCCATTTTGTGAGTCTCAATGCTTCAATTTCCTTGTCAATTCAATTAGAGGTTATAACAGTCATCTCAAACTCATTGGCAAAATTCTTCCTAACCTCTTAGACTCTAATGATGATGAGATTGATTATATTAACCTCAATATTAAAACTTATGATCTCTCACCTCATCTCATCTCATATCTTCCTACTTCTTTGTAGTCTCATTCCCATAAACCTCCTTATGATGACATTATCATTATCTTGATCAAGAATCAAAATTTTATTCACCATACTTAATCAGATTATAAGGTCATCCCTACTTGCATCATTGACCTTCACACATTAGATAATAATTATGGTTATTCCTTAGATGATCCATTCTTAGGTGGTCTTGTCCAAGCTCGTGATGTTGAGATTGTTCATTATCATTCTTTATTTGATTATTTTCATACATCTTCCCATCTTCCCTCATTTGTAGTTATTAATTTTAGTATTTTTCCTCTTTATCATAGGGTAGAGATGGAACTAACACCTCTAATTTCCAAGGATCCTTGTAAGAGTATGCTCATGGATTTTTCTATGACTAAGCCTTACCACTTTTCTAGGTACCCTAACCATCATAGCTAATTTACCCTTGAGATGAGTGTGACCCTTATTAGGCCTTCTATATATGCCACCCCTCCCATAGTAGAACCCAATTTAGAACCTATTCCTATTCCTACTATAGTTGAGCCAATTTCTACTCCTACTATAGTTGAGCCTATTCCTACTTATATTGTTGTTAAGTCTATCCCTACTTCTACACCCATATCCTACCACTCCACTGCCTATTATGCTCAACCAATCCATGGTATCTCATGACACAACCTAAGCATCAACCTCTCCACTAATGGCCCTAGCCCTCCTTTCTCTCATGTATTTATAACATGCCAAGCCCAAACCATGGGTATCACTAGTGGTATTGTTGGGTGAGGCAAATCCATCTACCTTGGTACTCATGTCACTAGATGTGGATCTATCCACCAAGTGTAATATCTTATCTCCTCCATATATACTAAATTTAGTACAATTATGTCCTAGCTTGTCCATATAATCATTGTATGACCATAAGGTTTCCATAATATGTATATCTATTTCATTGTCTATAATGTTGGCATATGGGGTATGACCCATGATACTTGGTCCTATTTCCATCTCAGTACTTGAGGTGACATATCATTGACTACATGGGGCAACCCAGTTGGTTGATACATAGGAAGCCTCTCATAGATCCATGCCATCAGTAATATAATTAATATAATAGACCTCTAACCTCTGACTAACATCCCATACATGTCATGTATGAGCTAGAACAAGATGATAGATCCTAGATCATATAGTACTCTTTCCTCTAGTATCATTCAACTCAAGGCTATCACAAATAGTGGTACCTTTCCATCTAACTTATGGTACAATATTCATGTTATCATAAGTCCTATCATAGACTTATAGATATCTAGAATCTATGAGGTATACATGTTAAACATACTCACTTTATGGCCTACATATATCATCTCCAAGCCTATAGCCCATATGACTAAGGCTCTCCTCTCGTCATCACTATCTAGTATCCCAATCATCATAAGTGTTCCCACTAATGTTAGTCTTAGGATGGCATGTAAATCCTATAGGGTGATATCTACCTCCATCATATCCCCCTCTACCTCCCACCTGAAGGTGTTAGTCAACTATTCCCAACATCCTAGGACCATGACTAATAAATCCAAGCTCAATGGTATCTTACACATCTCTTCTATGCCACCTAAGCCTACATAGATCAATATTTCTCTATCCTCTATCATCATATGTTCTAGTATATCTAGTATCCATGATGTGCCTACTAATCACCAAAATTTGGGTCATCCCTAAAATCAAGAAATAATAAAATATGTATTAAATCCTCCATGTCATGTATAGTCAAAATACATTATTTTTACAATTTTAATCAAAAACATGCCTAAACTATTTTAATTTACTCATTTGAACCTATTATCCTACTCACCCCTTTTATCCCTTAGTTGGTCATTTAAATCCATTCTATCACTCTTTCGGTTACTTGCATGCCTTTTCATACTATTATGGTTCTTTGGTTAACCTAGTTTGACCAAAATTTCCTTATTTTTGACCTAGTTGACTTAAAAATGTAAGTAAACCCTCTTATCTCCCCCTCCTAGTACTACATTATCAATCTAAAAATTTTAGATTAGTTGGAAAAATGTATTAGGTCGATAGTATATAAAATGTGCAGGGTCGACACATAGCTACTAGGTCAACAGTGTGGATTTTGCCAAATTTTAGCCTACTGGGTCAATTGGGTTAACCTAGTTATTTTTCCCTTATGACCCCTTACATTCTATGAAAAAAGTGCCTTCTGGCAGTTTTCTCCCTAAACCCTTCAAACCCATTTCTCTGATCAAATTTTTATACCCATAGCATATGAATTGGTTTTATTTTGACATCTAAAAATGCTTAAAATTACAAAATTATAAAAATACACTTAAAACACTAAAATATTAAAAATTAGCTTACAATTCTCATTTACCTACATGTCCAACACCCGCTGTTGTGTTTAGAGGTCCCTCTCACCTAGCCTATCATCTCCTCACCATCTTAGCTCATTTGGTCTCTTAGAGCTCTTTATATTTCCTTCACAAATCAAAAATAAGAAATGACTTTCATTTCACCCTATTTAAAAACACTTTTCAAATTCAAATGTTTTAATTATTTTCCTAGAGATTCTTTGTTTTGCCTCTATTTTTATTTTTACTCATCCATTTTTTAAACCATAAAATATTCTAGATTCATGATAACATAGAGAATATTTTCCACTATCATATGCCTAAATTCCAAGAAAAATTATTTTTGGATATTTTTTGCACTAACTTCTACATGTTCACCTAATGTTCTTCACATTAGACACCTTAATTTTTTTTATAGTATATTTATCTATCTAAAACACTTAGGTAAGTAAAGTTATGTTTTTTTCAATTCTATCATTTCATTTATCTTATTTACTACTTACTATATTTTACTTAGCATCAGTGTTATGTGTTATCATGTTTTATTTCCTAAAGCACCATCATGTGTTGTACTCACATGACATGTGATGAGATTTGAGTGGGACATATGTATACACATAATATTTTTAAATTTGTATTGATTACTAACACTTTGTATCTTTTAGGAACCCATTGAGTCTCAATCTCTCTGAGTGCATGCCTTAAGGGGTGCACCAGGAAAGGGGTGAGTAGACCATTAGTGCTTCACATGATTGTTGTCCTTTTTTCCACTTATTATCTACACAATTTTCTCTTAAAACCATTTACCCTAAGATTTATCTTCTTAGTTGAAACCATTATATAATTTTTACACACTTTATCTTCCTTTTCCTTACCTAAATCCTATTTTTATCAGTCAGCTATACAGGGTCAGCTGGGTCAACCCTATACAGTTTCAAGTTATTTTCACTTAAGAGTTATTTTGACATTTGGATGACCTAACTTGTGACCTAGTGAATTATTATCTATAATTATACAGGCTCGATTAGGTTGACCCTATCAGCTAGCATTTTTAGAAGGTTTTAGGGTAAGATCTACCTATATATACAAGTTCATTTCCCACCATTTGATAAGAAAAAGTGAATAAGAAGTATGAATGAACATCTGATTATTGACCATTCTACTTGAGAAGTAAATCTTAGGGTTTCATACTTTATTTATAGATATGGATCTTGTCATATGGATAAGTATTTTGGATGCATCGATAGGCTATGTAGCCTAGATCTAATTTATCCTTATCATCCTTACATACCATAACAATTTATTGTGAAGCACCTTGTCCAAGGGAGAGATTGAGGCTCAATGGGTTCATCTTCAAGGTAAGTATTCCTAAATTTATTTATCCTTTCATAAGAGTAGATATATAATGTATCTGTGCTTCTCTTCCATGCATAGAATTCTATATACATTGACATGAGTATATGTCTTTTATGCATGTTTATTTCTTGTTTTGTTTCTAACCCCCACTTTGTGCCAAAAGATTTGGTGAGAAATGGATTATATTTACTTTCTTTTTATTAGCATAGGTGAAATATTAAAACCTAGGACCCCTTATGGTTACTGTGTGATTGTGTTAGACTGGAGGCTTTAGAATCCTCCTTAACATAGTGTATTATGATCCCCTACTCACATCTAGTGGATCCCCATATTAGTCATGCTCTCACTTAATAAATGTATTCCAAATCAGAAGTGTAGCTATCCTCTATCTTCCACAAATTTTGATTTTTGTCTATTTTTTACACTAACTTCTATAGGTTCACCTAGTGTTCTTCACATTGGTGCCTTCACTTCTCGTATAGTCTATTTATTTATCTATGATGCTAAGGTAAGTAAAGGTATGTGTTTTTAAATTATATTCATTCATTTATCAAATTTTTTTCTTGCTACATTTTACTTAGCATCAATATTATGTGTTATCATGTTTTATTTCCCAAAGCACCATCCCATTTTACACTCATGTGACACATGATGAGCTTCGAGTGGGGCATATGTATACACCTAATATTTTGAAAATTTAATCAATTACTGCCACTTTTGATCTTGTAGGAACACATCGAGTCTCAATCTCTTTGAGTGAATGCCTTAAGGGGTGCATGGGGAAAGAGGTGGGTAGACCATTAGTGCTTTGTAAGATTGTTACCCCTTTTACTACATGTTATCTATGCACTTTTCTCCTAAAACCATTTACCCTATGCTTGTTCTTATCTATTGTACCCATTCTAAAATTTTGATACATTTTATCCTCATTTTTCCTTACTTTAATCCCATTTTTTTAGTCAATTATATATCATTGACTAGGTCAACCCTGTATAGTTTTGGGTTATTTTCACTTAGTAGTTATTTTGACCTTTGGCCGACCTAGCTAGTGACCTAGTGAATTATTGTCTAGAATTGTATAAGGTCAACTAGGTTGACCCTATTGGCTGAAATTTTTGAAAGGTTTTAGTGTAAGATCTACCTATATATAAAAGTTCATTTCCCATGACTTTAAAATAAAGAAGATAATAAGAAGTAAGTACAAACAAACATCTGCTTATTGACCATTCTACTTGAGAAGTAAATCTTAAGGTTCCATACTTTTTTTGGAGATACAGATCTTATCTATGGAGAATTATTTTAGATGCATTGATAGGTTGTGTAGCCTAGAGATGATTTATCTTTGTTATCCTTACATACCACAAAAATTTCTTGTGAAGCACTTTGGCCAAGGGAGAGATTGAGGCTCAGTGGGTTCATCTTCAAGGAAAGTATTCTTAACTTTATTTCTCCTTTTTAAGAGTAGATAAATAATGTAGTTGTTCTTCTCTTCCATTCATTATAATTATGTATACATTGACATAAGTATATGACTTCTATGCATGTTTAGTTTTTGTTTTTTTTCTAACCCCAACTTTGTACCACAAGCTTTGGTGAACACTAGATTAGATTTACTTTCTTGTTATTAGCATAGATGAAATATTAAAACCTAGGATGCCCTTAGGGTTATTACATGATTGTGTTAGATTGGAGGCTTTAGAATCCTCCTTAGCATAATGTATTGTGATAACTGATCCCCTAATCATGTTTAGTGGATCCCCATATTGGTCATGCTCCTACTTAACAAATGTATTGCCAATTAGAAGTGTCAATATGCTCTATCATTTTTTGAGATAGGATTGATTTATAGACATGATGCATTTTTTATTATATACATAGAGCATCTTAGATGTAAGAAGTTCATACATAGAGCTAGAAAGCATGGCATGATTAGAATCTGAACCATAAGGAATTTCATAAAGATCAGCTAGTTTTGTTATATAATAGTCATTTTAGAGCATTTTTAGGTAAATTATTGATTCAATGAAAAGGGCCTTATGTTATACATGAAATATCATAGCAAGAAACCATTATTTTTTAAGATTTATAGGGAACTATTTTGATATGGTGGGTGAATGGCTCTAGGCTTTAGCCCTACCACTAATAGTCTTAATTGATCTTAATCTAATAAGTGGGTGCTGAGTAGCACCATGTAGATTATGATTTCTATTTTTTTCATATTTTCTTTTGTGTTTCTTTTTATGTATGTTTGTGTGTGTTTGTATATGATATCTTCATTACCATTTAAGAACCAAGATACCAAGTCTAGCATGTGCCAACTGTTTATAAGAGAATTCATCTACATCATCGATGTTAGAAAGAACAAAATAAAGTAATTAAGTATGGGAAATGTATGGACAAGTCACATCAACCAAGATCTTCACCATATAATGGTCATCCCCTAGTAATTAATACCAAATCTAGGTTTTGATTGAACTAATCTTCAACAAATCAATGGCCAATCAAAATCATTCACTCATACTCCTATATGGATAGAAAAGAACATAATGACATATATTCACACATGTGCTAATGATTAACTATCTTAATTTCCATATCAGATAAGATTTTCCACATCAACAATTGCATTCATGTTAAATGGATATCTCAACACAAAATTTAAGTGGAGACCAATAGGTAAAAAATCTATAGTCATAAGCTATAAACCAAGTCTGCATTTCATCCTTGAAAATATTTTCATGAGATGAATTTCAAAGAGCCAAGATAATTATACTGTGCATAGAGCCAACAAAGTTCAATTTCATCACTCAATAATCATGGATACTTCATAACTCATTAGTGGTTTGAAATATGCTAAAAAAGAAGTAATGGGCATCGATCTAACACTTTAATAAATAAAATTCAATGATCTAGATGCCTTTGATTTTATTTTAGTAGAGAAAAATGTATTTCACCGAAACTGTATCAATGTTATGCAACCACTAGCTCTCAAAATCCCCCACCATTTCCACAACATAGATGTTTAATGTCTTCTTTGAATTCCCACTTTTGGTGACTTGGGGGATCTTTTAAAAGTCCTACTCAATCAATATAATGATGGAAACATCTAAATTGGCCTAGACACCATGGTCATCATCAATACAAAAGTAATGGCTTGAGCTTTTGGCATGTCTATACAAGGGGATTACCTTGTTCCATACAAGATGATAATTTTTCCTATTCTTTAGGAGGTCAGATGTTTGTATGTTCAAGGACCTATGGGGATCATAATTGAATAAATTCATAATGAACTAGTGCACATATTGGTAGAATACATCACATAGAGGTTTTGAAAGACCACCAAGTCTGTCAAGCAAATTTAAAAAGGGGTCATGGATATTGCCCACCACATGATCCATCAAAATGAGTAGTTTAATTAGCCCAAATAATTCATTTTGGAGCTACTCACAAACATTGACAAGTGTCACACATATCCCAAACAAACATTCTAATACAAGTTCCTCATTTTTATTTTTATCTTTACATAATAGAAGTCCTCTAAGGGAGAGGTGCACCCTAACACTAACTATTGGCTAGTACAATAATTATCTAACCTCATATGGACACTTGAGCATGGATCCCTAACTCATGATGTAAAATTAAAGGCATGGTGGGAGGAGTGCCTAGAGTTGATCACCATACATCCTTGAGTGTCATTAGATGTAATGCAGTACTTGGGCCAACACACTACTATCACCTTATTATTGAAAGGTGTATTCATACATATCCATGAGTTACTAAGGTTACCCTTTAGACCTATACCATTCTTTGTTACCATGGCCATGGCATAGGCTAAAGTCATCAAACAAAAAGCTTTCACAACTAGGTGAGAACACCACTCCAAGATATACCACTTGACATATCCATCCTTATAACATAATAATAAGAATAAACCACCACTTTGTATTCATTAAAGGGAAAGTGAAAGCTTTCCACTAAGCATCAATCCACATCTCCTCCATTGAAGAACAAGATAAGGAGCATTGTGACCTAGTTAAATGATCCTAAGGTGCCCTAGATCATAAGCTTGTGTGACCTACCATAAATGGGCATAGATGAACAAGAGGTGTACTAGGTAATGATTTTTTATATGGCTAGACTTTATGATAGAGAGGAAGAAAAGGAATTATTATTCTAGAAGGTTGTGCACATATTCCAAGCACGTAAGAAGGTTCCTCTAAATGAATGGGTGGACCTATCATCATGACCTATATTAATCATTATCAACACTATTCAAGAAGAAGCTAAGTAGTTATAGCGAAGGGTTAAAATCCCACCAAGGTTACTCATGCATAGACCACAAACTAAGAACGAGGATAGGGTCTTGTTTACCCTAAAATAATGCACATTTAATTAACTAACCATGGTATAAGAAGTAAAAATTGATCCATATTCAACTTTACCACCACTTAAATGCAAATTGGCTACACTTGGGCACAAAAAATCATAGGTTTCTAATGCTATGGTCTAGCTAGGTGATTCTCTGCCTTCACCACAAGCCCAAGAGATCAAATGTCTCACACCTAAGAAACCCATAATATAAAAACAACAATTTTAAAGGAAAGAAGCAACTCATGTAGTAGAATGATGAGTTAGAAAGGAGGAGAAGAAATGCCACAGGGAGTAGGCTCAATAACAATAACAATAAGCAAGTTAGTAAGCCAAAGAAGCCAAGGCCATATAAAATTCCTAGGACATAGAATATGATTGACAAAAATACCTTGACATGGATAAGAAGGCATAAGAAATTAACGATGTAGCCAAGTAATCAAAGGAGGTGCAAGATTAGAAGGATAAAGAAGTTGAACTCACTTCCAAGGCTAAGGTAAAAGAAGAAAAATAAAAACTAGATGTAGTCGCATAAGCAAAGTCATCCATGTAAAATGCCATGCATGCATAGAAATAAGTCAAGGAAGCTACAAAGAAGAATAAATAATAAGAAGATAAATCCTTATGAAAATAGCAAGCCCAAGCATAGGCATAACAATAAAGTACAACCAAAGAACAAACATAGGCACAGGCACATGTTAAGCATAAGATATGGCTAAACAAGCCAAGGCTACTACCCTAGTGGAATAAAATAAAAAATAAGAATGTACATAGAATATTTTGGTAGAGGAAGAATAAGCAAAATAAAAAGTTACACAAGAAGAAATGAATAGGAAAGTGGAAGATGAGGTTAAACAAAAACAAGTTCAATACATTGCACATCAACTCAAGATTATAGTAGAGGCCATAATGTATTAACAGTAGGTACCTAAGTAATAATAAGATGAATTAGAGCATTAAAAATATGAAGAAGAACACACTACAACTCAAACAAGTTCACAGCTCCCAAAATTACCTTTGGGAGGAGTTTTTATCTAGGACATACTAACTATGGGTGATCGAGACACCACCTTCTCTCTCCCACTTGAGACCATGCCATGACTTGACCCTTCAGTGAATTTAGGCACAATGGAAACAATTTCCTTGTAGTAGGAAACATCTTTGGATGTGTCTAGACTACCATTGAAGAAATAACTATAGGTTAAAATAGCATTTCAGGAGTCCATTGCATAGAAGGTCGCATCTCTAGGGTAGGAAATGGATCAATCCAAAGCTAAGAATTTTGATTTGAAGGCTCACCTCTATGAATATGATAAGCTTATATAGGATGCCTATTCTGAGTTGGTCACTCAATCAATCAGGGACCAAGTTATGTATGACCACTACATACTTAAGACTCTAGTCTCTGAGTTAACCAAAGACTATTGCAAAGCTCAAAACTCTATGTAGTTAGCACATTAGGATAAGATGTTACAATCAAGGCTATGAATCACATCTCTTTTTTGGAGGATAGTTAAGGCATGTTGGATATTGATACACTCTAAGTATAATAGGTCACATGTAATTTGTTGGATAGGAAGTAACAACTAGATAATTCTCTATCTAGTTTTAGTGTAGACTTTGCCATGATGACCACCACCAAAAAAACCATGATCAACCACACTACCACTAGGGAAGAGAAGTATAGATCACTCCAAGAGTCACTCATCACTAGGGACAATGTACATGATAACCTCTTCAACTAGTAGAGTCAAATTTTGTGTAGTTCCTTTGCTAGCCTCTAAGCTCAATGTCACATAGATAAGATGGAGCAGTTGAGTAGTGAGATTTAGATAAGGGTCACCAATACCAAGGTAGCTATGAGCATAACTAATGAAATATTTCTCAAGTAGATCATTAGTTATCATGCTCTATTATGCACCCTATGATGAATGATCTAAGAAGACATGTTGGATTGGCATGCCCATAAGATCAACCTAACTCCATTTTTCAATAAAGTCTCCTAGATTGTCAATGCACCTATGTAAAAACCACCTTTAGAGTTCTAGCAGATCATCACACAATGCAAGGCTATGTATTCTAAGTCTGAATAATCTTCTAGTCTATGTTTATGCCACCTCCATCAATTTAAGTAATATGAAGAGTACAAAATTTAGATAATTTGTAGACACATTTTGTATTGGGGATGATTTAGTAAGACAAATAGGGTTAGGTTGGTTGAAACCCATAAAGGGTGGCCACCAAGTTATGCCAGCCTATTGAAAACCCATAAAGGGTAGCCACCTAGTTATGCCATGCTATTGAAAATCCATAAAGGGAAATAGGTTGGTATGCTACTTAGCTGAAAACTTGAAAGAGTGGCTAAGTAGTGTGAAATATGTGAAAACTAGAAATGGTGCCTTGAGTGATCACTGTGACTCTTATTGGTCTAACCATTTCTTCATCTTTTGTTCACTTGTGCAATTTTAGAAGCTCTTATGACATTTCCTTAGTATGAGATAACATTTTAAATTTGAGAAAGTGTTAGGAGAATAATTTGGATTGTAAATCTATGAAAGATATTTATCTAATATTCATGTGTTATGTACTCATTGTATCATATATAAGTCTATTTTGTCCTATCTCCATGACTTATAATAGATTAGATTATGAATAGAGTCCACTTTTGGCACTAAGTACAAGAAGAAGATGAATAGTCATAGACTAGAAATGTCTATCTATATTTTTGATTGTAAGAAGAATATATTTACAATTTGAAGAGATCAATAGAGACTTAGTTATGGTTACCTATGTGATTTCTTACTTTGTTCCTTGTGTGTGTTCTCATCTATAATATTTGTTTAATTTATATCTCATTTAATCCAAATACTCTATTTATGATAATGAATCACTAATTATTTATATCTCCTAATTAATGCATGATAATTAACACTTGTAATATTTTTGTTATGCAACCTCTTATATAAATATGATACACTATTCTATACATTAAAGTATATCCTAGATATCTTCATCATTAACATGTTCTGATGCTTCAAGAACCTCTGATAACAAATAGTCATGTATAATAAATGTTTGTGCATTTGCATCATTTGGGAATGATTATTTATTTGCATGATGTTAATTTATTGAGCTATTTTTGCAAGAATTTAGTTTGTGTCAATTTTTGCATTAGTATCTAAAGGTGGGGTATTAGTGTTGTTAAGAGGGGGATTATTAGTGTTGGTGGGAGGAGGGGTATTGGGTGGAGGATTCCCAATATTGTTATTGGGAGTAAGACTAAGATGAAGGACCTCAACTTTATTATATTGTGTAGTGACTAGTTTTAGATTAGGAAAAGATGAAGGAAGAAATTGAATAGTTTCATATGAAGTAATAAAATAATTAAGGTTATGATCTATATTCTTAATTATGCAATGTTATTGACTAAGCATAGGCTGAAAAGATAACATCATTATGAAATAAGACTAGATAACCACATATAGAACAATATCATCTAAGGTGTACAGAGTTAATAGGGTTGATTATGTTTATTTAGATAAAAGGACACAAAATGAAGATAGAATAAGCCAAACACAGAATAGGGTCAACTCATAAGTATTAAGTTGATTGGGTCACGTAGTACTACTTCTAATTAGGGTTCTAGATGAAGACAATTTAGGCAATAAAGGACAAGGTCATCCTAGAGGTATTAGGTTGACTGGGTTGACTTAGTACTATAGAGAGAAAATTTTGATTAAATAATAAGAAATTAGAGTCAAATAGGTCAACTATGTACTATAGGTAGAAAAGATGAATTAGATAATGAGAAACTATGTTAACACAGATGATAGTGTTTTGAAAATAGGAAAGATTATTTTATAAGCATATGAGAGGAAATATATAAGCAATCAAATCAATGTGGTTGATCTGATTGGAGCACACAACATAAATCTTGCACCAATGTTGGCTAGAGCATATTTTGAAATAAAGAATACAATGATTAGAAAGAAAGCATCTACTTGAAATTAAAATCTATCTAAGTGGTTATTCCTAAGTATTTTTAAGTTATAATAAAGTTTTTAATTAATGTAATAGAGAGTTAGTTGTAAGAAAGAACTAAAAAATAATCTAAGATTGGTTTAGGATGTTTGGGTTGAAAGGAATCTATGTTGGCAATGGTATTATCTTAGTATTGGGGCCTACCCCCTCACTTCACAATATTATAATTATAAGGGTGTTAGGTACTTTGCCAATATATACCATTAACCACATATTAATATTCAGCCAAAAAATCAAGTCAACTTCCCCCTTGGTGATGAAATCCAAGAAGGTAGGCCTTGGGAAGACAAGTGCTTAAATGTATTTTTAATGTTATGTGATTTGCTAGTGTCTAAAAATGGTAAAATAGTGTAACTAAAATTTTAAATTTAAAAACCACCTATTTTGACTATGTGAGTTACTATAAGCATACAAACAATTTAAAAGGAAATGTGAAATAATTACTAGCAAATAATTGTTAATTCCTTGATTCAGAATAATACAAAGTTGACTTAGGTGACACTATATGAAAATATTATAAAACAAAGTTAATGGGGTCACTACTATTCTATAGAAGCAAAGTCTTTAAGAATAGAGTCGAATGGGTTGACTATGTCTCTTAGACAAAAGATAGATTATAGAACTAAGTTGACCATGTTAACCTAGTTAGCAGTAAGGTTATAGTTCTGAAGACTACTATCTTGTGAAAAATAAAACTGAAGAAAGTAATAAAATTAAAAAGAGAGGAACCTTTGTGTGATTTAAGATGGTTAAGATTGAAAATTTTATGCTGAAATGCCTTAATTACTACTTTCAAATTTTGAAAACCAAGTCGACTGGTTCAAACCAATACTACAAAACTTTGTATGTTGAAAAAGAATACTATAAACTAAGTCAACTGGGTCTACTTAATTTTTATAACCTAACTTCCAAAAATAAATACTAAAAATGAAGTTGATTGGGTTGACTTAATTGTTAGAACCTGACTACAGTAAAGAAATACTACAAACTAAGTCAACTGGGTCAACTTAGTTGATAGAACCTGATTGCCAAAAAGAAGCACTATAAATAGAGTAAATTTAGTTGAATTAGTTGGTATAATTTAACTGATGAAGAATACCGTGTTGACCAAATTGATCTAGTTACCCATGTTCATTGAAGACTTACACAAACAAAACACAATCACTTTGATACGATTATGTGTTAAACTTGAATAGAGACTATTAATAATATAATGATAGGTTTAATACAATATTCAAAATATGGAAAAAATATAATAATATGATAAAAATGATAGAATGAAATAAAACTTGAAGGTGTTAGATTTATGTCAGGTTCACCAGAATGTATGCAATGGAAAATGTAGCAGATCTATAAATCAATCCTAGCTCAGAGAAGATAAATCCTACTTACACATCTAATTGGGGATACATTAGATAATTGGGGTCATGACTAATATGGATCTACTAAACTTAATCAAGGGATCTCTTACTAAAATAATATCACCAGGGAGGGTTCTAAAGCCTCTAGTCAAGCAAAACTTTGCAATAACCCTAACTAGGTCATATTTTTGTATTCACTAAACTAATAATAAGTAAATTAAAAGTCTAATTTAGTGCTCACTAAAGATTTTGGCACAAAGTGGGGGTAATAAAAATAAAAATTAAACATGCATAGAAGACATATAGTCATGTCAATGTATACACAATCACAATACATGAAAGATAAGTATAAAGGCATATATATCTACTTTTACAAAGGAGGAATAAATTTAGGAATACTTACCTTTGAAGATGAACCCATCAAGCCTCAATCTCTCCATTACCCAAGGTGATTTGTAAGTTCTTTTTGTGGTATATAAGGATGACAAGGATAAATCAGATCTAGGCTACACAACCTATCAATGCATCCAAAATATTTATCCATAAGATAATATCCATATCTCCAAATAAAGTATAAAACCCTAACCTTGTTCCTCAAGTAGAATGGTGGACAAGTAGATGTGCAATACATCTTACTTATTCTTCTCTTATATGTAATAAATGATAGAAATGGATGTGTATATATAGGTGGATCTAACCTAAATATTTTTCAAATTTTAGCCAATAGAGTTAGCCCAATTGACTTTGTATTTTTAATTGATAATTATTAGTATCAATTACAAGACTAAGTTGACCTAATTGACTCTCTCTTGTTAATTGATAATAACAAGTATCAATTAGAATACTAAGTTGTCTTAGTCAAATCTATATTGTTAATTGATAATAACAAGTATCAATTAGAATACTAAATTGGCCCAATCGAATCTATATTGTTAATTGATAATAATAAGTATCAATTAGAATACTAAATCATCATAGTGAACTTTGTATTGTAAACTATAAAAAAGGTTTTTAGGCTTAGATAGGATTAATGAAGGAAAAAATGACTAGAAGAGGGGGAAAGAGAGGATACAAGGCTTAGGGAAGTATATAGGAGAAAAAAATTATTGATTATAAGTGGTTGGATAAATGGTAGGAATGATACAAAGCACAACAATCTTGTGAATCACCAATGGTCTACCTACCCCTTTCTCAGTGCACCCTTTAAGGTGTGCACTTAGAGAGATTGAAACTCGATAGGTTCTTGAAAGATATAAAGTGTTAGTAAGTGGTAAAGTTAATTAAAATATTATGTGTATACATCAACCATCATCTATTGTGATAACCAGAGTACTATACAAATATGCAAGATTTTGGTTCAACATCATTGGACCAACCACATTTATATTCACATGCATTTTATTTGGGAGATTTTTTATGGTTAGGTCATTGACTTGAGATTTTACCAATATTTAGATTAGATTATAGATATCTTTAACAAACCCTTCATTGAGATCAAGTTCATTTATCTATGAGCCCTTCTTGGGTGAAGCATACATTAGTAGAAACATCATGATTAGGGGGCCCTTCTATCCTATGGGTTTTTTGCTTTTCTCTTCTTTATGAGAGATTTATTTGTATATGAACACCTGATCAGGTCTAGTTTTTGAGATCCATTTTTATTTCACACTACCTACTTAAGTTGTGCTTATGGGGGGGGTGTTAGTGTAGGTATTTATTTTTTGGGATTAATTTATTTGGTAATTATATATTTAATCACATGGATTTTTCCTACATTTAAGGATATGCTTACTTAGGTGGAGTTAGCATGTCATAAGTGTCATAGGTTTGATCAGAAGACCGGGATGTAACTCCTTTAACCACCTTTTGTGGAGGAGTTACACTTCTATTATGGGATCCTTTGACCACCTTTTATTGAGGAGTTACACTTATATTAAAGAGGGTATTTAACCACCATTTTTGGAGGATTTAATCAAAACTCCTATATATAAACTTCACTGTAGGAGCTTTCTCACTTAATGAAAATTGGGATTTCTCCATTTTGGTTGTCTCTTGTAATTTTTTTTTCTAATTTCATTCTTATTTCAGCTCATTACTGTTGTGCACTCACATTTGTATCATGTGACCATTAGACATTTTCACTCACTTTAACTATCTCTGGATCAAACTTTGATATAAACCACCTTCAAAATAGTCTTCATAACTTACTTGGTAGGAGGTTTAAAGAAGGTTGCAAACACTCATGCATTAGAAACTTCTATATAGGCTTGAGAACTAAATGGAAACCTTGTTCATATTCCATGACATCCACACTAATGTTGTAAGTGTATTAAGTCATCTTAGGAGTATTAAATATTTTATTGAACTTGGGACAAGTTTTAAAAGCTGCTAGGAGCCTGTAATTTACCTTGAAGAGCTCTCATCACTTTTGAGGTATTAGACTTCTTGTATAACCATACCTCTAACCCTGTATATAGACATTGAAATTAAATTGTTCACAAACTTTAGATCCTTTATAGGATGTAATTATATTATTATAATAATTTCATGAAGTTTTTGATGCCACGGATGACTTTAAAAAAGGTCTGAAACTCAATCCTTTATGTAAATATGAGAACAAGGTTCATCTAGGCTTGATTCTTGGATTAAAAACCTATATTATAACTATATAACTATGGGAGCCTATTTAAAGGTGTATGAAAGGTCAGTTGACCTATTATTAGGCTTTAAATTCCTATTATAATGATCAAGAAGTTCAAACACAACCCAAAAGCATGAAATTAGGCATGAAAATTGCAATTTTAGACCATTTCCTTGTACTTCTCCAAACATGTCAAATGATGGATAAAACATGTGATACTAAGACATATAGATTTAATTTAGGTTTTTTAAGTCATTTAAAGTGCATTAAAACCACTTATAATACCATTTAAAGTCATCGAGCTTCTTTTAAGGTTAATTGGTAGTTTTGAGGTCTCTACACTCTAAATAACAATTGTTCATATAGAACATGGGCTTAAAGTATGAACTAATTATAGGAATTTGGAGTGAATACACATTTTTAATATACCCTAAGATCATTTTATCCCATACATATTCTCATCTTACTTCTCATGTGTGGAAAGAGCCCTTCACAAGCTTGCAGGCCTATAGGTCACTACTTGAGATGCATGTTTGGAACAAAAAATCATAAAATAACTCATTTTATCATCACCATTACTTATAATAGATATGATACATGTTATATTAGATCTTAATATATTTTACCAAGACATATTACCCCTTAAATGTCCTTGGAATTTGGTTTAACCCTTGCCTAGGTTTTATAGGCAATTTGGCAAATTTGACCTTAATGGCCTTCTTTTGGTGTTTCCTTCTCACCACAAGGAATAAAATCACTCAACCCTTATTAATTATCCCCCATAATGAAATATCCATTTCTAAATTTGGAGACACAAAACATATAGGTTCTTACAAGACAAAGATATAAATCTGATTGTTTGCATTTAGAGTATGTTGATACAAAAATATATTGCCCAGATTTGCTTCAACAGTGAATAATAAAAATTACAGTACACAGCAATACTATAGAAATTATAATGAAGTCCAAATAACCAAGAACCTGGAAGTATGCACAGATCTGGATGCTGTGTCAAAAACACAGTCATCGACGTCAGTGATTTTGCCGATGTCAGTCGATAAACTGCCGTCGTCAGTTGCATGTGTCTGATCTCTGCCTACCTATGACTGTTTGCCTATCAATGTTGGTCACTAATCAGCCGATGTCAGTATACCTACCGATGTTAGTCACTATAATACTCTACGGCCTGCAACTGTGAACTATGCCCTTCTTCCCTTTTCTGAATCTGCTGGTACGGCCTGGTACCGATCTGTGCAAATTTTGTACAACACCTAATCTGAAGATATATATATATATATATATATATATATATATATATATATATATATATAAATCTTAAATCAAATATAATGAATAAATACCTAGAAACCTCTGCATACGCTGAACACCTGATATACCCAATGAATGACCTTTGAAGCCCCAGATCTGATCAATAAGCACAATCTAAATTCTGTCACAAATCCACCCCTAAAAAGCATTGGGTTTTTGTCCAACTCTTCTCCAATCTACTGAAGGTTTGCATCCCCAAAGATTTTAGCTAAATCACAGATTCAAGCTTCACAATACTCAAAATATTTTAGCAACAAAAGATGTTCCAAATGCTTTACCCTCAGCATATTTTAAAGGCTCCCAGGAAACTTCTAGATGAAGTCAACTTTATTTAATATGTTATTTTATTTATTTCCATAATAATTAAATTAATTAATTAAAGTTATCCTTTTGAAGAAATCTTAATTTTTAAAGGCTCCCAGGAAACTTCTAGATGAAGTCAACTTTATTTAATATGTTATTTTATTTATTTCCATAATAATTAAATTAATTAATTAAAGTTATCCTTTTGAAGAAATCTTAATTTTTGGACAACTTAAATTAATTAAATTAATTAAACCATTTTAACAGAAATTTGGGGACATTACAGTCCTCCCTTCCTGGAGATTGCTTGTCCTCAAGCAATTCACTCCTGATACCCAACACCAACTTCCAAGATTCCATATTATTCTCAAAAATTTGCAAAATCTTCTATTAGAAACACCATGTTGCAAAATATCTATGAATAAATTCTCCTTATTTCTCCTAGAGAGTAGTGTGATAATTCTCAACATGTAATTAGCAAATTCACCATCACCTACCTTAGTCTTCGTAAAAGACCACTGCACTACTCTGATTACCATGCTCTCCAAATCCCCATAAGAATGATGACTCCTAATTGGGGGTGAAAATGTAATGCAACAAATAGAATCATTTACCTCATCACCCATAAAATGAGACTCCATCCTATGAGATGACCCCTCCTTAGGTCCTCCATCTTGTGCTGCCCTCAAGATAATCTTCTTTCCCCCAGAAAGGAATTCTAACTACATACGATGGTGATCAATAATGTAATGCCCAATACCCTATAACCACTACATGCCCAAGACCAAATCATAATCCTCTAAAGGAAACACATAAAAATCATCGGTTAGAGTGTAATCCCCCATCTGAATACTAAGCTGTGGAATTCGTTTGGTATAACCCAAAACTGCACCATCTGCCACCTTTACTCCAAAACCACCAAACTTCTCATACTGTAATCCACACCTTCCCACTAACTTCTGGTCAATGAAGTTATGTGTAGCACTTGTATCTACCAAGCTCATGACCCACTTACCCTTAAGTGTACCTTTCAACCAAAAGGCATGAAAGTTAGGATAACTGGAGAGGGTAGCCATAATTGCTTTGGCTGATGCCAAAGGCTTCAGGGTGTCTAACTCCAACTGTGTCTGAACCTCTTCAATATTATCCTCAATGTCAGTATCAGGAACCTCCTCATCTCCACACTTAGAAGTTACCTCAATCAAATGAACCTTTCCTTTACCCATGCAACGGTGTCCTGGTTCCCATGGATCTTTGTAGGAAAAACATAACTTTTTCCTCCTCAAGTCATTCCTAGTCTCCTGATTCATCCAAGTATTTATAGAGGATGACCCTTCTTTATTTTATGGTGTGTTGGCCTTCTGTATAGGCCAAGAGTCTGTGGCTATTTTCTTATCACCCTGATAAGAAGTGGGAATAGTATCCAGTCTCAATGTCACATCAATGGCATCCTTAAGAGTGGCTAGTTGGAAATCACGTACCAGTCCCTTAAGTCTATCCTGTAATCCCTTAATAAATAACATCACACTCCATCTCTGAGGCATATCAGGTACCATAACTGCAATACGCTAAAACTCATTAATATAAGCTTCTACATGACCACTCTGTCTAAGATGAGCCAACTCCTTATAGTAAAGTTTTGTATCCTTATGGTCAAACCATGCAATGAGTCACTCAGTGAACTCAGCATAGGAGTGAACTAAGGCATGATCCTGGGTGACCAATCCATGGTGCCACCAATCATATGCAATCCCCTCTAAATGCAACACCGCAAACTGAATGGCCTCATGCTCAAGCATGGGCCTCAAAGAAAGATATATGTCCAGCTTGTGGACCCAAGCTCTTGCACTAGTCTCTCTAGAGCCATTATATGGAGCCAATGTAATCTTCCCCATTGCTCTATTGAGGTCATGATTATGCTGCTGCTATGGTGGTCTATTACCCTGATCTCCCTTGAATCTGGTTGTGTCTCTACGCTACGCACAATACTATGGAAAAGGAAAAACCTCCCTAACCTCTGGGGGTAAAGCTCTCCACTCTGTTGTGGCTGCCAAAATGGACTCTTAGAACCCAATCTCTGGTGGCTCCACCTGTACTGGTTATCCACCTGGTACAAACCAAGGTAGTAATGGTCTATTTGGAGTAGGTGTATGATGATGATTTTGCCTAGAGGAATGATGGGAGCTCCCCACTGAAGAATGGGAATGGTGACTATGTTGACTGGACTGATGGGTATGATGACTACCTATCACTGAAACTGATCTATTCCTCCTACCTCTGTGTCTATCCACCTCTAAACGATCCATAGTATCTTGTAATTGGTCTAGAGCCTGAACAATCCTGGGCTAGGTAGTGATGAGGGTCCTCATCATCTCTCTTTCTACCTCATCCTGATTTCTATGGGCATTCCCCTATTCTTCGGCCATGATAGTTTCATGTCCTAAACCCAACTCTCACTCGTACTGAGCTCTACTACGTATAAAGTATCTATGGGTTATATCAAATCCTCCCGAATGCAAAGAAATAAAATATATTTTACCCCTACAGGCTGGCAAGATGCATGGCTCTGATACCACTAAAAGATCCCTTTCTAAATTTGGAGACACAAAATATATAGGTTCTTACAAGACAAAGATATAAATCTGATTGTTTTCATTTAGAGTATGTTGATACAAAAATATATTTCCTAGATTTGCTTCAACAGTGAATAATAAAAATTATAGTACATAGCAATACTATAAAAAGTATAATGAAGTCCAAATAACCAAGAACCTAGAAGTATGCACAGATTTGGATGCTGTGTCAAAAACATAGTCACCGACGTTGATGATTTTGCCGATGTTGGTCAATAAACTACCATCGTCGATTGCCTATGTCTAATCTCTGCCTACCTATGACTGTCTGCCTATCGATGTTGGTCACTAATTGGTTGATGTCGATCTACCTACTGATGTCAGTCACTATAATACTCTGCAGCCTACAACTGCAAACTGTGCCCTTCTTCCCTTTTCTAAATCCACTGGTACAGCTTGGTACCGATCTATGCAGATTTTGTACAGCACCTGATCTGAAGATATATATATATATATTAAATCAAATCTAATGAATAAATACCTAGAAACCTCTGCATACATTGAACACCTGATATACCTAGTGAATGACCTCTGAAGCCCCAGATTTGATCAATAAGCACAATTTGAATTCCATCACGAATCCACCCCTGAAAAGTGTTGGGTTTTCATCCAACTCTTCTCCAATCTATTGAAGGTTTGCATCCTTAGAAATTTTAGCTGAATCATAGATTCAAGCTTCACAATACTCAGAATATTTTAGCAACAAAAGATGTTCCAAATGCTTTGCCCTCAGCGTATTTTAAAGGCTCCCAGGAAACTTCTAGATGAAGTCAACTTTATTTAATATGTTATTTTATTTATTTCCATAATAATTAAATTAATTAATTAAAGTTATCCTTTTGAAGAAATCTTAATTTTTGAACAACTTAAATTAATTAAATTAATTAAACCATTTTAACAGAAATTTGGGGACATTACACATAATCATCACAATTATCATATCATCATGTTCAACACAAAAATTCATTGTTTCTTTCTATTTTGTATATACAGGCCTGTAGATATGTATATTCTGAGTTTTAAGCCTATTGAAAGCTTGCCTTTTGAATTGAAACCTCTATCTATTATGATATTTAATGATCTTAGGGATTATATGTATTTCATTTAAATTTTTTGAATAATTTTAAAATTTGGAAACTACATAGAACCTAATAATAACTCTTAACCCTACTTGTAGACTTGACATAATCTACTTGTGTAAGTATGGACACCTTATTTTTTAAATCTCTATTATAAACATGACCATGGAGTGTTATTATTTTTATAGGTATAATTTAAATATGACCATCAACATGGACATTCCAAAATTTATTATCAATCTTGCCCTTGGTTGCAACTTTGATACTATTTTCTTCATACTTGAAAACTTGTCGAAGCATCCCAATTCAAAGGTCTTCATATTTTTCCACCTATAACTTATTGGCAAGAGATATAATGGATAATTTGAAAATTTGTGGGTTTATCTTATAATATCTCAAAATTTCATTAAATCAATTGAGCCCCTATCAATTTTTAATTCCCAAGTCCTTAGCCTGATTTCTATCTTCAAATGTTCACTCCAAGGTCAAGGTCCATGTTAAATTGGCTAAGTGTTAAATGGGTCTTTACTTGGTGTATGTGTAAATCCCTTATAAATTTTTGGACTTTTTGTGTGAACACTTTTCTTGATAGAAATAGGTCTTTGAGATTTTTGTCAGATAAAAATTCTAAAGACTTATTTCCATTAGGCAAAGTGTTCACACAAAAAGTCCAAAGAAATTCCATTGTTTCAGGCAAATTGTAAGGATTAGTTGCATCAAAGAAATTACTTCGAACAAATTGTCCAAAACAATTATCCTGACAAAATGATTCATACAAAAAATTTAATAGATATTAAAGTTTCAAGGAAATTATTTTGGACAAAATGTCCAAAATAATTTTGTTGACCGAATTTCCATGGAACAAAAGTCTTGAGGACCTAAAGGCCAAATAAAAATAGGGATGATGGTAACATAAAGCTAGAAACAAAAATGTTAAAGAAAAGAATGCCAAAGACTAAACATTGAATGCAAACAATAATTTTGAAGATAAAAGTCCAAAAAAAATTGTCCCAAAAGCTAAGTTATTATGAAGCATAAGGCTCGATGAGTAAAGCTCCAAAGAAATTTTCCTGAATTGCATAAGTGTCGAGCATGTTCCTATCAATTGATGGTATGTGCTTGATCCATATAAGTCCTAATCGATGGTGTGAGCTGGATAGAGGAATTTTTAACATAGCTCAAGGAAAACATATAAATATATTGGTCAGTACAATTATGCATTTTTTTAGTTTTCCTGAGAAGTGTCTCATGGTCAAAAGATCACATATCACAAATATTTTGAATGCCATGAACATATTCTACAAGTTTGGTACCTTCATGTTTTTCTAACTTAAGATGTAAGATTTTAAAAAGTTTAAAAAGTAGTGTGATGACCACATGGACACCTTTGATGTTCATGTAGATGTCAAAATTAAGCTCAACCATTTTACATTAGGGCTTAAATTTGATGGTCACAAAAACATCATTAAAAGTCATGCAAATGTTGAATAGCACATGGACATTAAATTTGAGCCATAATGACTATCTATTTGGGTTTAAATTTAATGGTTACATGAATGTCAAAGACATTTATGTTGATGTCAAATTATGGGTGTGTGGATGTCAAATTTAATCCATGACAGCTATCCATTAGGGCTTAAATGTTATGATCATGCAAACATCAAAGATGTTCACATAGATGTTAAATGATGGGCACATGAATGTAAAATTTAAGCCATAATAGACAACTAGTGGTGTTTAATCTATAGAAAATGGGATCAACAGTTTGTATTTGATCATGCAAATTAAGATTGATGGCATGAGTGAGAGCTGACTTGTTAAAGATTTGGTCTAAATAGGAAGTTTCCATGTGGTGAAGGGACAATATCCCAGACAAAGATTGACTATGTAAGGTATAAGAAATATTATGGATTATCCATGTGGAATGATATTGATGGGTCTTAATGGAGATATAATGGCTCATAATAAAATCCAAATGGACATTGAGAGCCCATAGATATGCTAAGTGGCATGCTCATATTTATCATACAAACAAGGATCTGGTAGTGCTAGTCTTAAGTGGACTATTCAAGGATCTAGACATGATGATATGTTGACACATATCCTATAAGAAATAGTCACATTTCAAGTAAGTGAACAGAGTGATATGGTGATGCCACATATGCATCCACAATACATTGAAGGACTGTATACAAGGCAATTGGTAGGGCTTTCACCATTGGTAGCAGGTTGACTTGGCAAAATTGAAAATGAGGCATGGTAATCCCAAGGTTGAAAATAATGCATTTTTGCATTAAAAATATATAAGGGAAGCCCTAAAGGGAAACGATGTGAAATTTTCAAAATGTGAAAATACAAGTTGGAGCCAAAAGGTAAAAGGTTGAAAATAACCTAAGTCTTTTGTATTTTTTATTATAGTGCTTGTCCAATCTTATCCAAGGAAGGATATTTTAGGTTTACAAATCCAAGGTGGACCAATCTAAAGAAGATCATTTGAATAGCCATGGATCTAGAGTATTCCCAAGAAATCATTACAAGATCAAGTTATTCCATGGTGTGCATAAAGGGAAGGGAAGTTGTCCGAGAAGTTCCAACTATGCAAATAAGTGGTCCAAGACATCTTCAAGTAGTTAAACATAAATACAAATGGTTTGTTTTCCCTCTCCCATGAATATTCTCTTTGCATCTTCTTTGAAAGCATTTTCAGCCAAGAAATCAAGGGGTTTGTTTCAAATATCCATCATTCCTTGTAAATGCAATTACAATAATCATTTTCCTTACAAATATATGAAGATTCAAGGTGTAGA
Source organism: Torreya grandis (assembly GCA_037957365.1). Taxonomy (NCBI): domain Eukaryota; kingdom Viridiplantae; phylum Streptophyta; class Pinopsida; order Cupressales; family Taxaceae; genus Torreya; species Torreya grandis. Next base: position 210,723 of record JARHVA010008784.1, on the reverse strand, counting down.
AAAGGATTTGTTCCATCTAAGAGCATCTTGGTGGGAATTTGGCAATTGGAAATTTGAAATGGGTAAAAAAATGTATAAATAGAGGGCTTCTCCTCTATTCAAGGGGTTAGTTGTCCATTGTGTTGGTTGTTATTAGTCTTTGCTTCTCTCTGAGTATAAGTTCTTTAAAATTTTAGGATTATGGCTATGTGTATTTTGCCTCTCTTGCTAAGGTGGTTACATTTGTACAACCATTAGCAAGCTCTGAGAGCAAGTTTATGTCTCCATTATCTAACATAGAACAAATCCACCATGCTTGTCCCCATGGTAGCATTTTAAAACACTAATATGTGCAATATTTTCTTGAAAATTTAATGAAAATGATTGTGGTTCTCTCCTAATTTCTATTGATGAAGTGCATTAATATGTTTTGAAAATGATGTTGATTGAATATTTGGGTTTATTATCATTAATGGTTGTCATTTAGTGTATAGATTTATATTATAAACCATTTATGCATTATTTTAGGATATGTTGTTAAATAACTTGTTAGGGAACCCTAAATTTATGGATTTGATAGGAAAAAGCATGTGAAATTCTTATTTCAATGTATTTCTAAGATTTCAAGGATCATTTAGGTATTTGCATTTCATTGGCACCAATAAGTGAAAATTATTCCAGTGTAGTTCCATTAGCTTTCATTTAACTTTTATACATCTTTGTAATAGGTGTTGTCATGAATGTTGAAAGGATCCATTGATGATTGAAAACTATCCATCACAACAACACACTCTTCCTCTTTATAATTAACAAAATGTCCTACCCATTCCTACCATAAAAATGATATAATAATTTTTGCATATCATAAGTGTTATCTGCATGTAGATGCATAAATTTTGCATACTTAAAATGTGTCTATAGTTTGTGTTTTAAATACCCAACACTACAATATTTTGTTCATCCATTTTTTGTTGAAGATTCTTTGGAATGAATGTTGCATTCTCTTTCCCATCTGCCTTTAGTAGCTTGTATATGACTTAAATCATCTATGAATTTCATGTGACAACCCTTCATGGGTGAAGTGCGTAAACTTGGTTATGCCTTGGTCATATTTATTCCTTGTACCAAAAAGTCCCATGGAGGTTGAATTGTATAATCTCTCTATGTGAGAAAGCTACCCCATATGTCCTCTCACCTTGGTTTAGGCAGAGGCAAAAGTAGTAGGGAGCTAACCATACCCTTTGTAGGTACCTCTTAGTCAATTTATGAATTTGACCTAATATTTATTATAAAGCCTTCCTCAACTAAAATGACATACTAACATATTTTTGATCATTTTTTATTATTTTCTCTCAAGTGTGTAGGGCTAAGTATATGAGGTATACAACTAAGAACCAACACTCTTATAACACCATTGTTGGGTACTAAATTAAAGTCTAGGTCACTTTTGTTTCTAGGGACTCTTGTAGATAGCTATAAGAATTTCAAGTTTTAAGGTTCTCTACTTGTTATTTGCTACAGTTAAACTATCTTGGCCATCAACATCATAGCATTCCACTAGGGATGTGCCAAGATTTGAGATATTTGACAATTTGACTTCTACTAAGTTTATTTCAAAGATATGTTAATATTACATGTTGAAAGGTGATTTCTCCCTTTTTGAAACATATTATAAAAAATTTATTGTCTTTGTTTTATATCTCATTAAGCTTTAGCAAGTTTAATTTCAACATGTATCACAAAGAGTTTATCAACTATTATATTCTAGAATTTTGATTCTAGTGGAGACTCTAATCTTATCATTTGGTTTCAAGGAAGATCAATGCCTAGTTTGAATATATTTTTTAACATTTAGATTTTATTATTTTTATTGTTTGCAAATATAGAAGGATTGAGATCATCTTTTAAAAGTGACTCATCCAAACAACTTGTCCCACCCCTAAGTCTGCATCAAAGGTGAAGGAGAAAAGTTTGGAGGCCCATTGAAGAGCATAGTGCAGTTGTAAAAGATTGAAAAGACCATCAAGATTTTGATAATCTTGAATTTTTTTATTGAAACTCTTATTATTGAGGACTATCATAGCTCTTCTACTAATTCTAAAACATATAGTCCCATTTATTATCTAGATCCTTCCCAACTAGCTAAATCCCCTCCTAAGTTTGACCCACCAATTCCATGTCATTCATCCCCTCATATCCCTTTGCCAGGTGATGTTAAACCCACTATTTAACCAATCATGAGGTGTATGGATTCAAATGAGAATGAATATCTTGCATTTTGTGTTCCCAAATTTAGGCCTATCAATTTCAATGAAATGGAAGGCTATCTTAATGAAGTCCCAAATGAAGTTAGGAAATGCCTCCCAAAGTTTCAAGGGAATAATGTAGTGAGTGGTGACCAAAACCTAAGGGATTTTCAAAATATCATTTAAGATTAATAGGTTGAGTATGGAGATGATTGTGTCAAGCTATTTGTGTAAAAACTAGAGGAAGATGCTTGTGAGTGGTTCAAATCTCTTCCCCTTAAATGCATTGATTTGTTTGAAGAGATGAAGAATGTCTTTAAAATTTAGTATGGTGAAAGAGTTGATCCCAGGTTTATTTTATCCAAGTTTGAAAATATATAAAAAAATCCTAATGAATGAGTGAAGGATGTCAATACCCAATTCAACAAGGTTATGATGTGGCTGATCGAAAACATCAAGCTGATTAATACAACATGCTTGATAAAGTATTGTGACACATTTGACAAGAAGATTGCATATTACTTGTAGAAAAAGGCTTCCTTGAAATTGTATTTAGCATTAAATATGGACATCTAAATTGAAAATAATATCAACACTATAGAAAAGCCCATAAACAAGTAGGCTAATGTAAAATTGGTCAATCTAGAAAAGGCACAGTCTACAAATACAACCAATTTAGAGGAGACTATTAAGACTTTGGCCTCCACTATCAAAGATGTGTCCTACAAGCTTGTTAAGGCTAATAAAGGGATCACACATGTGTCTACCAGTTAGGAGATGGCTCCTAATCCAAATCAAGCACAAGGAAGGCCTACTTTCCATAATTGAGAAAATAATAGAGGGAAGATACCTATGTGAGAAGAAAGGATAGAGAGAAACTAGAATAGAGGGGATGGAAAAGAGCTGCCTAATCCTTTAAAAACCAAGGTAAATGCTATGAATTTTGATTTAGACATTGATTGATGTGACAAGTGCTTCCTTCCACACCATCCATGTAATACTACTAAATAAATTGATGAAGATTCAGATGACCCTGGGTATGCTTCATCTGAATATGAGATTTTTATGTTCAATTATAAAATTCCCAAAGTAAAAGGTCTACCTCTAAGGAACTGTTAAGTGCTACTATGGTTAATCAGTTTTGGAACATGATCAAAATGGAGAGTATCATAACTTTTGAATTTGATTATGATGTTACTATGGCATAAGCATATGAATTTACCATTCATGATTTTGATCTATTATGATTTATAATGATTAATAAATATCATGGGGGAATAACATCAGTTGAGGATAGGTAGTTGTTAATTCATGCAATAGTTGTCCAAAAGAAGGAATATTACTTGAGAAGTAGGCAACCAAGTGTTATTGTTCAATACACTAGCCTTACAAATCCAAAGGTAGAGCATGCAATCAAGGAAGAAAATAAATCTATGGTAGTCCTAGAAGCTTCCAAGATAGCACCCATGTCCTAAACTACTAAGCCTAGACATGCTTTTGCTAAGAGCAAAAAACCTCCCATCTTCTTGAGTATTCGTAAGGGTGCAGGTGATGTTAAGATAAATCAACCCCTGAATACGGTTGTCAAGAGTGTTAATTTGTCCCAACCTAATCCAATTTAGACATTAAGTTATTTCATCCTAGTTGAAGGTGTTGTTACCCTTCCACCAAATATGCCTCTTCCTCAGTATAGCGTGTGTGATATGGCCTAAGTGTTGAGTCAAATAAAAACCATCATTCCACTTGTTGAATTATTATGAATACCTAAACATAGGAAGAGGGATTTTAAGTACTTGTAATTTGGTGAGAGGTCTAATTTGAATGAAATTAAATTACCCCAAGCACCCCTAGAAGAAGATGAAGAATCAGAAGAGGTTGTTGAACCCAATCTGAAGGTCTATTTTGGGACTACACTTGTAGAAAGTTAGCTAAATGTGGATCTATTTTAAACTACTCTCTTGATCAATGGTTTGATTGTTCACAACTATATGTTTGATTCTAGAACTTCTTATAATGTGATGCCCTTAGGTGTCTTAAATGATCTTAGAGTGAATATTACATCATCATTTGGAAAATTTTATGCCATGGATTCATGAGAGGTACCATTTGTGGGACAAGTTAAGAGATTAGTTGTTCAGTTGGCAATTAATTTTGGTAAGTATTTGAATATGGATGTGGTTGGTTTAGACTACCCTCCTAAGTGGGGGATGATGCTATCACAAAAAAGGGCTGCTAGCATGGGTGGAAGTGTGTAGATGGACCTTTCATACACCACCATTCCATTGGAGGTTAATATGGTTAGACTTTATAGAGAGTCGAAGATGTTACATGCGATTAAAGATCCAAAACATGATCTCAATGAAGTGTTGTACATAGATGTTGATTTGGGTATTTTTTGGGAATGTTGATGCTAATGAATTACCTATTATTCTGGATTTTGAACCTAATAGTGACAGTGTGATTTGGAAGATGTGCTTTGATGGGGCTTTCTCTAATCTTGGAAATGGAGATGGGGCTATTTTATATGCCCCTAATGGTAAATGTTTTAAGTTTTATTTTGAGTGTATGAATAATATTGATGAGTGTGAGGCACTCTTACTTAGTTTAAGGATTGCCCATGAATATGGAATTAAAAAAATTTATTGTCAAGGGTGTTTATGAGTTAGTGGTTAAGAAAATATGAAATGATTATTCCACTAAGAATAAAGGGTTAAAACAATATCAAAATGTTGTTTGGGATTTTCTTGGAATTTTTGATGCATTCAACATTTTTTGTCATGATAAAAGTTTTAACAAAGAAGCTAATATACTCATAGGGTTAGGCACTTAGTTTGATATTGAAAAAATGAGCCCTCATTGTTAGTATCAAGTGGAGGTGCTTGTCAGGCCTTCAATCCCAAATAATGTTCATAATTGGCAAGTCTTAGATGATGATGAATAAAGTAAGAGGTTTTTAAACTATGAAGCTGAGTTCCATGATCAGCTCATAGATTTGGAATCTATAGTTTAGGTTTGTGATGGGAAGGAGACCTTGTTTGGGAAGGACATCATTCAACTAAAAAAAACATGCTCCCTAGAGGATTGGTGAGATTGGATGAATCTTCTGATGGATCTAATAGAATCAGATCAAGAGACTCAATTATTTGAAAAGATGTGACTGAGTGTAATTTGGGTTCTCATGAGAATCCAAGAAAGGTTTGGCTAAGTACTCACCTAAGTGTAGTTAAGAAGAAATATTACATGCAACTACTTAAAAGGTTCTAGGATTGTCTAACATGGTCTTATTTTGAGTGAAAAGCATATAAGAAATATTTATTCCAGCATGTCATCCCATTACAACCTAACAACAAACATTTTAGGCAAAAATAGAGACCTATTAACCCCATCTAGGCCATCAAGATGAGGGAAGAATTAAAGAAGCTAAGGGATGGTGGAATCATTTAGTCCATTAGGTACTCATCATGGGTTGAAAATTTAGTCCCTATGAGAAATAAGAATGGTGATATCCACTTATGTGTGGATTTTAGGAATTTGATCAAAGCTTCTTCAAAATATAATTATCCCTTACCCAATATGGACAACCTATTATAGAGTGTTATAAGATTAGAGATATTGTCTAATTTAGATGGTTTTCACTAGATACAACTAGGTTGTGGTGAAATAATTCAAGAGACATAAGACAACATTCATAATGCCTTGGGGCATGTATGTATATATGAGTATGCCTTTTGGGTTGATAAATGCTAGTGCAACATTATAGTGAGATATGGATGTTGCTTTTGTAAGAATAATTAACTATTTTATTATTATGTATCAAGATGACATTACTATATATTCCAATACTAGAGAAGAACATTTGGATCATTTAGAAAAAGTGTCAATCAAATGCAAGGAGTTCAACGGTTCACTTAATCCAAAAAAGTGCCACTTTGGAGTATAAAAGGCCAAGTTTTTGAGACACATAGTGTCCAAATATGGTATTAGTATTAACCCTAACAAGGTTGAATCCATTGACAAAGTGCCTAACTCATATTCCAAGAAAGGATTTCAATATTTCTTTGGACAAATTAACTTTGTAAGGAGGCTTGTGTCCAATTTTAGAGAGAGTAATCTACCTATTACTTCTATGTTAAAGAAGGACTAGACCATTAAATAGAAGAGAAGGCCATGTAAGAATTCAATGACATCAAGGGAGATTTAAAGTCTATTCTTGTCTTATCTAGCCTTGAGTACACAAAATTATTCTAGATATTTTCTTTTGTATCACACAATACTATTATTATTGTTCTATTACAAAAGAATGAAGATGGTCATGATTAGACCATAAATTTATTTATCAAAGCTATGCAAGGTCTTGAATTGAAATATACCATCATATAAAATCAAGATTTCTCTCTCTTGAAAGATGTCAATACATTCAAGCCTTATATTCTAAGTTTAAAGATTATTGGTTATGTCCTGCATACCATGGTGAAGGACATCTTGACTCAGACTAAAGTATCTAGCAAGAGATGTAGGTGGGCCAACAAGTTATAAGAGTATGACATGGAAATTCATACCACCAAGTTAGTAAGATAGATGGGTCTAGCCAAGCTTATAGCTGAGACCAATTTATAAGTTGTTGAGGTAAACACTACTATTTATAATGTTGATGATTCCTGAAGTCAATTTAACACATCTCCATGCTATAGAGATATTGTTTACTACTTATAAAATATGAGTTGTCCCCCTGAATTGGAAAAGAATTAAAAAATAATTCTTAAGCTTGTTTACCAAAAATACCTCTTGACTAAAAATGGACTAGCATGGAAGAATCTGGATGGGGTTCTCTTAAGATGTGTGCTAGAAGTAGAATAACCTATTGACCTAATTGAAGACTTCCATAGTGGAGTATGTGGTGGCCATTTTTAACCTAAGGTTACAACTCATAAAATTTTGAGATCTAGTTATTGGTGGTCATCATCATTCAAAGATGTTTCTCAGATAGTCAGTAAGTGTGAGAAATGTCAGTGCTTTCTAGGAGGGTGAAAGCTTTAGGTTCTCCTGCCTTACAACCTATGATGATTGAAGGACCATTTAGGTAATAGGAAATATATTTAATTAGATAAATTTTTGATTCATCAAGTTTTAGACATAGATGGATACTATTTTCAACTAATTACTTCATAAAATGGGTTGAAGTGGTCCTTACAAAGAAAACAACACACTATGTAGTTATGGATTTTTTGTTAAATCAAATTATTTGTAGATTTAGTTTACCTATTAAATTTATTGTTGATAATGATATGAGATTCAAAGCTAAACCTTTAGTGGAATTATGAAAATAATATGGATTGAATTGACCTATGTTTCCAACTACAATCCTCAAGGGAATGGGTAAGCAGAATCTAGTAACAAGAACTTACTCAAAATCATTAGATAAAAATTGGAAGCAAATAAGAAGTGGGGTGAAAAACTAAAGTTTACTTTACGAGATGATAGGATCATTCCCAAGAGAGCTATAGGCAAAATCTATTTTGAGCTTATCTATAGAGCTCAAGCAGTTCTGCTTATGCATTTGTAGTTGCCAACCTATCAGCTCATGTAGTAAATAGAAGATGATGAGAAATTTGACCACTATGAGAGTAGGATGAAATAGATTATTGAGCTTGATGAAATTCAAAGATAAGGTCATGAGAGACATATTAAGTTCAAGGAAAAGTTACAGAAGATATTTGATAGGAAAGTCACTCTAAGAACCTTCCAAGTAGGTGAGATGGTTTTACTTTGGGATAGTAGACATGAGAAGAAAGGTAAACATGACAAATTTTATTCCTTGTGGATGGGTCCCTATTCTATTGATTATCAGATTGGCAGCATAATTTCTTCTTTAAATACTTGGATGGTGAAATACTAGAGCTTCCAATCAATGGTAGACATCTAAAACACTTCCTTGATTGAGTTTGTAACCTATGTATATTATTATATAGTGTATAATTTTATCTTTCTATTATTTTTTACTTTGTTTCCCCTTTGATTTGGGCCTTGTTTGTATAGTTTCATTTCATGTTTTTATCATGTGTGTATTTTTATATGATCTTGATATTTTTTTTTCAAGTGTACCATTATTTTATTAATTGTTTACTAAAATTTCTAAGTCTTGACTTTGTGGCCCATTGGATTGGCAGTTGGTCTTATGTTTTGGGATTATTTGCACACCTATAGGGGGTATGCATCCCTGAGAAAGGTCTAATTTTAGTACTCAAAATTGTATTGAAGCAATTGATCCCTTGAATTTTTACTGCCTAAGTCTTTAGCCTAATTTTTGTCTTCAAATGTTCACTCCACGGTCAAGATCCATGTTAAATCAGGTAATTGTTAAATGGGTCTTTACTTGGCATATGTGTAAATCCCTTAGATTTTTTTACATTTTTTATGTAAACACTTTGCCTAATAGAAATAGGTCTTTAGGCTTTTTATCTAGAACAAAAAGTCTAAAGACTTATTTTTGTCAGGTAAAGTGTTCACATAAAAAGTCTGAATAAATTCCATTATTTCAGGCAAAGTGTAAGGCTCAATTGCATCAGATAAATTATTTTAGATAAAATGTTTGAAATAATTATCCTAACAAAATGATTCATGTAAAAATTCTTATAGAGATTAAAGCTTCATGGAAATTATTTCAGAAAAAATATCCAAATAATTATCCTAACCAAATTATCATGGAACAAAAGTCCCAAGGACCCAAATATCAAATAAAAATAGGGATGATGACAACAAAAAAACACAAAATATATGTGCCAAAGACAATAATGTTGAAGACCAAAGGCTGAATGCAAATAGGTATGCTGAAGATAAAAGGCCCAAAATAATTGTCCCAAAATCTAAGTTGTTATGGAGTAAAAGACTCAATGATTAAATCTCAAAATAAATTCACCCAAATTGAATAAGTATCGAGCATGATCTTATTGATTTATGGTATGCACTTGATCCATATAGGTCGTGATCAATAGTACAAGTTGGATGGAGGACTGTTCAACACAGCTCAAGGTAAATACAAAAATGGACTGGTTAGTATACTTACACATTTTTTAAGTTTGCCTAAGAATCATCTCATGTTTAAAGGATCACTTAGTATAAATATTTTGGATGCCATAAATATATCCTACAAGTTTGGTGCCTTCATATTTTTTCTAACTCAAGATGAAAGCTTTCAAAAATTTAAACAAGCAGTGTGATGGCTATGTGAACATATTTGATAGTCGTATAAATGTCAAAATTAAGCTCATCCATTATAAATTAGGTCTTAAAATTTACAATCATGTAGATGTCATTGATGGTCATGAAAATGTCAAAAGATGGGTGTGTGAACATCAATTTTAAGCCATGGTAACTATCTGTTGGGGCTTAAATTTGATGGTTGCATGTCTGTCAAAGACATTCATATAGATATAAAATGATGGGCATGTGGATGTCAAATTTAAGATATGACAACTATCTATTGGGGCATAAATTTGATGGTCACATACATTTCAAAGAGGTTCACACAAATGTTAAATGATGGGAGTGAAGATGTTAAATTTAAGCCATAGTAGACAACCAATGGTATTTGATCTATGCCAAATGGGATCTATGATCTATGTTTGATCATGTAAATCAATATCAATGGTGTGAGTGAGATCCAACTTTTCAAATATTTGGGCTAAATAATAAACTAACACATGACAAAGGGATGCTAGCCCAATCAAAGATTAACTATGTAAGGTGTACGAAAGCTCATGGATTATCCAAGTGGTGTGATATTGAGGGATTTTAATGGAGATATAATGACTCATAATAAAATTTAATTTTAAGATGAAATCCCATAGAGCTACCAAGTGGCATGCTCACATTCATCATATAAACAAGGATCTGGTAGTGCTAGTCTTAGGTGGATTGTTCAAGGATCTAGACCCAGTGATGTGTTGACACGTATCTTATGGGAAATGATCACATTTCAAGTTAGTGAGTAGAGTGATATGGTTATACCACATAGGCATCCATGATACATTCAAGGACCCTATGTAAGATAATTGGTGTAGATTTCACCACTAGTAGTAAGTTGACTTGGAAAAATAAAAAATGAGACATGGTAACCTCGAGGTTGAAAATAATGTATTTTTACATTAAAAAGTATATGAGGGAATCCCTAAAGGTCAAATATGTGAAAATTGTAAAATGTAAAAATATGAGTTGGAGCTAAGAGGTAAAAGGTTGAAAATAACCTAAGTCTTTTGCATTTTTTTATTATGGTGCTTATCCAAGCTTGTCTATGGAAAGATATTATAGGTTTGAAAATATAAGGTGGGCCACTCCAAAGAAGATCATTCGAATAGACATGGGTCTAAAATATTCCCAAGAAATCATTATAAGAGCAGGTTGTTCCATGGCATGCATAATGAGAAGGGTAGCTATTTAAGAGGTTCCAACTATACAAACAAGTGGTCCATGGCATCTTTAGGTAGTTTCACATAAATAAAAATGGTGTTTTTCCCTCCCCCATGAATATTCTCCTTAAAACTCATTTGAAATAATTTCTAACCAATAAATCAAGGGGTTTGTTGCAAATCTCCATCATTCTTTGTAAAGGCATTTGCAATAATCATTTTCCTCATAAATATATGAGGATTCTAGGTATGACAAAGGATTTGTTCTAGCTAAGAGCATCTTGGTAGGACTTTGGCAATTGTATATTTTAAATGGGTAAAAAATATATAAATAGAGGACTTCTCCTCTATTCAAAGGGTTGGTTGTCCATTTTTTCAGTTGTTGGTATTTGATTCTCTCTGAGTATAGGTTCTTCAAAATTTTAAGATTATGGCTATGTGTATTTTGCCTCTCTTGCTAAGGTGGTTGTATCTGTAAAACTGTTAGCAAGCTTTGAGAGAATGTTTATATGTATCCCCTATCCAACATGGAGTAGTTTCACCATGCTTCTCCCCATAGTAGCATTTTGAAACACTGATGTGTGTAATATTTTCTTGCAAATTAAATGAAAATGCTTATGGTTCTCTGCTAATTTATGTTGATGAAGTGTAGTAATATGTTTTACAAATGCTATTGATTAGACATTTGGGTTTATGCTCATTATTGGTTGTCATTTTGAGCATAGATTTAGATTATAAACCCTTTCTATATTATTTTAGGATATGTTGTTGAATGACTTGTTAGGTCACCCTAGATTTATAGATTTGATAGGAAAAAGCATGCGAGATTCTAGTTTCAGTGTATGTTCTAGGATTTCAAGGATCATTTGGGTATTTTCATTTCATTGGCACCAATATGTGAAAATTACTCCTGGTAGTTCCATTATCTTGCATTTAAATTTTATGTCTTTGTAATAGCTAATGTCATGAATGTTGAAAAGATCCCTTGCTGATTAAAAAATATGTAACACACCACCATGCCCTTCCTCTTTATAATTAATAAACTGTTCTACCCATACCTACTCTATAAATGATATAATCCTTCTTACATATCATAAGTGTTATTTGCATGTAGATGAATAAATGTTGTATACTTAAAATATGTTTGTAGTTTATGTTTTGAAGACCTATCCCTACAATCTTTTGTTCAACCCTTTATTAAAGATTTATTGGAATCAACATTGCAGTCTCTTTCCCATATATCTTTAGTATCTTGTATATTAATTATATAATTTTTGCATTTCATGTGACAACCCTTCATGGGTTAAGTGTGCAAACTTAGTTATGCCCTGGTCATATTTTTTCCTTGTGCCAAAAATACCCATGGAGGTTGAATTGTAGAATATCTTCATGTGAGAAAGCTACCCCATAGGTCATCTCACCTTAGTTTAGGTAGATCCATAAGTATTAGGGAACTAACCATACCCTTTGTAGGTGCCTCTCAATCATTTTCTGCATTCGGTCTAATCTTGATGCCAAACCCTTCCCCCACTATAATGACATACTAGCAGATGTTTCATCATTAATTTTCATTTTCTCTCAAGTGTTTAGACCTGAGTGTATAAGGTGTAAAAATGGGAACCTATATATCCTATATATTTTTCTACATCACTTATATTTATGAGGAACCAATCTCCTTTATTGTTTTCTTCAATAATTGAACTCATGTGATATTGCTCTTCTAGGCTCAATAAGCCTACTACTTCTCTACAAGATCATTGATTAAACTAATCATCAAATGGATTAGGTCACTTATCAAGGTGTCTTAACATATTATCATGAAACAATAGATATTATACATGAAATTTGGACCCAAAATATTCAATCAAACATATCCAACTTTCTCAAATAGCCTAAAACACAATCCTTCTCACAACTTGTAGACCTATATTTTCAAATTCTACTCATTCATGTATATGGATCTTTCTTGTATATGGTTTTTGACAACTTATTTGACTTTTTTTAATTTTTATAACTCATTGACACTTGTTTACAATCTCTCAAATGTTGGAAAACACTCCACACTCTCAAAAAGCTTGATTGGACCTACAAACATACAAAAACACATTGTTATTGGTACTATATGATTGATTCATGAGTTTCATTCATATGTTTTTGTATTTTATATATTATTATATATCCTAAAAAATTATTCTATCCATTATCATGTATCTATGAAACTCATACCTACCATTAAAGTAATAAACCATGGTACTAGGGTTTTAGAGGTTGCTAACTTCTTAACAATGGTTCATAAAGCTATGGATATTAATATATAAAATATTAATATTAATTTTAAGGGAATAATGGATATTAACATCCCATAAGATTATTTTTTTCAAGACTCTCTCTCATCCATGAAAAAATTCAAAACTATTTGGCCTTCCTTACCTAAATGACCCAATAGAGAAACTGACTGGGTTTTTTTCCTTGTTCAGACATGTGAACTCTTAGGAAGCATTATTTAGGATTGTATAGACTATATGAAGATATGATATACCTATTTCATCTTTATATCATGCTTAAATTTGTCATCATATGCATGCTCCATGTAGAAATTTTTCCTCGTCTCTCATTTATATGCACAAACTTGAATATTGTAGTCTCCTAAAGCTATCTCCATCTAGAAAAATGGTGTTTGGATAAATTAAAAAATTTATTTATTAATTGAATGTTATAAAAACTCCTTAAAGTGGTTTTAATCTGATCTTGAGCATTCTTTTTCTTTGAAGAGGTCATCAAATATTCTTATAACTATGTTTTTGAATTCAACCTAACTTGAAATTGTTATCTACACTTTGGAACCTAACTTACACTTAATTTATATGTGTGTGCAACATTTATGACTTATTTTTACCTTTGTAATATCCACACTAATATTAAATCACATTAGACTTGAAATAATAATGACTTATACAAGCAATGGAAAATTGCCTTAACTTTTACAAAAATCTTTAACACTCCAAAACTACCTTAAATAATGTTAAGGGATTAAAAATGTAATTTTTCCATCTTATTTATCTTGGTTCCTAGTCCACCATCCATTTTATAGCACTATGTAGTCTTGTAAAAACATGATCTCTTTGTACTCACTAGGAATCAGGTATATCTTATCTTTTGCAAACTAATGTTAATCTTTTTAAACTATTCATTAATGATCATGTTAGGGAGATTGATGACAGAAATAGGTGTTCTAATGCACCCTCTTGGTTATATAATCCTTTGATACCTTGAAAACCACTAATAAATACATCACACTTCACCATTATAAGATAATCCATGACAAATACAAGACCCCTCAAAAGGTTATTAACAAAGTTAAGGAGGCTTGGCTAACAATTTTTAAAATGCAGTGACCTATGGTATCTAATTTGGCTAAAATTTTAGAAACCTCTAGGTTATGTATGCCTATTATGATATTATAATAGTAGCCTTATTTTATCCATTCGGATATGGATTCACTTATCACACAATAAAAAACATGATTTAGACCTTGAAACTGATTATAAGCCTTGAGAAGAGGATAAGATAGTTGATAATACCTTCACAACACACAATCAATCAAAGAACAAGAGACACCTATACCATGAGGCACATAGGGAAAGGACAACCAAATTACAATAAATAAAACATGTTATAGAATTTGTTGGAGAAAACATGAAACTAACATACTATGTACAAGACTCAAATACCTATTTTCCACCTACATCAAATCAAAATCCTCTTAGATTTTCTCCATGCGGTTGAGAGAGAGAGGAGGAAAAAGTTGTTTTTTGAGTGTCATTATGATTGGATTAGCTTGTTTACTAATTTTAAATATCCTTATCTTCTCTCCAATTAAATCAAATGAATCAAATATATATCCAACATAGACAAACTCTTCACGATTTCCAATACTCACCTCATGTTATTCTTCAACACTAAAAAATATTTATAATGTGGTCATAGTTGTAACCTTAGCCTTTCATGGCTCACTAGGACTATGTTCTTGGATTTTCATGACACCTTGAGATATCCCAATTGGATTTTCAACTAATGTAAGTTATTGAAGATATTCAAGGATCTCTAAAAATTGATCTATTGATTTATCAAGATCTTCATGAGATATGTCTTATCAACATCTTCTTGAGAATTTTCTCCAATATTGACAACCATCTCATCAATATCCTTATTAGGATATGTAGGATTGTAAATAGTATAAACATAATTAATGAGCTCAAGTAGTTACTACCATAAGTCATTATAACCTTCTTGATCCTCACTTTTAGCTTCTTTAAGTCTTGCCATGGCATCATGAACTTGCTTATATTATTCGTGAGGTTAATCAAGATTATATATTTAGATATTTTCATTAATACCACCCTCATATTATTCTATAATGTCTTATTAGAAATATTGAAGATGACCTTCATGAATTTTTGGATTTCAAAGAGTCTCACACTCCTTAAGGACATTCTAATTCTTCCCTTTAATGACTTCAAATCTACTAAACACTTTAATTTCCTCAATGAAATCATGGTAAAACTATTGCCATGAATCATCAAGTTTATCTTGATCATCAATAACTACTAAAACTCCAATCCGGTCTTCATTTTGCTCATTTTTGGGATTGTCATTTTCTGAAACAACTCTTCCAACTTCACCTAGACTTTCTTATTCATTACCATCCTTTTCAATGAAACTAGGGAGTTCATATAGGATTATAACCTTATCTTGGTCATTAGGAACATCTTGAATAACATCCAATTATACATGTGCTACTACCATCACTTGAACATCTTAATGATAGAATTTTTGAGGATCACTTACAACTACATTATTATTTTGATACTCTAAGACCAAAACATGATCTTATTGTATACCAAAATGAAGCTCATTTGACTAACACAACTCTTGATCATGTCCCTAATTGAATTATTAATTAATGAGAGCTGAATTATCTTCATCAAGATGCTCTTTCTCTTATTATTTCAAGTTTGATCCTTCCATTCCAATGGAACAAAGATTGGGCATTATATATCCAGGGTACTTGGTCCAATAATGTTGCCATGTGACCATTCCTTCATCATCCTTTATTGACAAATCATCTTCTTCATCATTTTCACTTGAAGGGTTCTCATATTTTACCTTCCATACAATAGGTCCTCTAATGTAAAGGGAGACCACACAAGATCCACTTGATGGCATAGGAACATAGGGAATTATGGGTTACTCTTGAATACACTTTTGGCTTGGAGAGGAACTATTATAACTTTTAAAATTGGAGGTAATGGAACTATTTATGAGTTCTTAAGGAAGAGGGATAGAGGTTTATGCCAAAGTTGCTTTGTTCTCTTCCTTCCATATAGTAATCACCTTATCAAAATATGATATACCTTATTATTTATGAGATAATTCAACTTGAGACATGGATGAGGGGTTCAATAAACTTAGGAAATTCATTCCTTGGTTGAAATTATACCACTTATTCTCTATATTTATTTTGTATTTTCACATGAGGTGTGGGTAGGAATATTTCAAACTTCCTTGGTTGAGAGGTTTGAATAACTTAAGGAAGCATGGATGGAGCTTGTATAAATACATATTCTTTCATAGGATTTGGAGTCCTAAATCTTGGTATTTTGGATCAAGTATTATCTCTTGGAGGCTCAAGGAGTTTTTATTGCTTCAAACTTTGGATCTTGTATTCAAATCATTTTACTCTCATGGGAAGTTGCTACAAATGCTCTCTTGTAACATCATTATGTCTCTTCAATGATTCTACCTCTTACTAATGGATATAGGCATGATATACAATCTCTTCTTAATGCCTATGATACTCTCTTTCCATATCACTATCCATACATTATCTCCCAAATTCAAATTTCATCTCTTGAAATACTTTTTTATACTGATTGAAAGGAATATGACTTTGCCAAGGCTGAATGGAAACATGAGCAGGGGTGGGAGGGAGGTAAATGTCATGATAAAACTAATATTTTTTTGGTCTATGCCTATTTAAGGTTAAACCATAAAAATTATTAGATTTATATGAATAATATGAAGGTAAAAAAGATGCACTTTTACAATATAAAATACTGTAATACATACCAATTTATGCTTTTAGGCACTTGGACTACTCAAACTAGATATAGATAACTTGGATTTTCCATTTATGTTTATATATATATGCCTCTAAAGGATGATGTATTGAAGGACAACATCAAAAATACTTCAATAGATGTGGTACTTTGAAACTAGTACCACAAGTCATGCTAAAAACTATTGTCACTTTGAGTTTCACCCTTGAATAGTCTTCTTTTATTACCTCTTCACCCAATTAACACAATGGGATCTCTTTAAGGTTTTGGGTGACTTGTGACTAGAGAAAACCTCTAGATAAGGTTATTTCCACTGACACAACAACTAATACTAACACTAACCCACTTAACTATAATGAAAATGGGGTGATGCACTAAAATATTAATCTCCACTTACCTATGCACTTGTCAAGTGAAGCAAGACTGATTGGACCACACAAATCCAACTTTAGGCCCTCCTTACATCAGTGTTTTAACATGGAGGTATTGGGAAACATATGAATTAGGAGGGACAAAAAAATAGGTGAACTAAATTAATGCTAATGGAATATTTTCACATCTAATTCCTTACAAAACCAACAATAAAACTTTGTGTGGCCTAGAAAGAGCCAACCTACTTTCGAAGAGGTAAGGGTGAGAGGATAAAACAAAGGGAGTTAGGATACCACCACTATCAATCATTCAAAAACACAAGTATACACTAAAATCAAGTTTAAATAAAGATAAAACTAGTTTGTTATTCATTCCAAAAGGTAATAGAAATTGTTAATTTGAGGAGGGAGTCACCATACTCAGATTGAGGATCCTTAAAATTCTAAAAAATGCCAAATTTATATAATAATGAATATGGAGAGAGAAGGTGGATGTGGGAAGAGTCCATGACAAATGTCATCCATCATTAAAGATGTTATAAGTTCCATGAGAAGGTGGGGAAAATATTCATATCATTTATCTTCAACATGTGTTGTTTGGTGTGATGGTTTCTACATCAAACGTGGCATGAAAATGGCTCATCCATCAACTTCCCATGACCCATATCTCTTCACTTGAAACTACCTTTTCTTGGATGGATCAGTTACAAGTTATTGGTTTGACACATGGCCTCCTTGGCCTTCTTATAAGATTTTTAATTCCATATCTAGATCCTAAAAAATCATCTCATAACTTGGTGAAAGTAATAATTAATCTTATACCTCCTCATACTAATCCTCTTTGCAATTAGGTATTATAAATCCATGTTCTAGCTTGTTTAAACCAAATAAAATTGATAATAACAAGATTATCTCTTATATCAGGTCTATTCCTTGATTGAATACTAAGATAATAGTTACTTGATCCATGTATGACTTATGGGATGTCATAATACCTCTACTCTATCTCATAAAACACCTTCAAAATAGTCTTCACAAATTACTTGGTAAGAGGTTTGGAGAAGGCTAAAAACACTCATGCAATAGAAGCTCTTATGTAGGCTTGTGAACTAAATGGAAACCTTTTTAATATTCCATGACCTCAACACTAATTTTTTAGGTGTATTAATTACTCTTAATATTATTCAAGACTATATTAAACTTGGGACAAGTTTGAAAAGATACTAGGAACTTACAATTTATCTTGAAGAACTCTCATCACTTTTAAGCTATTAGACTACTTGTACAACCAACCCTCCAACACTACATATAGCCATTGAAATTAAATTTTTTAAAACATTTATATCCTTTATATTATGAAATTATATTATTATATGAATGTCATTAAGTTTTTGATTCCATAGATGACCTTAAGAAAGGTTTACAACTCAGTCCTTTGTGAAAATATGAGAACAATATTCATATAGACTTGATTATTGGATTAAAAACCTATATTATCACCATGGTAAACTATTAAATTGTGTATTTAAGGTAATGAGACCTATTATAAATCTTAAAGGGCCTATTCTAATGATCAAGAAGTTTAAACATAGCCCAAAAAGCATGAAATTAGGCTTGAAAAGTGTATTTTTAGATGATCTCTTTGTACTTGTTCTCGACACATGCCAAATGATAGATCCAACATGTGATCCTAAGACCTAAATATGTCAAATAGGTGTTTTAAATTCATTTAAATTCTATTATACCCACTTATAATAACATTACCAGTCATCAAGCTCCTTCTAGGGTTAATTAGCAATTTTGAGGTCTTTACACTCTTAACTATTATTCATAAAGAATAGGGGCTTAAAGGATGAAATAATTAAAATAATGTTTAGTGAATACACATTTTTAACATCCAATAGGATAATTTTTTCCCATTCATAATCTCATTGTACTTCTCATGTGGGGTAAGAGCCCTTCACAAGCTTGCAATCCTATAGGTCACTACTCCAAATGCATGTTTGGAGTAAAATGTTATAAAAAAACTCATTTTATTATCACCAATAAATAAAATTGACATGATAAATATTTTATTATATCTTTATATGGTCTCAAAAGACATATTACCCCTTAAGTGGCCTTAAAACTTAGTTTAACCTTTGCCTAGGTTTTATAGGTAGTTTGGCAAATCAAACCCTAATGGGATTATTTTGGTGTTTCCTTCTAACCACAATAAAAATAATCACTCATAAAACATTATTAATTGTCCCAAAAACTTATAAAAATTCTATGTTCATCATTTTAAACACAATAATTCATGTTTTCTTTCCACTTTCTATATACAGGCCTATAGATATGCATATTCCAATTTTGAAACCTATTATAAACATGCCTTTTAGATTGAACCCTATGTATATTATGATATTAAAGGATATTAGGGATTATATGTATTACATTTATATTTTTTAAATAATTTTCCATCTCAGAAACTACATATAACTTTCCAACAACTTTAAACCCTACTTGCAGGCTTGACACAATCTACTTGTGTAAGTATGGACACCTTGTTTTCTAACATCTTTACTATAAACATGACCATGGAGTTTTATTGTAGATGTTTTGAGAGGTATATTTTAAATATTAACATCAATATGGACATTTCAAAATTTATTATCAGTCTCACCCTTGGTTGTAACTCTGATACTCTTTTCTTCATACTTGAAAACTTGTCCAAGCATTGCAACTCAAAGGTCTTCATATTTTTCCATCTAAAACTTATTTGAAAGAGATAGTAAGGATAATTTTAAAAATTTTGGGATTATCCTTTATATTTTTATATACCACATATATTCATTATGAACCAATCTCCTTTATTGGTTTCTTCAATAATTGAACACATACATGATATTGCTCTTCTAGTCTCAACAAGAATACTACCTTTTCCACAATATAATTAATAAAAACAATATCCATATGGATTGGGTCACATATCCAAGTGTATTTATATGTTTTAATTAAATAATATATCTTATATATGTAATTTGGACCCAAAATATTCAATAAAACATAGCCAACTTTCACAAATAGCCCAAAACTCAAACCTTCTCACTACCCTACATACCTATAGTTTTATATTACACTCATTCATACATATGTATATTGATTTTATATGGTTTAATATAATTTATTTTAATTATTTTAAGTCTAATAGATCATTTAAACTTGTTTCAAATCTATCTCATGATGGAAAACACTCCACACTCTCAAGAAGCCCAACTATACTTACAAACATCAACAAACATAATGTTATTGGCACTAGATGACTAATTCATGAGTTGAATGAATTTATTTTGGTATTTTATATGTTATTAGACATAATAAAAGTGTATTCCAACAATTCTCATGTATCTATGAGAATCAGACTTACCATTAAAGTAAAAAACCATGGTATTAGGGTTTTAGAGGTTGTTAACTTTTTAGCAATTGTTCATAAAGATAAGACCATCAATTTATGAACCCTTGATATGTATTTTAATGGTATAATGGAAATTAAAATTCTATATGATCATTTTTTCCAATACTTTCTCTCCTCTATGAACAAATGCAAAACCTTTTGGCCTTCTTTGTCTATGAATGACTTGATAAAGAAATTGACTAGATTTTTGCCTTGTTTGGACCTAAGAACTTTTGGTAAGCATTTATTGAGGATTTCATATAGTTTATTAGGATATAATAGACCTATCTCATCTTGATATTATGATTCAATAGGCTGTCACATGCCTTATTCACATAGAAATCTCTCATAGTCTCTCACTACATGCACAAACTTGAATATAACAGTCTCCTAAAGCTATCTCAGTATGGAACAATGGTTTTTATAGAAATTAAAAACTTTATTGATGGATGACATGTTATGAAAAATATTTCAAGTGGTGGTCATCTAATCTAGAGTGTATTTTTTATTTGAAGAGGTCATATAAGATGCTTATAACTATATTTTATGACTTCAACCTAACTTGAAACTGTTATCTACACATTGGAACCTGACTTACACTTAATTGACATGTGTGTGAAATGTTTATGACTTATTTTTTACCCTTTTCATATCCCCAAAAATATTTAATCATGTTAGACTTTAAATAATAATGGATTAGATAAGTAATGGAAAATTACCTTTCCTTTTGCAAAAACATTAAAAACTCCAAAACTACCTTAAACAATGTTAAAGGATTGAAAATGTAATGGTTCCATCTTAATTATCTTGGGTACAAGTCCACCATCTATTGTATATAAATCATCTTGGAAAACCACCACCTCTTTGTCCTCACCATGAATTAAGTCTATCTTAACTTTTACAAACTAACCTTAATCTTTTCAAACTCTTCATGAATGATCATATTGAGGACATTGATGAGAGAGCTAGGTGTTATAACTCACCTTATTGCTTAGACCACCCTAGGAAATCTTGAAAAACACTAGGAACAACATCACACTTCACCATTATAATATAATCCATGACTAAGACAAGACCCCTCAAAAATGTATCAACAAAGTTAAGGAGGCTTGGCTAACAATTTTTAAAATACAGTGACCTATGGTAGCGAATTTGGCTAATAGAAACCTAATGTTCTTATACACCAAAAATGACCTATTATACCTCATCAAAGTGATACAATCTAATGGGAAGAAAAGAGTGGCTAAGGATCTAATGTTATTGCTTTGATCTACTCATGACATTTCTAAAAAGTTAATGGAGGACATGAAGGAACATGTTCAAGTACTTGAGGCATAGGTGAAGAGCACCTTCCCTGCATAATTGATTGGTTGAGATAAAGAGGCCCTCATGTAGCTCTTCATAACTCTAAGTTATATAATCATAACATTTAATATGATTAGGGATCACCTCTAACAAGTGCAAGCATACTTAGATAGGATTGATCATGTAGATAACAAGTGTAAAAAATTCAATATGGTTATTAACAAGGGCATGTTCCCTAAGATGAAAATCATGCCTCTCCCACATAAACCTATTTAATACCTATTTCAAGAGTATGATAAATTAAATTTAGTACTTGGTAGTGGTGTTTATGGTCTTATAACCTCTGGAAGAAGGTAGCGAAAGGATGCTGACTTGCTTCAAGGTAGTCAACATCACAGTGTTGTTCCATCCAAATGACACCTTGCTAGGCATAGGAGAATTTGAGGTATATCTAGGTAATTTTGAATAGGCCATGAGGATAATGGTGTAAAAATATAATAATGATGGAGCTAATGAAAGTTTTGAGCTCTCAACCCAATCCATGGTGAGCGTCAACCAGGTGTCAAAGGTGAAAGTTTTCATTGAGGTTGCACTCTAAGTACATCAATGCCTAATGAAAAAATAAGAGGTGATCTTCCATGAGGTTCCTATTATGGGAAATTTTATTTGGTGGTATCCATTCTATCCATAAAGTATTCACAACCTAAGTATATAGGATATGGTTCTTCTCTAGCTCATTAGCATATCAACTAAGTGGGCCCTTGAATGTATTTTGGGGAATAGGGAATCTTCTATTTGTTTTTAATTTATGTAGTCATAACACATTTTGGAGGAAATCATGGAAAAATATTGGAATCTCATTATACTTAGGAGTGATCCCCATCCTTTCTATATATTATAAACTAATTTTGATTTGAATGATCGACATTTCTTATGTAAAGAAACTTTGTTAAATAGATTTCAAATTTCATGCTTTTTGTTAGACTAAGTTTTGTTTATCTATGAATATGGACCATCACTTTTAGATTCTAAAGGAAGGTTGGTGATAAATATTGGATAGTGTTCTTTGTTAATAATAATGAATCTAGTTGTTAAAATGTGGTTTTTTGTTCTAATTCATTTATGAATTGTTCTCATTTTTCTTTACAATACTTGTAATCTGTATACTTAAAGTTACAAATTATATTTGAAGATCCTATGTGTAACATACTAAATGCCCTTATCTATGTTTATATTTAATGGATAATTCATGAATTAATAATTTCATTTTGTTTTCCTTAGACTCTTTCCCCATGTGAGGATGAGTTCGAGCCCTTGGTGAAACTTAACACATAATGGTCTAATTGTGGCTAGGCACATATCTAGGTTATTGAAGCATTAGTACCCTTTTAAGCATGGAAACATCCTTTTATAACTTACATTACTCCCCTTATTTTTTGTTTATTTTATGAATCTAAATAAGTCCATAACCTTAATTTAGAAATTGACAAAGTGAAACTAATTAGTGCTCTTGATTATAATTGATTGAACAAGGGTGAGGGTTAGAATTACTCTATCAAACTAGTATCAAGCCCTCGATGGTAACACTACATCTCTCATAGATTAATTTATCCAAATATCTATAACCATGAATTATATTGAATTAGCTTTAATCTTAAAATAAAGGATGAAATTCACTGATTGTCCCAAGGTTTGTCTTGAACACTTAATCTCATAAGTGTCTTAGGGTAGATTTTGGACCAGATAATAGCTAGCACTAGAAAGAGAGACATTTTATAGTAATTACCAACAAGAATCTTTCCCTTGAAATAATATTTTATTAAGTGAATATTTTTCCCCTCTTTTATGTTTTCTCCATTGTTATGTGATTTAAACATAGACAAAAAATGGTACTATAAAGAGAGCCATTTGAAAGTAATTACCAATAAGAATTCCATCCTTGAAATAATATTTTATTGAGTGCATATTATTTCCCCTCCTTTACACTTTATCCATTGTTGTGTGCTTCAAATACACACAACAATTGGTGATAGAAGGAAGGTTCAATAAAGGAACCCTAACACATTAATCTACCCTTAATCAATTTAGAGCCTATTATATGAATCACCATATCTAGATCCTACCATGGTAGACTAATTATTTCACCCTTGAAATTCCATAAGAATGCCTAGTTTGGTGGAAATAGACACAGAACTATAGTTATTCTCACTATCTATTCTTCTTAGTTTATCCCAAATAGTCCACCTCTAGTGGCTGCCCCTGTGGCATGGTTCATTAGGTTAGCTATCAATATTAATAGAGTTATCTCTGACCTTATTAGGAACCTACAAATATACCTTCCACATTTCATACCTGGTGTGGGGTGGTCTACCAAAGATCATGTAACTTCCTAAAATATTTCCCTAAATCACTTAAATTTTGAACATGAGGATGTAGCTTGTAGACTATTCCCATTCAATTTGATGGATGAAATGTATGAATGGTTCTTCAATCTCCTTGAAAAATACATCATATGGTGGGAAAAATTTAGTATTACATTTCTAGCTCAGTTTGGGCAAGTTATTTACTCTAGTGTCCTCTATCAATAGGTCACATGTATTATGAGGGAACCAAATGAGACAATAATTTTTTTCAAAACTAGGTTCCAAAAGATGTATATCTTATTCACCATGATTTATCAATCCAATGCTCAAATAGTTCTTTAAATGTATAAGAACTCACTAGACCCCTATATGGCCATGTTTTTGATATGGGATCCCTTAATAATAGATATAACCCTGGCTTATGTTGAATCCATAAATGTGTTTAAACAACTCAACCCATAAGGCCAAATGATGGCTCCCATCTTGAATGATTTATCAAACATGTAATACTTGAACCCAATTCTTAATTTAAATTATAACTACCTCTATCTCAATTGATAGCTATGACTAACCAGATTCCATTAAGGCACATTGTTCTAAACTAACACCTAGGTTTTCTTAACCTAATGAATAGTGAAGTATTTCCCTACTTACAACATTAAATTATGTTGGCAGCTTCTAACAATGTTGAAATCATGCCCCAAAAGTATACCAATAATTAATTAATGTTATCCAATGTATGGTATAGAGGTTGAGTAATGACTTCTTAGGCCTCTATAAATAAATGGGAAACACTAGTGGTGAGAGATCTAATAGTAAATTCACCTATCAAAGGCAAAATAGATCATATAGTCACCCAATAATAAACAATATCCATCACTTAATAAGATAGCTAAGGTTAAAATCTATGATATATCCCTCCAAAACTTGTGCCAGGTACACAACATAGCCCAACATAGGCAACTTGACTTCATAGAATTTTGTATCACATTTTATACCTTTTAGAGAGAAATGGAGGAATATGAGGTGGTCTTAAACCACCTGAAATCCTCTAATACTACTAGACCCATAAGTACCACGATGTTATTAGAGACTATAGATTTCCCTAGGTAGGAAGAAGATGGGGCATAGGAGAGTACCACTAAGGTCAATGCATTACTTCAGCTCCATAAGAGTATTTATGCCCTAAGGAACTAAACACAACAACAACCCATTACAACCTCTACTCCTCCAAATAATGGTACCACCCCAATTGATCACAAAGCTAGGAATGACCCCCACCTCTAAAATTTAATGATTTAAAAGATCCTATAGAGACCCAACTAGTTCAGAGAAAGGTAGGGTATAACATAGTATATGACATGAAGAAAATAAAAGACAATACAATTCTTAATGAGTTTTCCTAGATCATTGAGAAATAAGACCTTCTACTGGAGTCATTTACAGATAAACCAACCCAACCAAAATAAAAGGCTACCCACACCAACATGCTCATACATAAGAATAAAGTTGAAGTCCCCCCTTCCTTCTGACTATCAAACTATTTAATAAGAACTTGTATAACTGCTTACTTGACTAAGGAGATTCAACTAATGTGATGCCCATAATAATTTTTTATAAGTTAGGGTTAATCCATATCAAATCAAACAACATATTAGTCCAAATAGATAAATTAAATGTTAAGGTAGTTGGTGAGCTTTTTAATGTCCATATGTAGTTAGATTTTGAACCTAGGATATGATAATTCATAGACATCTAGGTGGTATAAATTATAAAATCCTATATAATGCTTATCAATAGGGTTTGGTTTAAAGTCTTAAATGGGTACAAGGCTACTAGCATTTCTCATATGTGGTGCCTTGGATAGGTAGGGCCAATCATATCAAATTATAAAGAGAACCTAGGTTGAAACACATGATCATGGAATATAACACCATGATTGAGAAGGTGAATTTAATATCCTTAGACCTAGGAGGTTACACCCTATCTACAAAACTAGCTAAGCATGAAGTTGGTAATCATACTGAGATGCCAAGTTTGTGGTCCTTATTCTTTGATAGGTCCCATTATAAACACAATTTTGGGGTAGGAATCTTTCTATTTGACACATAAGGAAAATGATGTCTATCAACTTTTAGACTTTAGTTTCCTTGTAATAGAAAATTGGAAAATTACAAAGCCTTAATCATAGGGATACAATTGGCCTTGAAACATAGAGTTGAATAACTCAAAAAGTTTGGGGACTCTGATCTAGTAATAAACCAAGTCAAGAGTAAGTTCTAGTGAAAATTTCCTATCTCAAAAAGTATAAACATTGTACATTGGATTTGATAGAGATGTTCATTACCTTTAATGCCATCCTCATCATTTGAGAATAAAAATGAGTGATTGATTCATTGGAAACTTCTATTGGGAATCTAAAACCTCTAGATGACATGAGATTGTAGGATTTATTTGTTGAGTAATACCTTGCCTCTCTATCTTAGACAATGTCAAAAACTTCCAAGTCTTCAAAGATGACCATCATATTATATAATTCCTTAGCCATACTAGGCTATTTGAATCCCACATCATTGATGAGAAGGAAATAGATGACCTAGAAGATGCCAACTATAAAAATAATGATGTCATAAACCTTAGATAAAACTAAGTCCCAAAAGTCATGATCTCTTTAGATCATGTTTTTGACCTTGATAATTCTCAATCCCCATTTCATAAGTTAAGATACTGAGATAATAAGTTTAATACTATTGACCTTGGGTCCCCTAACCACCCATAAACCATTAACATTAGCCTTAATTGCATTAGAAGAGGTTCAGTAACTCAAAGGGCCACTACTGAGATATAAGGATGTAATTTCCTAGGCCTATGAATATCTTAAGATCTTTAACCCAAGCGTAATAATCCATATTGTCACCCTCAAACCAAACCACAAGCCTTTTAAACAAAGGTAGAGACTAGTGAACCTGATTCTAGAAATTATTATACATAAAGAGTATCATAAGCTCTTGTTGGTGGGAATCATTTTTCCAAGTAGCCACTCCACTTGGGTAGCCAATTTGGTATCCATTAATAATAAAAATAGAGATATTTGGCTCTGTGTGACTTCCAAAATTTGAACCAAGCATTTGATAAAGATAATTACCCATTACCCTTGAATGAAGTGATTCAAATGGTGAATGGATCCTAGATGATGTCCTTTTTTGATATATTCTCTATATAAAACCAAGTTCTTGTCAAGTTAGAGGATAAAAACAAGACTAAATTCATAACAAAGTGTGGAACTTTTATCACAAATGAATGCCATTCAAATAGATTAATGTCAGAGCCATTTTTTAGAGGGCCATGAATTTCACCTTTGAAGGTTTTATATGGAAATTCATTGTTATCTATATTTATGATTTAAATATTTTCTCCAAATATATTTCATATCATATACGCCACTTGAAAAATATATTTGATAGATGTATGAGGTATGGTATTTCCTTAAACCCAAAGAATAATGTATTTGTTATTATCAAAGTTAAGCTTCTCAATCACATTATCATGAAGGAAGATATCTCTAATGATCCTGAGTGTGATGATATTATTTTTAAGTGCCTCTCCCAAATAGTAAAAATAAATTAAAGTCTTTCTTTGGAAAAATTAATTATGTGTGCAAATTCATTTTTGGATTTGCTAAAACTGTTAAACCTCTAGATGTCATGCTGAAACATGAAAATAAAGTTGAATGGAATGTTGAATCCAAGATGGCCTTATAATAAATAAAAGAGGACATCATGTAGGGCTCAATTATGATGATCTATAACTACACATAGGACTTCTACCTCTACTCTTTTGATTCTAATCATATAATTGATGTAGTGCTCATTTAGAAGTACAATGGGGATGAACACCTGATTGTTTTCATGAGCACAAACCTCAAGGATATAGATATAAATAATCATACCTTTGAAAAACATGCATATGCCCTAATCAATTTGGTGAATAAATTTTGGCATTATATTCTTAGTAATAAGTTTCACACCATTGTCCCAAACCTGACAATAAAGCTTATACTTAGGCAAAATGAATTGAGAGTTTGTAGAGGCTGGTGGGTGGACAAGTTATAATAATATGATAAAGAGATCAAACCTACCAAGATTGTCTGAGGATATTATTTAATTTATTTAATCATGGATATTTATCTCCAAATTGAAATGCATAATGTGGATCAAGAAGAGGTACTCCATTAAGATTGGTATGCTCTGATCACCCACTACCTCTTCTATGAAAGTCCATCCCTTGGACTAAATATAACCCATAAAAGGGAATTCATGCTAAAATAGTCTCAATACATGCTCAAAAAATGTATCTTTTAGATAAATAATTATGAAGGTATCTTTCTAAGATGCCTATCTGAGGAAGAGGTCAAGGATGTTATGACTAGTTTCCATGAGAAACTCGGTAGTGTCCGTCCCTCTGGAAATGTAGCAACACACAAGATATAGTGAGTGAGATATTATTGGACCATTATATTCAAGTATGTTCATGACCATGTATGTTCATGTCACCAATTCCAAATTTTTTACAAATAGGAAGTTCATGATGCAATGCCATTGTAACCCATTATTGAAGGAAAATTATTTGTGTAGTGGGGGTTAGATTTCATAGGAGTTATCAATCCAAAATCCTCAAATTGCCATAAATTCTTATTATGGCTAATAATCATGGAAAAAGGTGGGATGAGGTCACTACTAGTAGGAATAATACTACCAAATAGGTTATCAAGTTTTTTGAAGAAAACATAATCTCCTAATTTGGCACATATGAGTTGCTAGTCTAAGATAATGGACCTGCATTCCAATATATAGAGTTTACTAATGGGATTATGAACATGGATTAACTTTAATATTATCATCCAACTACTACCCATTAGGTAATGGTTTTGTATAATCTAAAAATAATAACTTTATGGATATGATTAATAAATATGCATAGAAGAAGCCCTAGTAATGGCATTCATTACTAAAATATACCCTTTGGGATGATCACACCTAGTATAAATAGGCTCTCAAATGTTCATCATGTCTAATGGTACATGGGTTATATCCCATCTCCCCAATCACCCTCAAATTCATTACCTATACATTTATTATAGAATACATGGAAATTGGGTAGAATGTAAACTTGATACTATTAGACATCATCCAATTAGAATATGCTCGAGAGGAGGCCCTCCAAAATTTTAGTAAATACCAAGGTAAAGTCAAAATATGGTTTGATAAGAGGATAAAGGTGAAGGTATTTATGACCTCAAACTTGGTATTTATATGAGATAAATCTCATGAAAATAAAGGCTAGCACTCCAATTTTGACTTGGTATGGATTGGACCATATCAAATCTCCAAGCTACTTGAACAAAATGTGTTCTATCTCAAGGACATCATAGGCAATGTCCTCACACTTCCTATGAATGGATAGTTATTAAATAAATAATTCTTAGTTTTCCATTTAGATATAATATTATAATAACTTAAGGGTGGTAATGTACATATTAGATTACAATTAGATTAGTGTACTTTTGTTGTGTATTTGATTTCATTATTTGTTTGCTTCTATTGTGTGTTTACTTTCATTATTTGTTTTGTGTGTATTTTGTCAACCTTTTCATAATTTTACTTCCAATTATCTCCTTATGAGATGATGTCCTCACCCCCAATAATTCATTAAAATAATTGAGCTCATAGAAAGTAATGAATGCTCTAAAGGATGATTGAACAATGAACACTAGTGCCAAAATTGGGAAACAAAAGGTGAACCTCCAGTATTGAATGTAGTGATAAGTAAGGTAACCCTCTAAAAAACACTAAGATAATTATAAGCCACTGATTAAACACTGATCAAGTAAATTTTTAAAATCTTTACTCCAGCTAAGGCCATCAAAATCACTTCTAAAGAAAAGAATAGGGATACTATGAATAACTAAATAATTGAGAGGTCATATAGATATTGGAAGACTATTGAGGCTACTATAACCTTGGATACACTAGTATCCAACCCCTCATATATAAAACATAAAATATCAAATCAAAATAAGTCTAAATTTCAAAAATATATGATTAAGTTTCTTCTTAGAAAGGGTGATTTCAGCAATCTCCATTGCAAGCTTTCTGACCTAGCTAGTAATAAAGTAAGGAAAAAAGTGAGACCAAAATCATCTCTATTGAGGCTATAGATGCCTATATGGCATGAAATTAATGCTTAATCCCTCCCCCCATTACTAAAATTTAGTGAAATTCATACCCATTTAGAAATATTTTAATATCCTAGATGTACATGAGCTCACTAAAATAATCCACCTTATAAAATTAATCCCTCACTAATGCACAGAGTGGCCTTTAAAGGAACTAGAGATAAATATGTTACTAGTTGAAATAAAATTGAGTTTTATTCATACTCAAAGTGTATCAAATAGACTTCATCTCACTTATATCTATGTTTAATATTGTATGATTGCAGTCTGGAATCTAAACACTAGGGTAACATTTTCCTGATAAAGTCACCATTTGTTGGCCAACACAACCCCCTTCTTTGAAAAGTGGAGGACCATATAAAAATTATTAACGTAAGACTTACCATAGTTTCAATTCCCTTTGTGTATACCTCAAACCCTAAAAATCCCTAAACTCCTATTTTACCTTGGTCTACCAAGCATTTAATAATGTTTGTAAGGACAAGTTTGTCCATGTTAAGATCCTTGTAGTCTTCTCATGTTTAAACATAGTTGAGTCTATTCTAAATTATAAAAAACAAAGATTTTTCATACTTATAATATTTTATTATGCTAACTATGTTTTTTAAATATTTGGACTCATATTGGTTTTTTGAGAGTGTTAGTCTCCTAGAGTCCTACCCGACATTTTATAAATCTTTATTGGTAAGTAAGTAAGTTTTTAATATTTTAGATGGATTTATTTTAACTTAATAACTTTTATGAAATATCATAAGAGACCCAACCCAATGAGGAAGCATTACATGTGTCAGATGTTAGGAGATTAGTTTCCCAGACCTATCAAAGATGTCAGAACTTGAAAGAGCTTGAATGAATGAGGAAGCACCACATGGCCCATCTATCATTATGTTAGTCTCCTAGACATGTTAGAGATGTTAGATCCCAAAATATCTCAATTTAATGAGGAAGCACCATAAAACCTCATTTTAAATGGTCATCATATTAGACATGTTAGATATGTTAGAATTTAGGAGATCTTGACCCAATGAGGAAGGGACACATGGCCTAGCTATTAGAGTGTTAGTCTCCTAGACCTATCAGATATGTCATAGCCTAACCTATTAGATCATGCTATGTGGGTCTTACATACAAATTAGAAAGAAAGGCTCAAGATGCCTGAGATGGTTATAAATAAGTATAGTTAGATACAAAACCCAATCTTAATATTTATTGTGTCACCTTGATACTCTAGGTGGTCCATTTTGTCTCTCAAGTAGGTAAAGTGTGGCACCCAACTATGCTTAATTTTCACTATTCATGGACAAGACCAACTAGTGATAAAAATTTGGCATGAGGTAAAGCCACCTATGATGAGAAAAAGGTAAGATAGATTTGTGTCTACCATACTCATCACATTAAATAAATGGGAAACTAGGCCCTGATTGAATAATTTAAAATGCCTCATATTGGTCAACAAATCTAGTAAGTAGCATATATCTAATATCCTTGAGTTAATTCCATATTGAAAAATGGATAGGTGGATCATGCCACAAACTCAAATTTAAATTTTTATAGGGTGAGCTACCAAATTTCATAATGTAATATATATGTGGATCCCTAAAAGTTCCCAAGGAAAACTAATTTACCATTATTACTCCTAATTTCCTAGATTTTGCCTTCTCACTTGTAGCTCATTATTGTGCCCTCCATGCCCTCTTTCTCCAAAATTCATCACTTTCAAGATTTCCCTCTTTTATATCATGGTTTATTCATTCTCAAACATTAAGGTTGAGCTTGAATCTAGAGACACCACCTTCCCTGAGAGCTTAAACAGCTTTAAACATTACAACAAAATATATAAAGTGATTGAAGTTTTATCCAAGTCTACATTCAATGATGATGAAGATGTGGCTAAATTACTTGATGCCCTTAGGTCATACAAATGATGTAGCTTGCACAAATATGCATATAAGTTAGAGGTTTTCCTTTATGTTAACCTCTTTGAAAATATGCTACTCACATATAATAAATTATGGGATGGTGCTCAAGACATGGTGTACTCTATAGGAAACAAGCACAAGAATTTAGACATTTTGAAAGCCACATTTAAAGTGTATTATAATTCCCTATAGCATATAGACACATATGACTAGACAATAATGGATGCATGGGATAACACTTAATCATATTTATGAGGTTTTGAAGGATTATGTGGAGAACACCTATGTCAAGTCAGTTAATAAGGAAGACATTGATTACTAACTATCTAAACCTTCAAGGAAGGGTTCCATTTTTTGATGATCCTACTTGATCAATTATTTGGGAAAGTGACTATTTACACATTGATATGCTCTGGGTGCCCCTACTCAACATCATCCTCAAAGATGAGGAAACATTAGACATTGGGATCATTATCAATTTTTTTTGGTGCATTATATTATAAAGGCCTAAAATGGTAGTAACTTTTACATGATGAGTTACCTAGTGGATGTCATCTGTGAGACTATTGTGTTTAAGTTTTATACTTTCCCACCTTAGACTCCCAAGGGTGTATTGGTACATTTAGTGTTATATAAACTATATGGCCACCATTATTAGAATCACATCTAGGAAATTTGTGTCATTTTACTTGGCGGTCTACATGTCCATCAATGAGGTTGCCATGCCTCAAGTTTATAATGAAATTAGGGAATCTCTTTTCCCCATCGATTATTAATGGTATTACATGTATGACACAATCATTTGATTGGAATGTATTTTTAAGTCCCTTTGATACTTTCCATATCAAGTTTTAAATCAGTTGGCCAAGTAAAATATTACCTATCAAGTGCTAGAAGACATCTTTAGGCACTACCTCAACCACCAATACAAAGCTTGCCTAACCTTCCCTATTTTCATCCTCTAATATTTATATAGGAGTCTACCTCCATTTAAAAATATGGTGTAAAGTAGGGATTATTATTCCATGAGCATAATGGATCATAGAGAATGGAATCCCCATGGCATAGTTAGGGCTCATGTGATGAAATGTCAATCTCATATCAACATCACTTATAGCTACATGCCTCACCTAGATGATAAGATATACCTCATCCCCATAGATGACAAGGAGGTAATCTCTAAGATTAAGGAAATGAAAAAGAAGGGAAAGAATGTTCAACTTAGGCCATCTACTTAGAGTGGCTTTACTTCATCTACACTAACTTATCTTTGAGGATACTTTCAAATTATTTCCCCCTAGATTTTAATTAAAATCATCTAGGGAGTCCCATCTTCCTCTCCTCCATGAGTCTCACCTCCCCTAGTCTCAAATTTAGCTCCAACACCTCTTTTAGTTTATGATGCTCAACTATTAATCACATAGGCACTATTATTCAACATAAACAACAACCTAGAGTTAATCATTAGTCATGCCGAATAATAGGTATCCATTGATATCCCTTTCCCTACTTCCACCATCACTCAACAATGCAATGGATCACTCTATGGTTTCCCTTTTCCTACCATGCCCACCTAAGTGGTGCCTCCCATGTTTCCCATTCCAACTACCACAAAATTCCCTCAAGTACCTATGGCTCTATCTATGTACAACATCCTCTCATCCCAGCCTCCACCCACTAAGTCCATTCCATTAGTAGAGATCCTTATGTCTCACCTCTGGTCTTTAAGAGATATACTTTTTTGGCTCTTAATGCCCCTAATGATTAGTTCAAGGTAGATGAATACCAATACACTTACACCAACTCAAATATCTATGACCCCAATAATGAGCTCACTTATGTGCATAATTTGTAAATTCCAACCACCTTAGTGACACTTGTAGTCACTTTACAAACTCTATTGTTAGCCCCTACAACCATTGCTCCTACTGCTATAATGAAATATGATCTTAGAAAGAGGCCAAAGAAGAAGCAAAAGGTATCTCCTACTCCTTAATCCCATATTTATCCTTGTGTCTCTCTCAAGCCTCCCTTTTCCATTATCTTAAGTGCTCAAGGATTTGGATTTAACCATCTAATTTATTCATTCCTTTTGAACACTCTTCTCCCTAACACCATGATCCCATAGGTCAATTTAACCCAAAGCCATTGGCATGCTCTGATGTTCCTATGGGATTCCCCATTTTTCCTTCCCCATTTTATCCCCATGCCTCTAACTCCTCTATTGTTATCTTCCTTACTTCCCTCTAATTCATCCATGCCTCCTTCTCTGATGCCTTCACCTTCTACCTTTATTTCTACCACCCTACCTTCACCCCTTTTGACCTTGAGAGTTTTCATGTGATCAAATGGGCCAAGATGATTTTTAGGGTGATTTTTAGGTATAATGATAGTTATATAGGAACTAAATGAATATGAGTAGGATCCTCACATATAAATTCATTTAAGGAAGAGACCTCGTGGTCTGGTAGACCAAATAAAATCTCTTCTCCCTCACTAAAGTGAGAACATCTAGTAGGGAGGAGAGGGTGGTTGACAATTTAGTGTTCATGATCTAATCCACTCATGACATGTTATAATAATATTATGGATGACATGAAGGATTAGTTTTAGCTTCTTTAAGTGTAGGTTAATATCACCTTCCATTCATAATAAATTGGCTAGGTCAAAGATGCCATGATGTAGTTCTTCACCACTCTAGGGGAAGTAGTCATAATATTGACTACTATTAGGGAACACTTCCATCAAGTGTATGCATAATTAAAGAGGATTTATCACATATAAATCAAGTGTAAAAATATCAATGTGGTTATTAAAAAGGGCATATTCCTAGAGTTAAAACTTATACCTCTCTCTAATCTAAATTTGTGTTAAACCTATGTCAGTAACATGAGAGTTTCAATTGAATAGTACTTACTAGTAGAATAAATGGTCTCAAAACCTCTAAATAAGGTATGTAAATGGCATTAAATTAGTTAAATGAATTCAATAGCATCATGCCATTCCATTCAAAAGGAACCCTATTAGATAAAATAAAATTTGAGGTCTACCTTCATCATTTCTAGCTGATCATGAAGAGATGGGTGGAAAAGGCCAATAAGGTTAGATCCAATGTGATTATAGAGATCTAAACCTAATCCATAGTGAGAATTATCCAAGTTCCAAAGTTTAAATTTTACCTTGAGGCCCCACTCAAAGTGCATCAATGACTAATGGCCCAATCAAAGGTGATGTTTTGAGATTCTCCCATGGATTTGGCCAAGCTAAATAGGGAATTTGATTTTGTGGAAACCATGTTGGCTACCATGAAGGTGAAATATAAGTAGTTGGAAGGTGGTTATTATCTAGTTCATTAGTGTAAAAATTAAGTGGCCCCCAATGTATCTTTTGGTGAAAATGGGGAATCTTTTATTTGTTTTGAATATTAGCAGTTGTAACCAATTTAGAAGGCCATCATGGTAAGGATTGGAATATCATGCTACTTGGGGGTGAGCCCCATATTTTTTATATATTATAAACTATTTTATTTTTTAATGGTAAATATTTATTATGTAAATAAACTTTATTAAATTAAATGTAAATTTCATGATTTTTATTAGAGTAAGTTTTGTTTATCTATGAATGTGATCCATCATTTTCAAATTTTAAAGGAAGGTTGGTGCTAAATAAATTATCATGTTCTTTGTTACTAATAATGAATTTAATAGTTAAAATGTGATTTATAGTTATAACTCATTTATTGATTCTTCTCATTTCTATTTGTAACACTTATAATATGTATATTTGAAGTTCTAGATTATATTTGAAGATCTTATGTGTAACCTACTATAGTCCCTTATTTGTTATTATATATAATGGAAAATTCATGAATTAAACATTTTTTTTGTTGTCATTGGACTCTTGCCCCATGTGATGATGAGTTCATTCCCCTAGTGAAAC
Source organism: Torreya grandis (assembly GCA_037957365.1). Classification (NCBI taxonomy): domain Eukaryota; kingdom Viridiplantae; phylum Streptophyta; class Pinopsida; order Cupressales; family Taxaceae; genus Torreya; species Torreya grandis. The sequence continues at coordinate 174,406 of JARHVA010008784.1, read as the reverse complement.
TCAACACATAGTGGTCTAACTTAGCTAGGCACACAACTTGGTTATTGAAGCATTAATACCTTTTTAAGGCTAGAAACATCCTTTTTGCCCTTAACTTACTCCCTATTTTGCATTTATTTTATGAATATGAATAAGTTTATCCCCTTCATTTATAAATCGACAAAGTAAAACCTAGTATTACTTGTGATTGGAATTAGTTGAACAAGGGTGAGGGTTAGAATTATTATATCAAATTGGTATTGAACCCCTAGTGGTAATACTATATCTCTTAGAGACTCATTTCAAGTAGGCTATATCATGGATCCCAATACATACAATGGTGCCCTAGATTGAATTAACTCCAATCCTAAAATGGAGGATGAAAGTTTTGTATTGTCCCAAGGTTCATCTTGAACACTTAATATCATAAGTGTCTTAGGGTAGGATTTTGGATTGGATAACAAATTGGCTTTGATGTGGCTTTAAGATCGTATTGGATATTGGACAAGTAGATAGGTAATCATAAAATAAAGTAGAAACTAGAGAGTTTATTAAAGCAACCATGAGCTGATTAATGAAGGGATGACTATCCTATTATACTTGATAAGTGATGAAGTGGCTATGTTGGTGTGGGTCTACAAGTTTCCTCTTTAACACAGGTATTTCCTTTTTTTGAACTAGGGTATGTAATTGGTCTATAAGAAATTTACATAAGAGTTTGGATCCCTCTGATATGAGCCTCAAAATTATGACATTATTATATTATTTGGATAGGGATTTATCCAAATTAGTTTCAAATTCCATGGATTAATATGGAATAAAGGATGGCCCCAAGAAATATACATGCAAGGGAATTGGTATCATATTAAATTGGCCAAAAGAAGGCAATATTAGTCTTTTAAATTAGCCTAAAGAGGATAATATTGGTCTTAGAAATTAGCCCAAGTAGGGTAGTATTGGTCTATATAGATTTGGCCTAAAAGTGGGTGTTGTGGTCCTTGAAATTATCTAAAAGAATGTAGTATTTGGTCTTTGAAATGATTTAAATGAAAGAAAGGATGGATGCCATGACTTCATAATTCCTAACAAACAAGTGTGGGATATTGAATAGAAAGACAAGAAGTGGTTTGAATTAGCATGCAATGGACTCAAAATAATTAAACTTGTGATTTAATTATTTTGGGAATAATGGAGTTTTTTTCCTATTTTAGTTAAGGGTATGGATTAATAAATTAGTAAATAATATTACAATAATTATAGTCATAATTTGTGTAATTTATCTATAGTTTTTACCTTTCTAAAAATAATAATAAATGAGGATAAATATAACTTAGCTTGAAACTAGATTGAGATAGTTGAGGTAAAGGCTAAAAGTGGTTGTGTAGGACTGGGATAGTGTCATGAATATAAATTTGAATTTTGTTTGGTGAAAGTAAAAGATCATAAAAAACAAGACACTTTACGGTCCATCATTGTAGTCCACTCATATTACTATTATCCAAACTAGTCATAGAGACCTAAAACTTTTTGGGTTTTTGTAGTGTTCTTATGCGAGCTTGCCTATGAAATTTTGAGTGTTGATTTATGATATAAATAATTTTATATCTTATTTAATATTAAAACCCTAACCCTTCATCATGCTTGATAAAATAATGTTTGAATCACTTGAGAAAGTGGGGGGGGTGGGGTTAGTGTGTAAGATGCACTAAACATGTAGTCCACACCCCTTGTGTGGGCACATTGCCTACATACCAATACTCTAAAGAGAGATCAAGCCATATTTAGTTATCCCACCTAATGTGATTTGTGAAATAGTGTGATGTGGATACAAAAATTCCAAATTGAGAGTGATTGAGGTGGCTAGGGATTGGTATGAGATTTTAAGTGTATTTTTAGTTATGTTGGATGACTATATGTAGAGAATAACAAAGTTTTCCTTATTTATTTTTATTCTTGCTTGTTTTGTAAGATTTTTCATATCCCCCCTTGTAAATGAGATTTGGATAGGCTTTTATAGGGAACAATTGGTCATGGGTCAAATGTATTCATATTAGGCCAAAATAATAAAGGATAGGGATCATATGAAAATGATCATTTGGGTTCAAAATGCAAATAGATATGAGCACCAAAAATAGGACACCCTAGGGTCTGATGCTATAGTCCAAGTATGGCACTCCTATCCTATAGGCTCGAGACCTGGGGAAATAGGATCGGCCTAGGAAAATTAGCCTAGCTAAGGTGGAATGGTCATTTAGAAGGTATCAGTTGATCAATAATGAGAAAAAATATGTTCATAAAGGTCATAAGAGGATGCAAAAAGAAGTTATGGATAGGGTGTCACAAGCCACACTCAAACTATTTAGACATTTTATATGACTATAATTTGGTTAAAATATACCTAATTTGGCATTATTCCATGTTTAAAGATGACTTTGATCAAAGTTGACCTGATTTGGAATTAGAATTAGAACTTGGTTCAAGATGAACCTGACCAAAATTGAAATGGTTTGGCATGTGGTTCAATATTAATCAACTTTGGATTTGATTGGATTAATACATGGCTAAAAAAGCGCTTGATATGGCATGGAATTGCTTGGTACATGGTTCAAGATGAACTATATTTGACTTTGAATGGTTTGGTATAAGAATGGTGTCAAAAGTGACCTAAATGTGAAAAATTGATTCTATACTATATTTGGACCCAAATGGCCCTGATTTGAGTGGATTTCAATTGGATAGTATCATTATACCATGTGAATAACTTCATGGTAAAACTATTTATAATAACACTAAGATGGGGTAAATATAGCCTAAAAATGGATAGGGTAATGCCTCATCTCATATGTGTGGTATGGACTATGTGTTAGACATGACTTGGTATGGGTTTGACTTGTTTGTTGGATTTGGTTTTAAATACAAACAAGTTTTTGACATAAAAATCAAGCATTGACACATAAGTATCATGAATCTACTTTAATAACTAACATAATATTATGTCATATTCAATGATCCTTTGATATGCTCACCTTTGAGAGGATTGAAATTTTTAATAGTTCATTAAGTAAATAAAAGTAATTATTATGGTGTTTTAATTCCACCCCTCTCTCAAAGGTCTATCTAAAAAGGCAATCTTCAAGGGTTGATACATTTATACCCTTGCATCAATGATAATTTGGTGGGAAAAGAGGATTCTATTTTAATTTTTTCATTTGGATTTTTAGATTGTCCTCGAAGGGCAAGAATCTACCAATTGGATGTCGAGACTTAACAGGCCATTTACCAAAAGGTCTAGTATCTTTACAAAAAATTTATTTGTAAGATTTTAGTGAAGTAATACCATACAATTCAAGATCTAAGGCATATTTCAACTTAAATACCATTGATTTACCCTTAATTTATATACCCCTTTAGATAATGGGATTGGTATGAATGTTGGGTAATGGCATCCCAATCACTGCACCCTAAGAACTCACAAGAAGGTGGTGAATTCCACCCTGCATAGTCTAAAAGTAATAAAAGGACATATGTGATTTTTTCTAATTCTCAAGACCCCATGAATGGGAAAAATAAGAGCATACTCCAAATAATATTTTAGGTAAATAAGAATCAAGTACGCTACATGTTTTTTGGTCACCTAGGCTACCTAAAGGGGGAAAGAAGAGAGCATAGAAACAATAGTTGACACAAATAAATAAAAAATAATTTAATTAAATGTTGAAAACAAAAGTACTTTTAGAAGCACTAAATCAAAGTGTAGGTTCTTTAATTAAGTACAAAATAGAGAGATGAATGAATTTTTCCTTATTAATTATGTAAAACAACCTTTTAAGGTATCTAAACATGTAAGAAATAGATTAAGAGTTTGAAAAATGATTTTGGCTATCAAAAGAAGTTAAAATTCCATATTTTTTAAGCCTCAAGAAAATTCACATAGATAAATCTCATCATTTCACATGACAATCTCATTTACTAAAATATCAATATCATTATTTTATAATGAAATAAATATATAGTTTTGATGATATATTTCATTAGTAGGATGACCTTGCCATTTAATAGGATGAGTTCACCATTTAAATAAATAACAACACAAAAAACATAATCACCTTTATGTAACCTCATTAATTAGAAGGTCAATATCATCACTTTTAGATCAATCTCACTGATCTATAGGTCAATCCCACCAATTTCAAGAAAACACAATAAATATCTCACTAATTTTCATGTCAATATATTTGACACGTAGGTCATTCATGTTGATTTCAAGAAAATGTAAAAAATATGGTAACACAAAATCACCAATTAGAAAGATGATGTTTTTGATTTGTGGGTTAAACTCACCAATGCAAAAGTTGATCTTATCGACCTATTTAAACACATGAAGAGCAAAAAAAATATTAAAATACAATCCCACTAATATACAGGTAAAAATCATTGTTCATAAGAGTGATCTTGTGATTATCAGGGAAATATCATGATAAGCAAAAGATGGAGCACAAAAAAATTAGAGGGAAAGAAGATAAATCATAATCAAAGAACAATCTTCTTTTATAATTAGAAGACTAAGAAGGTGTAGAAAGAGATTTGTGGCATTTGGGGCGGTCCCACCAGGTATGCCAAATGTAAACCAAAATTATAAGAGTTGGTTTCTTTCTTATTTATTATAAATCAAAAAAAATTGTGAAACACAACTCTGTTAGTTTCTTTCTTAGTTATTCTAAATCAAAAAAATCATTAAACACAACTCCTAAAACATGATTCCTCTAATTGGGCAAGGTCTATGAAATAAAGAAAAAATATAAATCATAAACAATTAGACTTATACCTTCCTCATGGACTCTCCTTCAAATCCATCTCACATATATGATTATGCTTGGATGTAGATCTTGGAGTCTTTGTCAATTTTATGGCATGATCACATGAGAAACATATCCCCTTGCACTATGGATGATTGATCAAATGAAAAATATTATTTAAAGGTTTGATGGTTGAAATCCTACTAAAATGGAAACACTTCATTATATGTTCAATATTGGAAAATAATGGTAAATTGCCTTTATATTTATAGATTTTTTAAATGAATTATGGTCGTCAACTTGAATCAATACGTGCCTCTCAAAATCACTCAAATTAGGTAGGCAAATGCATTTAATATTTTATATTCCTAATATTGTTGATATTTTACAAATGCTTGACAAATTAAAAAATGATGATGTCATGATTTTGATATTTATCAATGGTGTCATGATGATGTCATCATTTGGCCACTTGCCATAATTGGAAGAATAATTTAATTAATAGATTAAGGAAAATAAGCAATTCTAAAAGCTATGTAACTTATAATTATAATATTATTAGGTTAATTAACTTAATGTAAATTGGTATGAATTTTGAAAGTCAAAGAACCATTCAACATAATTGATCCCAAAATGTCTCTAATGCAATTAAAATTTGACTCAAGATGAATTAAGTGAAGCTTACAACTGAGTATGGTGCATTTCCCTAATCAAGGATACCCCAATATGTTTTAAAAGATACACACCAATTGTGTTGAATAATTTGGTTGTTTAAATGATTCATGTGTTATTGCTAGAAATTATTTTAATTATAATTTTGACATGAGAGTGGTGAGAATTGAATGTCTATAATATCCATCAAGAGGAATATTAGGGATAAATATGAAATGAAAAAGATGAAATAAAGTACTACATAAGTGATATATAAATCCATGTCAATCAAGAGACACACTAAAAAAGTATGTAAGTGTTATAAATTATTGACATAAAGGATATAGGATACTCCAAATAGTGAACACAAAGCTTAGGCTAACAAATGAACAACATAAATCATCCCATGTAGGCTACATTCATGAAAATTAAAATAAACCTGCCTTCCCATAATGTTTTCTTTGTTCCTCAAGACCCTTTATAAATTCATTTATCTACTATGAGGATTGGGTACTTGCATGAGAAATTAGGTACTAGTAAATGATCAAATGAGACATCTTATCCTAGTCTATTATCTTACTGAACTCTAATGGACCTCAACTCTAATATGAATCTAATTATATAGCTTGATCTTTGACTAGGATAGGATGTCTCTACTATCTTACTGCACTCTAGTAGACCTCAGCTCTATTATGAATTATAGAGCTTGATCTTTGACTAGGATAGGAGATGTGCCAAGATATCACCTCTTTTAGTGTGTACTAAAATTCAAGTTGATAATTGTGTTTTTTTTTTATGATATGAATTTAAAATTTTATATATTTTTATGTTTCTCCTCCATACATATTCAGAATACCAAATGTGAGTGAAATAAGTGATGAACATAAGACAAATTACACTTGGTTGATAGAGAAGAGCACTAGAGATTATAGTATCAATTTTTTTTAGGCTAGTTCATGGATGTAGATGATATTTTGTGATTATGTATCACCTTAGTCATGTACACTTGGAAAAATCATGACCCTAGTTATCCCTCTTAGTTATACATTTGCCTTTATTTTACAAGCATTGCATCTACTCTATCTTGTGACCATTGGCCTATCTTTTAGTCTAAAAAATATTATACTAATGGCATAGACATCCCATCTTTCCTATAATTATTAAAATGTACTTATCTTACACCTTTACAAGTTATGGGCCTATGCATGTTATCCTTCTCCTTGGACACTAACATCTGATTAAGATATTAGCATCAACGTTACTATCTTGGACTGACTTAAGTGTCTAATGCCTTAAAGTCATCCAATTTTGAAATGAAATATATTAAAATGGTCATCCTAAGTGATTTAATGTGATTTATATCCCCATAGGATTGGTATAAATATAATATCAACCTTCATTCATTCTTCAACTAGAAAACCTAGAAATTAGACCAAAAGAGCACTCAATAAACACTAAAATTACTAATAGTAATCTTTCTCCCCATCTACAGGTCTAAAGTACTAAAGGAACAATCACAAGTTCATATTTTCCAAGTTACAAGCTAGGTCACTATTGTACTTGCTTTACACATTGCACGATTCACACAAAATCTAACACATAGGGGAGAACTACATGAGTCTGAGGCCATCTTTTAGAGTATTAGATATGTATGAAACACCATTTGATAGTGGGGTCATTATGGTTCATCTTAACACCATGTTCTCATTAACCCATTTTTACCTAAGGTCATATTGAATATCTAAAGCTAGGGTTTTTCCATTTCACTAGGAGTGATAGTCCATGACCTAGATCCAAATGAATCAAAATGAAGGTGAAACCAAACCTAGAAGCATCTATCTAGTCACATATTTTTTAGTGCATATTACATATAGGACACTAGCATTGATGTAACTATCCTAGGCTAACACAAGTGTCTAGAGAGCTAGAGGCACTAGATCTAAAATCTAACAATTAATCTAGAATATACTTACTACCTACTTCCCATTTATGATAGATCCAAAATTGTATTGGCATCATAAACAACTAATTACTTTAAATTATGTCATTTATATATCTAACATATTTGTGCTTTTCATTAATAACCTATCTCAACTTTATAAATTTAGAATATGGTACATCTGAGTTTAACACATTAATTAGCCTACTATAGATCTAATATTCACCCTTGTGCCCTATCATTTCTATATCCTTAACTCTAACCACTAAATATAATCCATATCTAAATTAGGGTTAAACATTTGATGAACCCAAATTTTGAACATCAAATCTTAGACCACTTAGGGCTTTTTTGATATTTTTGATTTCTATATTGTATTTAAAATTTAAAAAAAAATCATTTGTGAAGCACTAAAAAACATTGGTACAAAAACCTGATTCCAAATGGAAGATGAAGAAGAATTTATTCCTAATCTCAATAAAAAATAAGGTCTTAATGGATTCATTTTTGTATGTTACAAGAGATTAAATAAACAAACAAGATAAAACAAAAGTTGCATCACCTAGTAATGGTGAATCTATAAATAGTACTATAACTCAAGCCACACTATAAATTAATACATATAATGGGGACACATATTATGTTTTACAACCTTTGTTACCTAAAACTACTTTTGATACATCTATTATGAACTTACCTATTATTTTAACACAAATACTGATTTTGATGCCTATTAATACTCAAAACATGTTTCTAGCCCATGTGAAGACTACTCAAATTTATATTCAAAATCCCATTGGGATTATATTTAAATCAGTCCTTCAAGTCATAAATATCTTATAAGATAAGGTTACAAACATTGAATAAAAGGCTTCAAAGTCTCCACATGCTATAGATTCACAAGATGTGTTGCATAACCCTGTTTAAATTGAGATCTCTTTGTAACCTTTGCCAACTAGATTTATTTCACCTAAGTTCACATTTTATGATGTCAAGGGTGATATTTAACAAAATTTCAAACCTTATATTCAACATTCTTTGATTATGCTTCAATTGATAAAATTTTAACTAAATTATTCTAAAGGAGCCTCAAGGACTATGCTTTAAGGTGGTTATTATCATCAAAAGTTGCACCCTTGAGGAGGTTTTTCAAGCCTTATCACTTAAAATATAGAATGTACACACATATATATTGTGGGTGGCCCAATAAATGAGGTGAATCTCTAGATAGGGATAATTCCCTTGATGTTATAACCCCAAACTACTACTAGACCTATTACTTGCAAAGGAAAAGGGTGAGAGAAACTAAAATTAAACTAATCTATGGATGTGATGCACCAAAATAACACCTTACACTTAAAAATACTACACTAGAAAAATGAATTAGGACTAAATCTGATCACACTACTCATCAAAGACCTTCAAGCATGACTATTTCAAAGTGGAGGTTATAGAAAATGTATTAAATGAGATGGCTAGTCAAAAGGTATAAGAAAGACACTAATGACTGAAATCTACTTTAAAACCATGAAAATATACCTTAAAACTCACCATGTGACTTGTAATAATACAATCCATTTGTAAAGAGGTAGGAGAGGACAAATGAGAGAGAGTAAAAGCACTACTACTAGCATTCATCAATAATCACACAAGTACACTAGTTGAAATCATTTTAGAAGGTAAGAATAAACTTTATTCAACATTAAAAAGCATAGTAAAGATTTTTTATTTTATAAATTATCTTACATACTCATCCAAAATATCCATAACAAGCCATTCAAGGTATCATGCATATGAGAATATGAGAAGGAAATAGAGAGAGAGAGGTAGGAGATGCATAGACAAGTGTCATCTCTTCAAGTATATTACAATGCCAAATGTGATAGAGTATAAGAGTATTTTATCACCCTCCTTAACATATGTTACTCAAATTAATGATGAAATTCACCAAGTGACATAGGGGCTCTTGTTTGAAGAGTTATAATGCAATTTTTGAAGGAATAATTATAATTTGGGAACTTGACACATGGCATATTGGCTTCATGAAGCAACCTCCACACCATCCTATGACTCTAAATGATTCTTATCAATTTTTTGGAGCTGAAGATCAATTTTTAAGCTTATTTATATTAATGAAGACCTATAATTTGATTAAAAACTTGCTTGGTCAAAATAAAGACCACAAAATAAGTCCATTTTGTCATCCTAAGTATAATTATTTGTTTGAGACTGCTATCACAGATCAAATACCTCTCCACAACCCTATAGGAAATAATTTTGCCCTTCTTTAGGATCAAAACCATTTCCAAGAATGAGGTATAGGTGTATTAAGTCTGATAAGAATCCTTGATAGAAACTTAATTACCATTAGGTGCCTTGAAACCTCAAAATAGTGTTGTAATAATTCTAAGCTTCTTCAAGAGGCATTAGAGGCATCCTAAAATATTTATTTCATATCATATATGGTTCCATGATACTACATCAGGTCTATTCTCACTTAAATTCCATTAAAAGTCCTCAAAACTACCTTTTTAGGATTGTAACAGTCAACTTTAGGCCAAATTTTATTCAAAAGTGCTTCACACGTGTCAAAATAATGAATTATTCAGGTTCTTAGAGGTGTTTAAGTATCACCCAATAAGTTTACAAGACATTTAATCCCATTTTAAGTAGTTATGAATTCACTCTCCTCCATCAAGTCTCTTTAGAGGGTTTAAGCAGGGCTTTTAGGAGTGTTTCGAGTGTTAAAGATGATTCATAAATTTTAGGGATCCAAACCAAGTAATAATTATATTAATATAAATTATACAACTCCACCACCTTATCCAATAATATCAAGGTCCCATGCACCTTTTCCTCATACTTCACACATAAGTAAAGTTGAATTTCATGGTTATTTAGGCCTGTTGAGAAGGTTGAGTGAGTGTTTTGGCCCAAGATGTCATTCAGATGTTAAATTTTTGATTTGAAAAGGTTATAATAGGTATTATAGACCATAAATGACATATTATAACACTTATACAATTAATTTTTTCTCTTAAACCTCTTAAAGTCTGATCTGAGCACACATGGGGGTTTGAGAGCTAATTTGATTTTCTAGCCCTAGTTGTCCTTCATTGAGGTTATCTCCCTCCTCCAAGGTTCCAAGTATTGTAGAATATTTTTATAGGAACCCACACATATATCCTAACCATATATACCCAATTCTTGATATAAAAAATATGCATGTTCTTTTCAATCAAGTATGGACTTGTAGGTCCTAATTAGGCCTATAGGTGCTTCTTGTTTTAGTCTTTGGACTGAGTTTACATTCAAAGTGATTCCATTTTAGTTGATGTTTTTATTTTAAACTATATTTTCCCTAATATTTTATTATTAAATTATATTCAATTTCCATTCATATTGCATAATCTCTTCTTCATTCTGCAAGCAAACTTGTGTTTAGTCATTTAGGCCTTCTGGGCCTAAACATGCTTCTTGACCTCTATGACAACATCAAATCCAATTTGAAAATATGAGGATACCCTATTATAATTTTTAAATAATTTTACATGTTCCCTAAACTTAATATAAAACCTTTAATAGGCTACCTCATTAAGCACCAAAGCATGTTCTTCACCCTTTTTGTAGGCAGCCCTGAAACCCATCATTAGGTATATTGGATTTCTTACCCATCTTTTCATTATCTTACCTTGACCTTGCATGAATATACTCATGTAATGTTGAGATAATTTTATATATTTCTCTCTAATTTATTTTTTTCATCTCTTACCAACACCAATCCTCCTCTAAACTACCATCTCTCTTCCTCATTTATGTGCAAACCTATAATGTGATTTTGGATATCTCATTTTCAACCTATCCAAAGATGGTTAAGGTGGATTTACTATTTATAAAATAAATTTATAAAAAATCATATAATATATTTAGTGAATAATATACCAATAATAACTATTGGTTTATTTATATCAAGATTTACATATCCCTATTTACCTCCATCTTCTGCAGGCCTAAATAGGCTTTCTTCCTCATCTACAGGTTAAGGATTGATGGTATTTTTTAATATTAAATAAAAATAAAGGATAGAATAATTTTATATAACCTTATATACCTTAAAAAAAACCTATTTTTCCTCAAAACCTTCTTCTTAATACAAAATATGCCCATTTTTTCTACTTTATTGGCCAAGCCTATAGTTTTCTCATTAAGCCTAACTCCCTGCCAAGACCTAAGGATGACTCACATGGATAAGTGCATGTGTTTAGATAGTATAATATATAGGAAATTAATTTAATATATTTTATTTATTATTATTGGCTAATAAAACATCAATAAATAAATTTAAAGTCTCCCTTCTTCTCTTCCATGCCTATAGTTAATCCTTTAGGCTAAAATATTCATAACTTCTATTATGTCTCTATGCATTGAATTATCCAATGATAGTATTTGGGAAAAATTGAATCATGTTTTAAAAACATATTAATTTCATTAATGTCTCAAATCAACTTGAAAATATCTTAGGATATTTATAGTCTTTCCTTTGGATTCACACAGTCCTACCTAGCCAACACAATCCACTTTAAGTGTAATATGAGTTGAACCTAAATCTCACAAGTGTTCAAGGTGCTTAGAGAAATTTTGTAGAAGGAAAAATAACATAATATCATGCTGAAAAATAATATGTATATTTTTTAATAGAATTTATTGATGTCAATAATGACCTACAAGTTTGTAGACCTGTAGATTCACAAACCTTCTTTTACTTAACTTGAAGAAGAGATTAGGAACATTGAATCCCATGGTTTCACACCTAAAGTATATTGTTTATAATGGATAAAATGTTATAATTAGGATATTATTTATTTCTAGTGAACTTGTAAAATAAAGAACACTCACACTTGATCAAGATTATCTCTTCCATGGTTGCAAGTTCTAACTATCTAATTATGCATCAATAGTTGCCTATCCATCCTAAGGTTTATGACTCAAATGGTTTTTAAAAGGTTATAAGTAATAATAATTAGATTTATACAATCTAAAAATAACCTAATATATTAATTATATGTAATAAAACATCTCACATTTATTTACAAACATGACTATCATGCTCAAACTATCAAATCAAGGCTATTTAGCATTACACCAAACATGAACATGAGAAAGAATAAAAGTACATGATGCTACGGGGCTAGAGAAGTGTTTAAGATACCTTAAACAAAAATTTTATTTCATTTTTTCAACTTTATAACCCTACATTTGAGTAATGTTGACCCTGATGGGGTTTTCAGTCATCTTTTTACACCCTTAACATCTTAACGAGTGTTCATAGGGGATTAACCAAATGACCAATGACAAAATTTGGAAGATAATTAGGTTCCCATCATATGGAAAATATATTGGAATCCAAATATCTCTCTCTCTTAAAAGTACCAATTGAAAATATGCTACGTATCTTGAGCTACCAATAAATTTGATGGAGAAATGGAGTGGGTTTTTACACTATTTGGATTTATATCTCCACTTATTACATGGATTTGGGTCTAAAAAGACCATGGGGAATCTTGGAGTAGTTTTCACCTTGTCAACCATTAGAAATCCATTGCACAAGACTACCAAAAACATTTTTTTCTCAAGATTATGATTTTTCTTCCCCTTTGATTTGTTAGAGATGATGAACTTGGTGACTCTTCAGCTTCCCCTAACTTATAAAAACTAATAATATAGTGAAAAAACATTTAATAGACTTCTTTTCCTATATCTCTCTAAAAAAATCTTCATTTATGCATTGGAAAATGATGAATAGTAGTTACAAAAAAAGTCTGTCATTAAAAGGTAGTTATATGAGACTTTGGGGAAGATGTATGGTCAGGTACAAGCATGATGCTATCATATAGGTGTTAACTAGATTAAAACATCTCATTTCCAAAGATAAAAACTATATATTTGTTATTTTCTAGTAAGCGTAATCTTTATCATTGAAAAGCATAATAAGACTAAATTAATAAGATACCTTAATATTATCAAAATTACCTTAAACTCTCAAAATAGACTTAGTCACAAGGTGATCCAGTTAATATTTTTGATTTTTTGACCCATTTGACCAACTTTAGACCATGTTTACTCCTTGTAGGGTTACCACCTTGTCTCCTTGGGCATGACTCCAAATTTACTTGATTTCCCACTTACCTTAAACAATGATAAATGTTTTATTATTTTTGGGAAACCATTATTTAGTTCCTAAACAATAAAGGGTCTAGATTAAGGAATTCAATATGATAAAATCCAAATTTTATATCAATTTGGATCAAATCAATTACATAGGGAAAGAAGTAACTTATCTAGAAAAATAGATTGAGACAACTGTTTCAAATCCTAAAAACTATTGTATAGGATTGGGAAGATGTTAGGAACCTAGATCTAGCTTTCATTTGATGAAAGGATAGGCCATTGAAAACAAGACACACTAGGGTCTGGTAATATTGTCCTCTTCTACCACTATTGTCCAAACTACTCATAGAGACTTGATTTTTCTGGGTTCTTTGAGCTATTCTTGTGTGATCCTATTTGTCAAATATTAGATGTTGAATATCAATGGAACTCATTATATATCTATTTTAATATTCAAACCTTGGGTCCACCTACACACATGAAATAAAAAACACATAAAAAGCAAAAGGAGGAAAAACTAGGTTAGGGGAATTATGATCGCATTATCTAAAACCCCTACTATCTTGATCACTACCTATCTTAACCCTCAAGCTAGGGTCTCAGATCAAATGTAGTTCTCCCTTAGAAAACATTTATAATCAACATGCATGATAGATGAAATAATGAACTTTCACTTAGGCCCTTGATCAAGCATACAAACATATGTGTGATGTAGAATGTTAAGGTATACTATTGACTAATTTTTAATTATTTGCTATGCCAAAGTAGTAAGTGCTAGATATAAAATACCTTGTGAAGTCTTTTATTTAAGAGACTCTTTATTTTGAAGTTGGGATCTTTATTCACATTAGTTGACATATAAAAGATAATAAAAACTTAAGGGAAGGGCTAAGAAGGGTTTATGATTTCTTGAGTGAAGAAAACTGACCATTAGGACTCAAAATGCTAAAGGACAAGAGTGTTGAAAATGGGACAGCCTAGGGTCTAGTGCTATAGTCCAATCCCAATGCTCCTATCTTATAGGCTTAAGACCTAGGGGGATAGAATTGGCCAGGGAAATAGAGTCTAGCAAAGCTAGAATGACTATTTGGAAGGCTATAGATGACTAAAAATGAGAAAAAAGGTGACTCAAGCATGAAAAAAGACCAAGATAATTAAAACAAAAGACATGGCTAATGTGAACAAGGCTCATACTCTCTAGTCAAAGTCTCCTATGAAAAGGAATATGCAAAGAAATGATATGTGTGGTTGCTTGACCAATTTAGGGTGCATGCATTTGCCCCCATTTTATTCTAGTGATGAAATGAAATTAAGTACTACCTAAACCTACTTGCATGGAGATAAATGTGTTGTAAAGGGTCCAACTCACTTCTTGGGTAGGGAAGTGGATAGAGAGCCAAATTAAGCCTAAAGAAAGAAGGAATCCCTAAAATATATGCCCCCTATACTAAATCTTAATGTGGAATCCATGTAATCATGGAGAATGATGGAAATGCTTTCCCCTTATGTTGAATCTGACTAAAAATGAGGAATGCTTGAAGGCTCAAAATCAATGTTTGTCATTTATCCTCTATCCTACATAAACTCACGTATTCTATAATGTGTGTATAAAATATGTATGCTGTAAAGATAAAAATATCTCTTCCCCCACTTTGAATATCTAAACTAGAACTAAGAAATACTTAGAGGCCCAAAACTAATGTTTGTCCTCTATCCTACACAAACTTGTGTAGTCTAGGTCTAGGTAATGCAATGGACCAACCATTGTAGATGGCCATATGGCCCAATTTGGTGACAACCTAGGTATAGCTGGGTGTAATTTAAAATTTTGGTCAATGTGCAAGAAGAGAATGACATGTCTTGCCATTCCATCTATATAATCTTGAATGATGAAGAACATGAACATCTATGTCATGCCCCCAAATTTGGTATGTGAGTGATGCATCTATATAATATGGTAATCTATATAACCACATGTGATATGACATATATTTACATTATTTATGTGCGAAATTAGAGACTTAAAACATTATACTTTTCACTATGTCCATAGTCTATTATCTGATTGTAAGAACTATGCCATGTTGTATGAAGTTGTATGTGTGAGATGTGTAGTACGTACATACCCTAAAATCTAGTATCTAAGTTTGTATCTGTACCAAAATCACTATGAATCCATATAATCTAAACCACTATGTCTAAATGATCTATGTACTTATAAGTTAAAATCTTTATAAATCCATATGATCTAAACCACTGTATATACATAGTTTATGTATCTATAAACTAAAGGTATATCCCTCTTGAATGCCCTAAGTAATGATGAGTGACCCATATAATCTTAATCACAATATTTTGACCAATTTGAGATAAATATGATAATTTAAATGTTGGATGTGTAAGTATGGTGTACCCCTCTAAGAGGGTGGATGGGCATGTTGAGTAAGTGTAGAAATAGGAATAGTAGGAATGATGCCTCCATTTTGGGGAGAGGGATGAAATTTTTGATAGAGGACATCAATCCAAAAGTGATGACTAGTGGCATAAATAAAAATAAGGTTGGCTTGTTGTGAATAGCTTGAGAGGTTGTTTGATTGATTAGACTGAGTTGTTGAAAGTGGAACAAGTTTTGATTGGTGAGGACCAAGGTGTGTGTCTGAGTATAAGATAAATATAGATATGATCATGCCATAGTAGGAAGATGAGGTAGTAATAGAGTAAAATTTGAGTGATTTTAAAGTATCATTTTCATGATTCTATGGAAGAAAATGGTTTGAAAAATGGAGTTATGAGGTTAGAGTTATGGGCAAAATGGTATTTTGATCTGATTGAAAGAGTTGGGTAATATAAGAAATTGGATTGATTCTTGATTCATTTATGCATTAACTAGGTTGAGATTTTGAGTTCTAAAGTGAGAGAGATGTTGAGGAGATGAGCACTTTCCATGACTAGGGTTGAGTAGTTGGTAGCCTAGGTTTAGGCTAATGGTAATGTGACCCTGGTAAGTAACCCAAATGCTTGGTTCCTATCTATTTTTAGGCCTATTTTGGTGTTTTTGAGCTATTTAAAGTAGCCTAGGAAATAATTTACTAGTTTTAGTGCTCATATCTTACATACAATGCTCCTATCTAGGTTTTAGTGCTCCTACCCACGTTATAGTGCTCTTATCCAATGTTGTTGTCCTTGAGGCTTAATTTTTTAATGATGCTACTTTGTGGTTGACTATTATACTATTTTGGCTTTTAATTTGACATTGTTGATTGATATATGTGTTTTTTTGGGTGTTTTCAAGGTGAAGTGTGGATGAGAGAGTTCTATAAGGGCCAGGTGATGGAGACATTGAGGCTATTACCATTATCTGTTGATGAGAGAAATATAATGGATAGGGTAAGGTTAGGTCATGTGTGTGACCTAGGCACATTTTAGTGGGATATATATCTGATTACTACCTTATGTGAGAGGTAGAATGTAGATACATGTACATTATATCTTCCTATAGGGGAGATTATTATGACTTTGGCGAATGTGTATTGCATTTTGCATTTATTAGCTAGTAGATAGTGTGTGTAATTGAAATTTGACATGGGTGTTGATGATATTTATCATGAATCCTTGTATTTTACTAGTGTGCCCTTAAGTATACATTGGAGAGGGAAGGATAGTGATGTATTACTATTAGTTATTATGTAGTCTAGTGTTTTATGCTTGCAAAATTGGTTGGTTATTTTGTTGGCATCATTTGTTCCTATGAATGGGAGTGGAGTATCTATTGCATATTGAATGCATAAGATTGTGCATAATGTGGAGGTATAAAACACTATATTCTCATGGGGTAGGACTATGCTTGCCCACCTATACAAGGATCTTTATAGGTTTACACAAGAGGTATTTAGTGGTGGATTGAGCACAATGACCTTATTGTATTATTGGGCTTATGAGCAAAGAGTAGGTGTGTATCTAATAATATTATTGAGGGAGAAGTGTGCACCTCCATAACCATTTAGGGAGTAATGGATGATTACATTGGTTATCTGATCCCCTAGGATGGATCATTATAGGTGGGTGCTAGATAGACTAGTGGTTGGTGACATCATATGGAGGCCTTACAAAAGATTTCTTAGGTAGACAGAGGATGGACTATAGTTTTAGATTAAGGTAAAAATAGGTTTTGAAGGGACCCAAAAACCCAAGTACAAATAAAGAAAGATAAAGCCTCAACGACCATAGGCAGAACCTAAAAACTACTACAGAGAAGTAGAAAAAATAGGTTTTATATGGACTTGAAACCACCAGAGAGACCACCGGTCAAAACCCAGATTTAACAAAGATCTGGCTGCACCATAGACAAAAGATTACAAAAAGAAACCAGAGAACAGGACTAGTAAACATAACCAACAAGAAGAACCAGACTATTCTTCTAGTTCCAAAATCATTTTCACAGTTTCTTTACCTTTCACAATAGTAGTATCCTGAGTAGTAGTTACCACCAACTTGGCTCCTTCTTGTGTAGCCTTCTTTCTAGAGCTTTGTCTCATCCTTTTGCTAGGCCCCTCCAAGGATTTGGTCTCCTCATTTTCTCTTTTTCCAATATTGACAGCTGTAACACAAATATTAGACGTTACTTCCTCCATTTTTACTCTGTTCTCCTTAATGAGTTCCCGAAGGTTATTCTCATAATCTTTAAGCTTGACGGGGATATCTCTTATCTATTTTTCCATGATGTTAATTTTGTTCCATGCAGCTTTCTGGTTATCTTCCATAATTTCCACTTTCCTTTTGAGATCCTTAATCTCCTTACACATCCAAGAATCAAGTTGGAGAGAAGCCTCTGCTTTGCAATTAACCCAACTCATAGGTGTGTGCATTCCATCATTCTGTCCCTTCTCTCTCCATTCCTCAAAATTCTTATTGGGACTATTCCCACCTTCTTCAAAGTGATCCTCTTGGCCCCTTTGATACTGTTCTTTGGTTCCAATTTGAATTTCCATGTCCATTTCTTGATTGTCATCCTGAACTATATTTTCCTTTTCATTTCTTGAAATAGGGTCCTCAACAGGGCCATCCTGGACAATATCTTCCTCCGACACTTTCTAATTTTCCTCAGTTTCTTCTTTACTATTTTTAGATTCCTCCTCTTTGCTGACTCCTTCTTTCTCATTCTTCTCTTAACATTCTTCATCCTCATTTGAATTTGTATTCTAGCTTTCAATTCCTTCTTCTTCCTCCAAATTTTCCTCCCTAGGTTTATCAATTCTCTCCCGCTCTGTATCTTCTTCTACATTCTGATTATTGGCACTAGGGAACTTGATTTTGTCTTTCCCTTTTACAATTTCACTCTTTCTGCTCCCAGACTCCTTATTTTTCCCTTGGTTAGGGTTCTTAACCATAGCTTTATTCTTGCAGTAGCCTTCGATTAATAGAATTAGGCCTTCATGCAGGATAGGACACGTTTCCTTCTTCCTGTGAGCAAATAAACTTTGGACCAAAGAATAGCACAGGTAAAAGGGAAATATTGGATACATGACCATTAGGTTGGAGTGTATGAGTGCTTTTAGTATGAGTATGTTAATATATAAATTAGGGTACCACAATATGTGCCCCTAATAGAATGGGTATGGGTGAGGAGTATATGGGCACCAACGAGAGTAAGAGCTCATATGAGGCCTACTGAGATAGTTATGATATATGAGAGTTAAATATTGGATACATGACCATTAGGTTAGAGTGTATGAGTGCTTTTAGTATGAGTATGTTAATAGATAAATTAGGGTACCACAATATGTGTCCCTAATAGAATGGGTATGGGTGAGGAGTATGTGGGCACCAACGAGAGTAAGAGCTCATGTGAGGCCTACTGAGGCTGAGCTTGCACCACTACCATTAAATGTGAGGGATACATCCATAGATATTCTAGATGTGAATGATGTTAGATGTATAGATGTATGTACTTCATGGTGGGATAGGAATCAATGGGCTCCATTATAACTTATTGAAGTAGAGGATGTTCTAGAGTATGAGTATCCTAAACTAATCTAGATGATGGGAGGTAACTAGTGATAACATTTGAAATTTTTATAAACTTGTGTTTTTATTTTACTGTCAGAGTATATAGCTAATGTAGTGTCATACTTTGTGTGTAAGTAGAGCGGGAGGTACACAAGATGAAGTATAGGATGGGGTGGGAAGTTGATATGATGATTATTGGGATACCATCATTGAGTTGATACTCTAAGAGCTCACACAACATGTACCTAATGATGCGATGGAGGAGGGATTGATAGAGAAAGTGATATTCATGGCTAGTATTAATGCTTATCTATTTAATAAGGATGCTATAGTGATAGCTACATATGTTAGGGTAGTAGGAGAAAGAGATGAGCTAAGAGTAGAGTTAGATAGGCATATGATGCCTCCTCTTGATTTTGGTTATGTTAGCATGAGGATCATGGATGAATATAAAGACCTTTAGAGGTAATATGTAGACTTGAATGAGGAGCATAGTTAGTTACTAGAGTGAGAGAGTCATCACAAGAGGCATGTGGTAGCTCAAAGATGTGTGGGGTCATTGAGTGCTACGGTGGATTATGGGACTAGTACTAGTGGGGAGATTGAGATTGAGAGTGAGGGCATGATGCCCATTCATGACTAATTATATTTAACATGTTGTATATGTTTTGAAAATTTTGGTATATATATGGATACTGGTTTGATTTTGACTTAGGTGTATTGTGTTATAGATTTTAGAATATATCAATATATTTATTACAAATGGTTGATTTAGAAATAACTAATTTAGTATTGATGTTAAGGTTGTATATGTTTGGTAAAATGGTATTTGGGATGTAATTTGATTTTTGTTTAATAGGTTCAAGTGTGATGTTAGTTTTGATTTTGAATCATATGTGAGTAAATATTTATTTTTTTGTAATTTGTAAATTGATTTGATAAAGTGAGTTGGTTTAATATTGTTAAAATAGGATATTGATAAGATCAAGAGTTTGATAAGTTGGTTTGGATAGGGATGGTTATTTATAACTAGGAATGTTAGTTGTTAGTATAAGGGGGTGTAAGATAACACTTTGTGTGCATCACTTTTTGCTCAATTTCTTGAGAGTGGCTCAAGAATACAAAGGTTGGTCCTTTGGCTCCATTTTCTCCAACTAAGTAAATTTAGGTGGTAATGTGTGTGCTAATAAATGTTTGGACTATGTGTCTAATCCCTTTGAGTAGGTGGTTCAAGATTACAAAGGATAGCTAATCATTTGGCTCCATCATTTCCCACTAAGTGAAGCTATGAACTGATACCAATATGAATGTGTGTCATATCACTCTATGTTATATCACTATCTGAAGCCTGATGGCCAATTGAATAAGTTCCCATACTACTCATGTTGTGTAGGAACATGTCTTATATTTGATACTATCTATGGTGCACTAACTATACATATACATGGACACTCTATAAGATGCAATATCAATGGATGCACAACTAAAATTATGTTATGAAAGAGGCTCATCTATCCATAATAATAGTGGATTGCTACACCAAATAACACCTTATGGCCTTTACTATGATGAATATGACTGAGAAATAGATAAAGATGAAACTACAACCTATGATGGGGGCTCATCTAATCTCAAACATAATGGGTTGCTACAGGAAATAGGACCCTAAAAGCTTGGTTGTAGTGAATATCTATATGGCGAGCTACTTTTTAATGTGCATTCATCTAATCTTAATTATATTGGGTAACTACATGAGATAGGACCTTGAAAACTCAACTATAGTGAATATTAGTTTGAAGTGGTACTCTGTTGTGGTGCCTGTGATTGTATTAGATATGTATATAGAACTAAACTATGTACTCCTTGGACTACACTACTATATGTAGGCTACTCTCACTATACTAATCTCTCAACCTTTTGAGTATGTGGGATAGGAGATCTCCTATGAGGCTTTATCTTAGAAACCACATTACTCTCATGATGAGTAACTGATGATTCCTATGAAAGAATGTCTTGAGAGGACTTAGTCATGGAGGAATGAGGTATATGGTTCCATGATGGAGGAGATATCATTTCCCTTGGTGTGAATTCTATTATGCCATTAACAACACATATATTAATGCAATCCCTAAGTCCATAATAATCATTATCTCTATGTCCATAGATACGATGATAGTTATAAAAGGGTCAATGTGGTTGTCTATGTAAGAGGTGTGGATCTCATAAATGAGTAAAAGGTAATGTGATTAACCTCCTATTTGGTAGTGCTGATAATATGACATATGGTTTATCCCGCTTTGAATCAAGTTATAGTGGTGCCCTACTACTATTTTATGTAGTGCATACTATAGGTGATGCTCTAGAAACTGGCTCTTTATTCTTAATTGGGTGCTTTTCTAGCTATGGTCTCCTATCTTTTTTTGGACATGGTGGATGCTGAGTGATAAGAGCTATAGATGGAGGTAATGTTGTAAAATATAGATTAAGCTAATCAATGAAATCTAACTCAATCAACCCTAGTTTCTTCTCCAAGGCTAAACATGTATAACATAATTTCCTAAAATAGGACTCTATCTAATATAATATATGCTCTAAGAGGGTTTGATGAATCCCCTTAATAAAGATATATTGGACCTTAAAATCTATTAGTTTATAGATCAATCTTAACATGTGTGTCTTGAATCATAAGATATAATCACTAATTAGATATGAAGTATTCTGATACAATGTGGTAAGTTTCTCATACGTAACATGAGGCCCATGTTTACTATGTAATATATGATAAATGCCTCCTCTAATTCATCATATATATGCAAGGAACCAACATGGAGTAGATGAAAGAACCAATTTTGTGCATTACCCACTAGTGTTTACTAGAACAACTTAAGTAGAATCAAAGGACTCACATGAGATTAAAAATCCTTCTGAAAGGCTTGAAGGTGTACAAATGGATTACCATTTCCATCATAGTGAGGCAATGATGGTATCTAGAAATGCTTAGGAAATGAAACTTTTATAAATATCTTCAGAAGAGGGTTACCATGTAAGTCATTAGCATCTATCCAAGACTTATAGGCCTTATTTTCCAAGGTAAGGAGATGTACTTAGTGTTGTAATTCACCAACTACATGCATCAAAGAAATAATCTCTTGGGATGGTGTATTAGCATCTTGAAATGGTTCATTTAATCATTAAATTTGATCATTTATTTTAGCCATGGGAATGCTACATTTAGCAATTGGATCATAGAGAGGGGGTGTGCTCACTTGAACCTTTAGAGGAATGGTAACTTGGACCTTAGTGGAGGGATGTGGGATACCATTCTCTTTGGGTGAAGAGTGAGAAATAAGTGCTATTGTAGTAGGGGGTGGCTTGGGAGATTTATTGGTATCTTTATTATTTATTGAATCATATTCTAATTGAGTATAGGATTTGATGTTATTATTAACTTGTGTATCATTTTAAATAGAATCATGTATATAAGTAGAATCAACATTTTGTAATGCATTATGTTTGAGAGGCGTGAGAGAAGAGTTAGAATCATGAGATGCATTTTCTTTTTCATTATGTGCATAATAATCATCATTATTCCATGCATTATCATAATCACAATTTTGTTCATATTCATATTCATTTGCATGTTCACTATCATAATCATTATCACTTGCATCATCATTAGGGAGAGGGGTAAGATAAGATGTTAATGATTTTATAATACACAATAAATTATCATTTGAAATTGGAATATTATGTGCATCTATGTTACCCTTGAATGGAGTGCATGCATTATTTTCATTTGTAATATGAGAAGTAAGAGTAAGAAGGTCATCATTTAAACATTCTTTTGAAATTGTTTGAGATGACAAGGTAGAGTTAATAACATTATATGTATCATTTGAACTATGCATTGTCAATTTGATTCTATTGCATTTATATTATTGTAGAGAGAGAGAGAGAGAGAGAGAGAGAGAGAGAGAGAGAGAGAGAGAGAGAGAGAGAGAGAGAGAGAGAGAGAGAGAGAGAGAGAGTAGGTTCACTTGGAAATGCATGACTAATTTGTTCAATTGGTGCATTATGCATAGGAAAATGAGGTGAAAAGTACCTTTCCCATTTATCAAAAATTATTTTCTTTAGAAGAGGGAAGAAAAGAGATAGGTTTGAGAGAAGAAGATGCATCTAATATTTATTCACAATCACTTTCATATGTATCATCATATTCCTCATTACAACAATAGTAATTATCTTCATTGTAAATGAAATCATTTTCCACATTTTTATCTAATGTGTAATTTTCAAAATTTATCCATTAATTATTAGAATTATGAGAAAATAATATAAATTGATCTATGGGATGAGAGGGAAGAAGTGCCTTAGTGGCCATTTTATTTATTTCACCAAAGAGAATATGTAAAAGTACTATTAAGCAAATAAAAGCAAGAATAACTACTAATACAAATATTTTGAAATTATTCTTGACACTCCAAATAATTTGCAAAAATTTCAGAATTTTTACCTAAAAATTGTAAGGAAAGCTTGGGGTTTGAGGACCTAGTTTAGAAGTCTAGAGTTTTGGGTTGGGGTTTTAGAATTTTTGGAAATTATTGAAATAATTTAAATTCTAGACTAAATGTGAATAAAATAAATGCACAAACATTTATACAAAAATCATAAATTTAAAATTGAATTTTTTCAAGAATAACTACTAACATAGATATTTTGAAAATATTTTTGACACTCGAAACAATTTGCAAAAATTCCAAAAATTTTATCTAAAAATTGTAAGGCTTGGAGTTTGAGGACCTAGTTTGAAAATCTAGGGTTTTGGGTTGAGGTTTTAGAATTTTTTAAAATTATTGCAATAATTTAAATTCTAAAATAAATTTGACTAAAATAAATGCACAAAAATTTATACACAAATCATAATTTTGAAATTAAATTTTTGTACAAAAATATGAAGGAAAAATCCCTAAGGACACCTAGGGTTTTAGATTTTTTTTAAGTAAGTTAGGTTCACTAATGTTTTATTATTTTTGGGAAACTAAGGTCTAGCTTATAAATAATAAGTGATCTAGAGTAAGGGGGAAAATGTAATCAAATACAGTAAAATATAGATTTTATATCAATTTAGATCAAATCAATTACATAGTGAAAGAAGTAATTTATCTAGAAAAATAAACTGAGATGGCTATTTCAAAGCTTGAAAACTACTATCTAGGACTGGAAAGATGTCAGGAACCTAGATCTAGATTTTTTTAGTGAATGGATAGGATCGTCAAAAATAGGACACCTTAGGGTCCGGTGTTATTGTCTTCTTCTGCCACTATTGTCCAAATTGCTCATAGAGAGCTAGCTTTTTTAGGTTCTTTGCATTATTACTATGTGATCCTACATATGAAATTTTAAATGTTGAATTTTGATGGAGTCACTATATAGTTGTTTTAATATTCAAACTTTGGGTCTACTTACACACACAAAAAAACAAACACGTCAAAATAAAAAGGGGGAAAATTAGTTTAGGGGAAGTATGATCATATGATCTAGAACTCTTGTTGTCTTGATCACTACCTACATTAACCCTCAAACTAAGGTCTCAAATCAAATTTAGTTCTCCCTTAGGGAACATACATAATCAATGTGCATAGTAGATGCAATAATTAACTTTCACCTAGGCCCTTCCTTGATCAAGCATGCAAATCTATATGTGATGCAGAATGTTGAGCTATACTATTGACTGATTTTTAATTATTTACTATGCAAAAGTAGTAAGTGATAAATATAAAATTCCTTGTGAAGTAATTTATATAGGAGACTCTTTATTTTGAATTTGGGATCTTTATTCACATTATAAAATATCCAAGAGATAATAAAAACTTAAGGGAGGGGTTAAGAAGGGTTTAAGACCTCTTGAGTGAAGAGAAATCACCATTGGGACTCAAAATGCAAAAGGATAAGAGCATCAAAAATGGGACGCCCTAGGGTCTAGTGCTATAATCCAATCCCAACGCTCTTAATCTATAGACTCAAGACCTAGGGGGATAGAATTGGCTTGGGAAATAGAGTTTGGTTGAGCTAGAATGATCATTTGAAAAGCTATGGATGACTAGTAATGAGAAAAAGGGTGACTCAAGCATGATAGAAAACAAAGATAAGTAAAACAAAAGACATGTCTAATGTGAACAAGGCTCATATTCTTCAGTTGAAGTCTCTTATGAAAAGGACTATGAAAAGACATGATATGTGTGATTTTTTGACAAATTTAGGGTGTATACACTAAACACAAAATGAATACCATAAATAATTACCATTACATGACAAGACAACATGACTCAGCTACTAACTAGACCATCTTAAATAACCCTATAAGTTGACAAGAAAGATACATTACATATCATCCTAGATCATTAATGACTAACACAAGACTTTCTTAATGACTATAAAAAAAGTTAAGATTAAGTAATTCAAAGTTTTGAATGATCCTCATTCATGGTAGCCAAATTTTGGCTAACATATTTGGCAATCTCTTGGAATTGCATGCATGCTATGTAATTTAGATCGGTTTCTTAGTACATCCATTGGGCTATGGAATCATCTCAACTCAACACAAATCATGACTTAACCTTGACACTTGACTATAAGCCTCTTTAAATAATTGAAAAAGTTGATTTCCTTCACCAACATAATAAGACAAGAGTAAACACACCAAAACAAGACACACACAACAATAATAATAAGATAAACGTTGTGATAAGAAGCACTTAGAAGAAAGACAAGACACAAACTTATATATATATATATATATATATATATATATATATATATATATATATATATATATATATATATATATATATATATAACCTATCAAAATTGATCCTCCTAGATCAGAAGGGAAACTCTTTAAATTAACTTAATGAGATGAGCAAGGATGATGTATAAGTTTTTGGCCATGTTTTGTTCTTTCTTGACCAACCCATTTATTGACCACCATATTCTTTGGCTTGACCTCCATTGGAGTAACAATAATAAACATGTCTCCCACAAAGACAAATTCATTTTGATATTAAATTTATACCTCACACTATTGTCTATCCTTGGCAATGTGAGAGACCTCCAAAGTGACCATGGGTTGATTCATGAAGGCAAAAAAATTCTCAATTTCATCTTCTATTAGCTCCTCAAATTCCATCTCATGTTCATCTTGAAGAGTGTCATATTCATCATACCTTTCTACACGATGGATTTAAATTTATTGGTAATGATTGGTAGGATTTGTTGGAGAATTAAGAAATTTTTACTTCTCATCAAAAACTTCCTCTTATTATTCTTGAGGTAATATCATACCAAACTCTTCAAACTCCTTGAACATGTCCAATTAGGGATACCACATGTCCTCAAGACCTCCTTGAGCTTACTCATGAGACTCAATAGGATCAACAACCATGGTTTTCTCTTCAATTTCCTTCTCATACATGTGTTCATCATGTTCATTGGCTAAGATAATAATATTATCACTCTCCTCATGAGATGTAGGTTCACTATCCAAATTAGAGAAAAATTATTCTAGATCTTCCCAAAATCCATCTTATTTTTCATCACTTGAAATCATACCAAGTTAAATTTTAATATATTCATTCTCTTTAGGGATAAAAGGCTAGTTAAATTCCTGAATAGACTCATGACATGACTGCAAGTTGTATTATTCAAGTTATATCTTTTTCCCATGAGGTTCAACAAGGATAATATCTAATGTATCTTCAATAAGACTTACCTCATGTTCATCTACAACCTACTCAACTAATGTATAGTAAACTTTATCTTCATTAATACCCAATCCATGATAACTAAATTGGTATTCTTCTTCCTCCATGAAGAAAGGGATTTCATCTACCCATTTAAGGTTCAATTCATCATGTCTTTCTTGTGCCAAACCTAATTTGTCCTCCTCTAGGAGGCTGCCTACTTTTGTAACTTCATGTTGAAGTTCACCTTGATGTTTTAGAGGGATCACATGATTTTTAATTAAGCCCATTTCTTCCATGAAAATTTGGTACAATTGTTGCCATGCTTGATCAAGATATTCTTATTCACTCTTCTCAATGGAATCACTTTGACAAGAGACCAATGTCATATTAGTTTTCAATCCATAAAAACCATCATTCTCATTACCCTTAAAGTCTAATTTTTTTCCTTCTTGACAAATAATACTACCAATAAATATTTCCTCATCATATACACTAGAAACACTTTCTTTATAGACTTCTTGGGATTCATTTGAAGCTGATTGATTTTCTTTTTTGAGGACTACCACATCATCACTTAGATTTTACAATCTCTTCTTCACATCTAGGTTTCCATATTATACCATCAATGTAAATAGTTCCCCTTAACCAAAGGAGAGTGTGGGAGGGAAAGAGACTTATTATCTTTCTTGAATATTGATATAGTGTCTTTCTAACTTAGGACATTGGGAGTACTAATTTGATCATGATGTTCCTGAAGGGATAGAGAATAGAATTAAATTGAATTGAGGATGTTGTATTGTTCTCTTCCCACTCTTCAATTAATCTATCAAAATTTCAAGTGTCTCAAAATTTGTGGATGGATTTAACCTATTGTTGGAGTTTAGGTGAAGAGATTGAAGAATTTGAGAGATCTCTTGAATTGGCTTCCATACACTTCTCATTTTATTAATTTTGGATAGGCATGGGAGAAGTTTCTTTCTCAAGATTAGGCATGACATAATCAAGGGTCTTGATCCAAGAAGGTATCCAAGATGTAATGGTCTTGGATCTTGAGGAAGAGTGAGTGAATATTGCATAGGCATAGAGCTCTATTGATGGAATATTTCAACTTGGGTTGGGTTTGGAGTAAAATAAAGTTGATGAGGAGTAGGAGAAGGTACATAATACTGAAGGTATTACATTTTTTTTCTCTCCTTAAGTACTAATATGTCCTCTAGACATTGAATCAAACATATTACTTATAACACTTCATTAATTGGTAGGTGTTGGTTTTATCTCTCAATGGATGCCCACTTGTTCTTGACCAGCTGTAAGAAACTTATTTATTTATAAATAATCTTACTCTGATTGGAAGGGATAGGGACACTTAGGCTAGGGTCTTTTTCTCTATCAATCTCCCTCATTTGCATTTCATATTCTAATATAATTTATTTTAAGGATTGAGTAGGATTATCATAGTTTTGAAAAGGTCGAGTAGAGGGATAAGTAGACTACAAAAGAGGTTGAGTGGGATTGGGAAAGGGAATATAAGGCTGATGATAGCCTTGTTAAGGTTGACATGTTGTTGCTTGATATCCACTTAGGGTGAAGCCATAAATTTCATCAACCTGATATAGAGCATATGAAGACATAAAATATGCATCTTGATCAAATGAATGATTAGGATACATACCAATTTTATACACCTAAGATTCTTATAGCAATTGAGATTCACTTAGAGTTGCTACTAATGCTTCTGTTCATGCCTCTAAAAGCTGAGTGTTGAATAAAAGCATAAAGAACTCTTTAATGGGATGTAATCCTTGTCCTAATAGGCATGCCGAAACTATTATCATCAAAATTGGCACCTTTGAGGAGGTTGTTCAAGCCTCCTCACTTAATTTATAGCATAAAAACACCTCAAGTCTATGGGTGGCCTAATCAATGAGGTAAATATCTAGATAGAGCTAGCTCACTTGATGTTATCACCCCAAACTACAACTAGACCTATTGCTTACAAAGGAAAAGGGTAAGAGAAACTAAAAGTAAACTAATATTTGGAGGCGATGCAAAAAAATAAAATGATCCACTTGACCATAATGTACTAAGAACATGAATTAGGAATGAATTTGATCACACTACTCAATAAGGACCTTCAAGCATGATTTTTTCAACATGGAGGTAATGGATAAGACATTAAATGATAGGGTTGTTCAAGAGGTCTAAAAAAGACACTAATGAATGAAATACAATTCAAAATTATGAAAATCTACCTCAAAATCATCATGTGACCTTTAATAATACAATCCATTTGTAAAGAGGTAAGAGATGATAAATGAGAGAGAGTAAAAGCACTACTACTATCATTCATCAACAATCACATAAGAACACTAGTTATAAGAATTTGAGAAGGTAAGAATCAAAATTATTAAAATTTTAAATGCATAGTAAAAGTGTACAGTTGAGTAGATATTTTCCATACTTACCTAAAGTATCCATAATAATCCATTCAAGGCAGCATAGATAGGAGAATGAGAGAAGGAGAGAAAGAAAAGTGTAAGAGATACATATATAAGTGGCATCTCTTCAAGTATAATATAATTCCAAATGGAAGATATTATAAGATAAATTTTATCATCCTATTTAACATGTGTTACTTAACTAGGAACTTCACCAAGTGGTGTAGGGACTCTTGTTTGAATAGTTATAGTATGCTTCTTGAAGGAGTGGTTATAATTTGAGAACTTGAAACATCATTTTGGCTTCATGAATAAACCTACACATAATATTATGGATATTAATTATTATTATGAGCTTGGTGGAGTTGAGGATAAATTTTCAAGCTTTTTTTTTACTGATGTAGACCTGTAATTTGATTGAAAAATTGTTTGGTTGAAATGAAGACCACAAAATAAGTCCACTTTATCATCCTAGTCTAGTTCTTTATTTGAGACTACTATAATAGCTTAAATACCTCTCCAACATCTTATAGGTAATTATTTAACCCTAATTAGGCTCAAAACCATTTTCAAGACTAAGGTATAGGTGTATTAGGTTTGATAAGAACCCTTGATAGAAACTTACTTACCATTAGGTGTCTTGAAACATCCAAATAGTATTATAATCACTATATTATTATTTATGAATCATTATAATCATCATACCATATATTATTCAGATAATATATGGTTTTTAGAAACTTTATTATGTCTATTCTAAATCAAA
The DNA here is from genome assembly GCA_037957365.1 of Torreya grandis. Classification (NCBI taxonomy): domain Eukaryota; kingdom Viridiplantae; phylum Streptophyta; class Pinopsida; order Cupressales; family Taxaceae; genus Torreya; species Torreya grandis. The sequence continues at coordinate 143,921 of JARHVA010008784.1, read as the reverse complement.
TTCCATGAAAATTGCTTAAAACTACCTTTTTAGGACTACTATAATCAACTTTATACCAAATTTTGTACAAAAGTGCTTTACATGTGTCAAAATAATGAATTTTTTAGGTTAATATATGTGTTTAGGTATAATATAATAATTTTAAAATCCATTTTAGTCAATTTAAATCACTTAGGAAGTCTCTCTCCTACATCAGGTCTATTTAGAGGGTTTAAGCAGGGTTTAAGAGTGTTTGGGGTCTTAAAGATGATTCATAATGTTCAATGACCCAAACCAAGAAATAATGATATGAATATATATTAAATAAACCCATACAACTTCCCTAATAATATAAATTTCCCATGTACCTTCTCCTCATCCTTCAAATGTAAGTAAATTTTAATTTTCTAGTTGTTTAGGCCTGTTGAGAATTAAATGAGTGTTTTGGCCCAAGATGTCATTCAAATATTAAATTTTTTATTTTAAAAGGTTAAAATAGGTCTGAAATACCATCCATGATATATTAAAACACTTATCCAAGTCATTTCCCCTCTTAAATGTCTTAAATTTGATTTAAGCACACATGAGGGTTTAAGAGCTAGTTTGACTTTCTAGCCCTAATTATCCTTCATTGAGTTTATCTCCTTCCTTCATAGGTTCCAAATATTATATAAGATTATACCAAGACCCAAAAAATATATCCTAACCATATATACCCAATAATAAATACAAAACATATGCATGTCCTCTTCAATCTAGTATAAATTTGTAGGTCTAAATTAGGTTTGTAGGTGTTTATTATTTTGGTCTTTGGACTGAGTTTACACTAGAAGTGATTCCCTTTGAGTTGATGATATTATTTAACATTATATTTTAAATAAATATTTTATTATGACATTATATAAAATTTAAATTCATATTACATGATCTCTTCCTCATTCTACAAGTAGTCATGTGTTTGGTCATTTAGGCCCTCTAGTCCTAAATATGCTTCTTGACCTTTATGATAGTACCCACTCCACTTTAAAAATATTTATAAACACTATTATCAATTTTAATTAATTTTAAATTTTATTTTCACTTAATCTACAACATTTTTTTGGCTACCTCATTAAGCACCAAAGCATGTTCTTCACCTTTTTTGTAAGCATACATGAAACCCATCATTAGGTCTATTAGATTTCTTACCCATATTTGCATTTTAATAATTTAAATTTATATGAAGATATTAATAGCATGTTTATATAATTATATATATGTATTTCTAATTTTATTTTCCCATCTCTCACCAACACCAATCCTCCTCTAAATTGCCATCCTTCTTCCTCATATGTGTTTAAACCTATAATGTGATTTTGGATATCTCATTTTCAACCTATCCAAAGATGGATAAGGTGGGTTTAATAATTATAAAATGATTTTATAAAACATAATATATAATATTTATTAAATAATAGACCAACCATCTCTTTTTTTTTTCTTTATATCAAGATTTACATAGCCCTATTAACTTCTCCATCTTCTACAAGCCTAAATAGGCTTTCTTCCTCACCTACAAGTTAAGGAATGATGGACATATTTAATAATAAATAAAAATTAAGGATATGATAATTTAATATACCATTACATTCCTTCCAAAAACCTTATTTGGTCCTCAAAACCTCATGTTCAATATAAAATCTGCCACTTTTGTCTACTTTATTGGTTAAGCCTATAGTTTTCTCATCAAATATAACTCCCTACCAAGACTTGAGGATGCCTCACATGGATAAGTAAATTTATTTATATAGTATAATATCTATGAAATGAATTTAATATATTTTATTTATTCTTAGTGGTGAATAAAATATCAACAACTATATTTAAAGTCTCCCTTCTCTTGTAGGTTCGTAGGCAATCCCTTTGGCTAAAATCTTCATTTATTCTATTGTGTATCTATGTATTTAATTATCCAATGATAGTATTGGGTACCAATTTTATAATATTTTTAAAACCTATTCATTAATTTAATGTCTTAGATTACCTTAAAAACCTCTTAAGACCTTCATAGTCTCTCATTTACACTCACATAGTCCTACCTAGCCAACATAGTCCACTTTGAGTGCAATATGAGTTGAAATTAATTCTCAAAAGTGTTAAATGTGATTAGATAACTTTGAAATAAGTAATGATAAAATAATATCATTATAAAACTTACTATGTATATTTTTCAAGTGCATTTATTGATGTCAATAGTGACTTACATGTCTGCAGACCTATAGGTTCACAAACCTTCTTTTACTTGACTTAAAGAAGAGACTAGGAACACTGATTCCCATGGTTTCAATCCTCGAGTATATTTTTGAGAATGGATATAATTCTATTAGGATGATATTATTTATTTTTATGGACCTTGGATAGTAAAATACACTCATACTTGATCAAAATCATCTCCTCCATGGTTGTAAGTTCCAATTGCCTATTTATGCAGCATAATTGCCTATCTCTCCTAATGTTTATACATAAAATATTGTTTATATGGGTATAATTAATCCTCATGAGTTTTATACAATATAATAAACCTAATATATTCATTTTATTCAACAATACATCTCACTTTTCTTTGCAAATATGATTGTCCTACTCAAACTGTTAAATCAAAGCTATTTGACATTACACCAAACATGAACATGATAAACCCTAAAATGAAATAATATTTTAGGGATATATTAATTTTTAATATACCTTCAAAAAACATTTTATTTCATTAATTTGAATTTATAACCCTACATTTGGAGAAAATTGACCCTAATGGTGTTTTGAGTCACCTTTATACACCCTTAACTTCTTAATGATTGTTCATAGAGTTAATGGGATTAACCAAATGAAAAATTAAAAAAAAAATTAAGTAAATTAGGGTACATTCATATGGTCAATATATCATAATTCAAACATCTATCTCTCCTAAAAGTACCAAGTGAAAACTTATTTCTTGTCTTGAGCTGCCAAGAAAGCTAATGGAGAAATGGAGTCGGGTTTTGCACTATTTAGCTCTATATCTCCAATTATTTCATGTATTTTGTTATAATAATACCATGGGGACTTTTTGAGGAGTTTTAAAATTTTCAACCATAAAAAACCTCTACACAAGACCACCAAAAACATGATTTTCTCAAGATTCTGATTGTTCTACCCCTTTGAGCTGTTGGAGATGATGAAATCAGTGACTCTTTAGCTTAGATTAACCTATAAAGACTTGAAAGAGAGTGATAAAACATTTAGTAACCTTATTTTCCTATATATATCTCAATAATTCTTCATTTATGTGTTGGAAAATGATGAATAGTAGTTACAAAAAGAAGTCCAACATTGAAAAGTAGTTATATGAGACTTTGGGGAAGATGTATGGTCAGGTACAAACACGATGTCATAATATAGGTTTTATATGACTTTAAAAATTCCCTTTCCAAAGATATAACATATATATTTTCTCTTTGCTAGTAATTTTCATCTTTATCAATTTAAAATCATAATAAGACTAAAGTAATAAGATACCTTAATCTTATCAAAGCTACCTTAAACTCTCCAAATAACCTTAGAAATACGTGATCCACTTACTAGTTTTTATTCTTTAACCCATTTGACTAGATTTAGACCATGTTTGGTCTTTGAAGGGTTACGACTTTATCTCTTTGTGTATGCCTCAAAATTTACTTGATTTCCCACTTACCTTAACTTTGTCAAAATTACCTCAAATAATGATAAACACAAAATGAAGACCATGAAGAATGACCATTACATGACAAGACAACATGACTTGGCATAGCTACCAACTAGACCATCCTAAATGATCATGTAAGCTACCAATAAAGAGACATTACCTATCATCATAAATCATTAATGACTAACACAAGAACTTCCTAATGACTATCAACAAATTTAATATTAAGTCAAAGTTTTGAATGATCCTCATTCATGGTAGCTAAATATTTGGCTAATATTGGTTTTATGACTTACCTCTCCAATCTATAAAAGCATTCAAACCTCTTAAAAATCAGGTTTTGGCACACTTTTCTATTAACATTACCGAAAAAGTTTCCTATACTCAAGTTACAAAGGTCAAACAAGGAACCACTAAACCAATCAATGAATATGTCTTGAGGTATAAGACAATGATAGCTAAAATGATCAATTCTATGGAAAAAAAAAGAGTTGAAAGACATATTAAAGCAAAGTTTGCTTGCTCTTTTACACAAGTCCATTATTTTCAAAAAGTTTCAATCTTTCGATGACTTATGCCATATTGTATGGGACTATGAAATGAAGCCTATGTCATTGAATAAGATCATGTATCAAACACACCAGGTGCATCTACATCTAGTACAAAATTTATAGTTAAACTAAGTTATAAGGTAAAACCTCCTGAGCCTAAAAAGCAAACAACCACCATGTTTAACATAGTTGCACCACAACCTAATTAGATTATCTTATTTAATGCACCAAGGAGATAGTTTACATGTTTACCTAAGTCTCTTTCTTTATTACTCCCATGGTTGCTAGAGTATCATATTATATCTCTCCCTCCTCCTATATAGGTTGGTGTAAATAAACCTCTACCTAAAGGATATGAAGCAAATACTTATTGTGACTATCACCAAGGCCCAGGGCATTTTATGAACAAATGTTTTACCTTTAATCATAAGATACAAGACCTCATCTATGACCAACATATTCCATTTGATGATCCTCTAAAGGAATTAGATTCATAACCTAATGATCACCATAAACATAAAATATATAATAATCCTTTACAAAACCTTTCCAAGAAATAACTATAAGTTCAAATGGCATATAATGCACATCCTCCTCCATCATATTATGGAAAATGATGGGGTCATTAGTAATTACAAAAAAAATATACCTCTTATGGTTCAGAAACATGTCATTTCCCTTGATGTGATCAAAATTAAGGATGCTAAATTTGATATTAATTCTATATTCATTTGGGTGATACTTTGATAAAAAAAACCCCATACAAAGTGTTAATATTTATAATTGTGAAAGAAAAAATGTTTGCACCATGACATGAATTATGCATTTGGGTTATAATCATCATGATTTACACCCCTCTACTAGATCAATTAGAGTATTTTATGGGACCTCTAAAAAGGTTCTTGAAGAGATTGATCTACCTTTACAAGTTGGTCATGCACATATGGTTACTAATTTATGAGTTATACCTTATATAGGCCTCTTCAACATGTTTTTTGGATGACCTTGGATACATACTCTTCGAGCAGTACCTTTTATAGTGCATGGTTGTGTTAAATACATTCATGCCAATTGGGTAAGTACAATTTATGGTATTCCATATAATCATAATTTTGAATAAGATAAATTCATACCCATGTAGTTAATTATAAATCTTATTAAGGTTAATAGACTAGAAAAGGGTAAACAAGAAGTAATGCCCTTTACTAAGTAGCTATCGCTTGAGAGACCTTTACATTAGAGACAAATAATGGGTTTCATAGAATCATCATCTTCTACACACCATATTTAGATATCCAAAAAACCTAAACATTTTTTTACTATTACTATTAAAATTAAACCATATAATACATAGATATGGGTTCCAAGAACACCTATTCCTTGTATTGGTACTTCACGACCCTAGAGTCCCATTATACATATGTTGAGCATCACATATACTTCTATGATATATATTGCACTTATACATGATCCTTAGTATTACTAATGGATTATTTCACCATGATATAATTGGTTAGATACCCATGATCATCCTTTGGATGATATCATAGGATGATATTGTCTCTTCCAAAAAATACCAATAAATCAAAAAACATTCAAAAATTCAAAAATACTTTTGGTACCTACATGTTCTATTGGCTACTTGGTATCTATGTGTTAGTTCCATGATGAGGAATAAAATATAATTTAATCCTACTTACACATACATATGCATACATAGATACATGACACACTTATGGGTGTTGGGAATTCCCTCTACTAATGTCAGCATGACATTAGGGCATCTATCTTATATAATCTTGATATATAGGTTATATGATTTGATGATCACTTTACATTATCATGTATGAGCTTACATACATACTTAAACATGCCTATTATACATTATACATGGTACTTTATATGCTATGTACTTTAATTTTTTTGCTAACACATTTGATCCATGGGCCACTATGACATGTTTACATTAATTGCTTATGCTTTTCATTTACACACTTCCTTGAGTGTTTTGTTTTGTTATTGTCTTTATTTTTTGAGAATTTGAATATGATCCCTTGTATGTGGCCCCTTTGCCTATGATTTCCTTCTTGTAAATTTGAATTATATTCTTAGACATTTGATTATGTCATTCCTTGATTTTATGGACATTTGACTTAGTCATGTCCATTTGATTTCATATCATTTGAAAATGACCCTTATTTTTCATCTCCTTGGACCATTTCTTTTTGACTTAATTTTTAGTACTCTTGTTTGTGTGTTTTTTTACTTTTTGAGTTTTTAATTTTACTATCTAGACATTTCCATGATATTTATCATGCATCTTAAACCTAAATGTGATCACATTGGTTCTATGCATTTCAATGATACATTTACCTAGACATGTTCCTTTTATACAAAACATGATTAAATTAATAGATTTTACACTTGTCTTACCCTTTTGAGGTGAGCTAACCATTAGGTACTATTTTTCCCTCACCTCAAGGGGGATAAATATTAATGGAGGAATATCAGGGTGACATGGATTCCACATTTTCATAGTTCTCAGATTCAGTGGGAACATATTTTGGAAGAATGTTCTCCACATTCACATAATATATGGTACTTACATCAATTTTTAGATTTAGTAGGGGAATTTTTTGATGTCATGGCTTCCACACATTCACATTATTTAGATTACAGTGGGGACATGCTTTAGAAGCATATTTCCCACACCTGCTCAATTTTTAGCATCTTTATTTTATAGTGGGGTCATGTTTTATAAATATGTCCTACACATTGGTTCTTATATTAGTTTCAAATCTATCCATATATAGTGGGGGCATTCTTTGGAAGCATTCCCTCCACACTTACATAGTTTTATGAATTGGCCAAAGCACATAATTATATGATTATGATACACATTTGTGGTAGAATTTTATACATGGTACCATTTTTACACATAGTTTCATCATGAGACAAATCTAAGGTGAATATGTTATGCAACATGTTCCTAATATTATAAAATCTCAAATAAAATTTAGAATCCAAAACTATTGCATGTACTAATACCTAGTGAAATTTTACATATTTTAGCTAGGCAATCTACTAAAGTAGTTGGTTCATATTTTGGTATGGTTAGGGTGATTAAATCACTCAATATTGACAAGTTTTTAGTTTTTAATTAATAGTCCAAACTCCCCAAGTTACAAGTATCACTGGGTTACATGATTGAGCTAATCTCAACTGTTAGGTGGTAACACATTTTTTTATCCAAAGTTGGGTGCATGTGACTTCCAATATCTCCTTCTTTCTCTCTCTTTCTCTCTATTTCCTTGGACATATTAACTTTAAAATAATTACCTATATTTATCATAATCTTAGTTTCAAAACCTTACAATTATATATCTTTTTCAAAACTAACTTGCCAATAGGAAGGTGGTTGCATCGGCACACAAGTGTACTCCTCAACCTTGGTCTTTCAATTTCAATATATTTCAAGTATTTTTGATCCATATTATATGCATTTATTATAACTTATAACATGTTCTTAGTTGTAGGTCAATTAATAGTAAAGTTCTCAAACCTAGCTCCAACAAAGAACTCAAATTCATCTCAAGCAAAGACAAGGTGTGTATACACACCCATGCATATATTCATTTCATTTAAACTATAAATTTCATTACTAGATTAAAGGGGAATACTGTAGATGATATTTTTTGATTATGTATCACCTCAGTCTTGTATACACTTGGAAAAATCATGACCCTAGTTGTTCCTCTTAGTTCTATAATTGCCTTGTTTTTGTAAGCCTTGCATCTACTCTATCTTATGCCCCTTGGCCTATCTCTTAGTTTGACCAACCTTATATTGATGACATAAACATCTTATCTTTCCTAGAATGTTTAAAATGTACTCATATTACACCTCTCCATGTTCTGAGCCTATGTCTACTCTCCTTTTCCCTGGACACTAAGGTCTAGGTTAGATAGTAGTATTGATGTACTATCCTATCTTGACACAAGTGTCTAGTGCATTGAAGTAATCCAATTTGAAAATTAAACATATTACAATGGTCAGCCTGAGTGATTTAATTAAATTTATCTCATGATAATATTAGTATAAATACAATATCAACTCTGATTCATTCCTCTATAAAACCTAGTAATCAAACCAAAAGAGCACTCAAGTTACCAAAAGCTTTCCTATTCTACCCTATTATGATATCATCAAAATAACAACCTAGCTACATGTTTAAAGTACTAAAAGAGTAGTCATAAGTTCATATTTTTCAAGTTACAATATAGATCACTATTGTACTTGCTTTACACATTACAATATTCACACCTAAGCCAACATGTAGGGGATAATTACATGAGTCTAAGGCCCTCTTCTAGATTATTGGCTATGTGAGTAGTTCCCTTTAATAGTGGGGTAATTATGGGTTAGCTTGACACCATGTGCCCATTAACCCATTTTTCCCCAAAGTCACATTGAAGATGCAAAGATAGGTTTTTTCCATTTCACCAAGAGTGACAGTTCATGACCTAGATATAAATATGTTAGAATACAATTAGATATTGAGAGGGGGTAAATAAGTATATCAATTAAAACTATTCTTTTAACACCTTTTGATGTAGATTAAAACATATATGTAGATCAAATAAAATATGTAAAGATCACATAAACTTAAATACACATGACACAAAATTGATACATGGAAAACCCAAGTGGAAAAATGATAGTGAGAATATCTACTAGAAACTAGTGTTCTAATCTAGCCTCAAAGTTTAAATCCTAACTAGCAAAACTCATTGGTTACAATATTTAAGGACACCAATCTTAAGGATCCACTAATCTCTTTATTTAAGAGAACCAACTCTAAAGAATAATCCATTCCCTAATCTGAGCACCCACTTAGCTTATCTGATGACACTAACCTATCAAACTCTTCTATGGAGCTATAAATATAATTTATAAATTAGATGCATACATGAATCCAAATATTTGTTTTTTTATTATAGGTTTAATCTCTAATTGATCATACTCTACACATTCTCTTTTTTCCTTTCTTCCTCTCTGCTCCCCTTTATTCCTTTGCTCATATGTCTAGATATATCTCTATTCAACACACTTCATCTCTCTCTCACTTTGCTCCTCTGTGTCACTATATTTTCTATTTGACATAATTCAAATGGTTTAAATAGTTTTTCCTTTGTCCTATATATCATTATATATAAACAAATGATTTAGGGTTTCATATCTCCTATGTGTTCACACTTAGATTGTAACACATCACACCAATTCTAGACTCTAGTTCATTATGACTTGAGTTGTTAGTTCTCACATTTCAATTCCATGCATTATGCCATAATTACAAATCTCTTTACTATCTATAGAATCTATTAGACTCAATTTTTGATGCACATGATCTTTAATTTGTTAAGGTGTGGAGCTAAAAGCTTCAGCAAAGGAGTGTTTTCCAAAGTTGCAGGTTTACACAGTCACTGGCATCAATCAGGAGCGACCGACGTCGATCAGGAGTAGTTTAGGAGATGCCGGTGTGGGCAAGAATTAGCCAACATCAATCACAGGCAAACAGGCAAGAACTAACCTCGATTACCTGTGCGTTCAGAAAGCTATTTCTATGGACATAACAGAGTGTTTGCATGTCAGGATTAAGTCATAGTCTTAAGTCCACATCTCTATCTTTAGTAAGATTGTTTTAGAGCCCTTGTTTAAGAGGCATAACTATTGGTTGTAAATGCATGCTCATGTTTCCTAATTATTATATAATAGGATAGATCTTCTTAGCTTATTGTGAGTAATGTTGAACAGTACAGAATTGTATATGTGAATCATTCCAAGTTGTTGGAGTTGATTGTAATTGAGAGAGAGAGCTCTTAAGGGAAAGAGATCTAGAGAGAGATCTGTACATCTAAGAGAGGTGTGGAAGAAAAGAAGTTTCTTCAATTGTATTCCTTCTGTAAAGAGTTTAATACAAGTTTTCAGGGTGGTTTCTTGTATCTCTTGTTCTTTGCTATTATCTAATTCTAGTTACTTATCTTTCTGGTTTAATTCCATATTTAGTTGCTTTCATATTATAATCAACATTGTTGGTTGATCCCCAACAAGTGGTATCAGAGCTCAGGTTCACTAACAAGTGGTTCAGATTTGTGTAGTGTGTATTAATTACAGGGTACTCACAGGGATTCTGCAGGGATTTTTGTTTGAGTGGGAGAAGCAATGGCAGAAGAAAGTAAACTGAGAATGGAGAAATTTAATGGCAAAAATTATCAACATTGGAGAATGCAGATAGAGGATTATCTATATCAGAAATATCTATACTTACCGTTAGGTGGGATTGCAAAGAAGCCCATAGACATGGATGATGAAGAATGGGAAGTTCTTGATAGAAAGGCTCTGGGGTCTATAAGACTGAGTCTGACATCTACTGCGATATCTAATTTATCACAGGCAAATTCTACGGTAGAGTTAATGACTACTTTAGAAAATTTATATGAAAAACCCTCAGCTTTAAATAAGGTATATCTTATGAAGCAGTTATTTAATTTGCATATGCAGGAAGGTGGATCTGTATCTAATCATCTAAATGATTTCCGTGGAATTGTAAATCAATTAAGTTTAGTAAAAATAGTTTTTGATGATGAAATTAAAGCTCTTTTAATATTATGTTCTTTGCTTGAAAGTTGGCATAGCTTGGTAATGGAAGTTAGTAATATTGCATCTACTTCAAATATTTTAAAAGTAGAGGATGTTGTTAGTGTAATCTTGAATGAAGAAATTCACAGGAAAACCACAGAGAAAACATCAAGGAATGCTTTAAGTTTTGAGAGTAGGGGAAGGAAAAAAGAGAAGGGAAAGAAAGGGAGATTAAGGTCTAAGTCAAAGGTGAGAGGTAGATCCAAATCCAAAAATGGCAGGAAGCCACAATGCTAGAATTATGGAAAGATAGGGCACATAAGCAGAGATTACTAGTCAAAGCCTAAGGAGGACAATTAGCATGAAGGAAAGGAAGAAGCAAAGGTTGCAGGTATTGCACAAGATGCTCTTATATTCTCTTTGCATAATAATATAGAATCTTGGGTTTTAGATTCTGGTGCATCTTTTCATGCTACCCCCAATAGAGAATATTTTAGTGACTATATGCATGGAGATTTTGGAATAGTGTATTTAGGGGATGATGAGCCTTGTAAAATTATTGGCAAAGGAAAAGTGCAACTAAAAATGTAGAATGGCAACACATGGGTGTTGAGAGATGTCATGCATGTTCCCAGCTTGAAGAGGAATTTGATTTCTGTAGGAAAGTTAGGGGATGAGGATTGTACAGTAACTCTCACAGCTGAATCTTGGAAGGTGACCAAGGGAGCACTTGTAATGGCTAGAGGTAATAGAGTAGGTACTCTCTATTTATGTAATTGTGTTACTAATAATTATCCTTCTGTATTATCTACTTTAGATGTGGATGCAAAATTGTGGCACTCTAGGCTCAACCACATGAGTGAGAAGGGAATGTCAATTCTTAAGTCAAGAGGTAAGCTTTTAGATTTGAAAAGCATAGATCTAGATTTTTGTGAGCACTGTGAATTTGGGAAATAGAAGAGAGTGAGTTTTCTCAAGACTGGGTCAACAAAGAAGAAGCATAAGTGTAACTTGTTCACACAGACGTGTGGGGACCGGCTCAAGTTGCTTCTATTGGAGGATCACATTACTATGTTTCGTTCATAGATGATGCTACAAGAAAGGTATGGGTCTATTGTATTAAGAAGAAATCTGATGTATTTGAGACTTTTAAGATTTGGAAAGCTATGGTTGAGAATGAAACAGGCAGAAGATTGAAGTGCCTAAGATCTGACAATGGTGGTAAGTTCTACAGCTACAAGTTTAACTAGTATTGTTATATACATGGAATCCATAGGCAAATGATGGTTCCAAGGACACCTTAGCAAAATGGAGTTGCTGAAAGGATGAATAGAACAATAATGGAGTGTGCAAGGTGTATGAGATTGCATGTTGGTTTGCCCTTAGAGTTTTGGGTAGAAGTTGTTGATACTATAGTGTACCTGATTAACAGAGGACCCTCTACAGCTCTAGATGGTGGAATTATAGAAGAGGCATGGATAAGTAAAAAGCTAGATGTCTCATTTCTCAAAGTTTTTGGTTGTGAAGCCTTTGTGCACATTGATAAGGAAAATAGAAAGAAGCTGGATGCTAAGTCTATGAGGTGCACATTTATTGGCTATGGCTCTGATGATTTTGGATTCAGGTTTTGGAATCTAGGAAGTAACAAGATAATTAGGATCCATGATGTTGTTTTCAATGAAAAAGTGATGTATAGTGATCAGCTGTAGAAGCTAAATCAATCTGGGTAGAGCAATGGAGAATTGGACGAGGTGACGGTCCAAAATGAGCTCATGGGAAAAATTAATTACAGACAGGAAAACATAGAGACTGACGTCAGCAAGGAAGGAACCGACATTGGCAAAATAGAAACCGATGTCGGTCAGATAGTGATTGACATCAGTAGGATAGGAACTGACATCGGTTAGGTAGAACTGATGTTAGCTAGTTACAGGCATGGAAGTGATCGAGGTCGGTCACTGTCAGAGAATTTGGGTAAACACCGTGTTGTGAATGAGTCTCAAATGCCCATTAGGAGGTCAAAAAGGGTAATTAAACCTCCAATTCGATATTCCCCTTCATTATTCTATTTATTGCTAGTTGATGATGGAGAACTAGAGAGTTTTCAAGAAGCAATACAGGTAGAATCCAAGAATCAGTGGGAGCATGGCATGGTTGAGGAAATGGAGTCCTTGAAAGAGAACCAAACATGGGATTTGGTTAAGTTGCCAGTAGGTAAGAGGACACTAAAGAATAGATGGATCTACAGATTGAAAGAAGGTGAGAATGGATAGATGAGATATAAGGCCAGATTGGTAGTGAAAGGATTTGCACAAATACAAGGTATTGATTTTGGTGAGATTTTTTCTCCTATTGTTAAAATGACTTTTATATGGACTATATTGTCTTTAGTTGCTATTGAGGATTTGCATCTTGAGTAGCTTGATGTTAAGACATCATTTCTTCATAGAGATTTGGATGAAGAAATATATATGGAACAGTCGAAAGGATTTGAGGTCAAAGGTAAGGAGAAGTTAGTGTGCAGATTGAAGAAAAGCTTGTATGGCCTCAAGCAAGCTCCTAGACAATGGTTTTGAGATTTGATAGGTTTATGACTGAGCATGGCTATAGTAAGTGTCAATCTGACCATTGTGTGTATTTTAAGAGATTGGATAATGGTAGATATATTATTCTGTTGTTGTATGTAGATGATATGTTGGTTGCAGGATCACACATGCAGGATATCTCTGAGCTTAAGGTGAAATTAGCTCACACATTTGCCATGAAGGATTTGGGAGAAGCAAAGAAAATCCTTGGCATGAGCATTAAGAGAGACAAGAAAAATCATAGGTTGATTTTGTCTCAAGAGGATTATGTCAACAAAGTGTTGAAACGGTTCAATATGCAGGATGCAAAACTGGTAAGCACACCTTTGGCTAGACATTTTAAATTGAGTAAAGAACAATGTCCTAATTCACATGATGAGGTAGAGTACATGAGTAGAGTTCCATATTCTTCCACAGTAGGGAGTTTAATGTATGCAATGGTGTTGTACTAGACTGGATATTGCCCAAGCAGTGGGAGTTGTAAGTATATGGCCAATCCAGGAAAGGAGCACTAGAAAGTAGTACAGTGGATCCTTAGATATTTGAGAGGAACTAGCAGTAGGCATTTGTGTTATGGAGGTTTAGATATTTCTCTACATGGTTATGTAGATTCAGATATGGCAGGTGATTTGGATGGTAGAAGGAGCACCACAAGAAATGTTTTCACTATTGGTGGAACGGCAGTTAGCTGGATATCAAAGTTATAGAAGGTTGTTGCCTTGTCAACTACAGAAGCAGAGTATATTGCAGTCACAGAGGCTAATAAAGAGATGATATGGATGACACAATTCATGGAAGAGCTTGGAAAGGAGCAAGAGAGTAGCAGATTATACAGTGATAGTCAAAGTGTAATTCATTTGGCTAAGAATTCAGCCTTTCATTCAAGAACAAAGCATATATAGCTTAGGTACCACTTCATAAGACAGGTATTGGAGGATGGTGAGTTGAAGCCGGAGAAGATCCATACAGATAAGAATCCTGTTGATATGCTAACCAAGCCGATAACAAAGGAGAAGTTGAATATTCATTTAACTTTTGTTGGTCTTCATGATTGAGTTGAAGATGGAGGAGCTAGAAGATGTTGCTGTACAGCAACTGGTGTAGCTATTTATCTCCAAGTGGGATATTGTTAAGGTGTGGAGCTAAAAGCTTCACCAAAGGAGTGTTTTGCAAAGTTGCAAGTTTACACAGTCACCAGTGTCAGTCAGGAGCGACCGGTGTTGGTAGGAATCAGCTGACGTCGGTCACAAGCAAACAGGCAGGAACTGATGTCGATTACCTATGCGTCCAGAAAGCTATTTCCATGGACAGAATAGAGTGTTTGCATGTCAGGATTAAGTCATAGTCTTAAGTTTGCATCTCTATCTTTAGTAAGACTATTTTAGAGCCCTTGTGTATGAGGCATAACTATTGGTTGTAAATGCATGCTCATGTTTCCTAATTATTATATAATAGGATAGATCTTCTTATCTTATTGTGAGTAATGTTGAACAGTACAGAATTGTATATGTGAATCATTCTAGGTTGTTGGTCTTCAATTATATTCCTTCTGTAAAGAGTTTAATACAAGTTTTCAGGGTGGTTTCTTGTATCTCTTGTTCTTTGCTATTATCTGATTCTAGTTACTTATCTTTCTGGTTAATTCCCCATTTTATTGCTTTCATATTGTAATCAACATTTTTGGTTGATCCCCAACATAATTTATATTTGATCAGTTAGATCAATTAATATCATTATCTATGTCAAGATATAGAGCTTATATGCAAGTTCTTATAGGTTCTTATAACTAATTGTTTGTCTAGACATGAATTTAAATGTTAGTCATTGATCTTACCTTTGGTGCCATGATCTAATTGTCTCTATTAAATTGGATCAACTTTAAAACACATTCATTCAATCAAGCTGATCCTAACTTTCATGTGTCATTCAATCTCTAAAGATGCATGACCTTTACTTTTACTTAGTCATTAAACTTCCATATGTTAACATCATCTTACTACTTCTTATATATTTGAATCACTTTCACTCCATTGATCTTCTTGAACTTGGTTAGTCTTTATCTTTCCACTATATCAATAAACATCGATCACTTTATTTCATCTAAGTCCATTCATTCCATTAGATCTTTCTCATCCAAGATTCCATGTGCCATTGGATATTTGATTTTGCATAAACTTTACCTTTTTTCTTAACATTAAACATTGATATCTTTATAGCATTTGAGTCCATTTGCTCTATTATATTTCCTTTGCATGATCACTCACACACCATCATATTATCTAACAAGCTCAATATGTATCTTTGATAGGATCACTCTCATTGGTCCTCTATTTGATAGACTCATGTGCTTGTGACACTTGACATTATAACATTTACTCAGAGTGAACTTTGACACTATAACTTCATCGCACTCCATTGAATCTTCAATGTTTGATTAAGTGTTAACCATTTATCTTCCAACTAGGTTGATCATTAACTCTGACAAGCTTATACTCATTGGGTCTCTATTTGACAAGCTTCATGAATGTGACATTAATCACTAACACATTTACTTAGAGGATCCTTTGATAATTTTACTTTGCTTTGATCCATTAGATCATTTGCATATGATGAAACATGGTATGTTGATCAAGCTCAAAAATAATATAAAGTCTAAGAATTAGGAAATATTAAGTCCTTTAAACACTGCTTGAGCTGGTAATTACTAGGTCAATGGATTGGTTTTGAAATGATGATAAAGTCTTAAGTTATAACTTAAGATATTGGGTCAAATCTATAGCCAGTCACCATCAAAATAGAAAGTGCCTATTGATGCCATGACTAAATCTTTGGGGTTTTACTAAGAAACCTTATCCAATATGAGAGTAAAGATAGTTCAATTCTAGGCTCATTCTTTCTCATTTGAACCTGTAGACCATATTTTAAAGATGCTCATGAAAAACCCATAATAGGTATTCTATTTGCTTGACTTTAAACATTCATAAATGGTCTTTGTAAAATCATGATAACTTTGCATAGTGCAACTATGAAACATGATCTCTCTCTATCAATCTTCCCTGATCTTTTTAACATTAATAACATCCATAGTGTCCCTTTTGACATCAATGATAATCATATTGCCAATAATCTCTCCCTTCAACATTGATGGAAAATTAAATGCTTTGATCTTCTACTATTTAGATCCTTCTCTGGTATCATTTGCATTGGCTTCTGATGAGTATGAACTGAGGATATTCATACAACACTTGTTCCCTCTTAGGCAATGACACATTTTGCTAATACTCAACTTGGACACTTACTCTACTTCTTATTTGACATTTGATCTTTTTTCTCCAAACTTTTATAGAGAACATTTTGCTCTTCTTCTCCCACAAAGAGCATTTGCACTTTTTCTTCCCCTTTGAAATCAATGGCAAAGGGACTCCTTCTCACTATTATTCTAAAGTGTTTCTCCCCCTTTATTAGATAAAGGAGTTTGTCCAAAAATCTTCAACCATCAACTCATTTAGAAAATTTAAACATACATGCCTAAGTTTCCTTTTATTTTCTTCTTTCAAAAATTAATAAAGCTTTTATGATCCTCCTATACTTAAGCCCTATCACTAGTATCTAGTGATATGATGTAGGAGCCACCACAAAATCTTACTAGCCTTCTCTCTCAGTCTCAACTATATAGACTTCTTATTCTAGGACTTGACTAATTGAAAAGCTCCTCTACTCTGAGCCTTCTTGATCTTGTCATACTGAATAATCTATCTCCCCCTTACACTATACATAGCATCTTAGGTTATTCATGTTTATTTGAGTTAGATCCCCCTAATTCCATGCTCCATATTTTCATTAAGGGACTATATATAGCTCACCATAACTTCATTTGTCACATGTATGTCATCATTTTACACATGTTCACTAAGTCTGGTGACCCAAATTATTGCATAACCCAGGATACACAAGTTTTTAATGGTTTTTTGCATTATAACCCTTATGCCAAATGAATCTACTAATCATATATATATATATATATATATATATATATATATATGAGATCTACTCCAACAATCTCATTTTGACATATTAAAAACACTCATTCTATCCCTACAAACATTACAAACGTAACACTTGACTTGGTTTGATCAAGTCATCATCACAACCTACTTGATTTATCATTTGTAGTAGACATCACTTGCTTCTCCACTAAAAGGGGTCTCTTAAGAAGCATCGATAGAGACACCTTAGTTCACAATGTCTTAGAACAATGTGAAACCAAGAGTTTCCCATAACTCCTCATATTCCTTCTCTTCCTTGGTCATCTTTTATTTTTTATTCTTCTTCTTTTTAGGCTTGAGAAAATTAAAAGACTCATCCATTTAAATGTTCTCCTTTTCTTATATAATGGGATTAACAATACACAAATATAATATGGATCCATGACATACCTATTCATATAATGAATCTTCCTTTAAGTTCATAATGTCATCACTAGGAATATAATATTGATGTTTTATGCATAAAACTTGTTGATTAACAACAAGATGTTCACTTTAATATATGCATACATCATAAGTATTCTTAGTCAACACCTTGGGCTTCTCCTTGAGCTTGGTATTCTCATTCTCAACATGATCAGACATTGAGAGCTCTTGACATTCTTCAACATTTATAGTATTATTCATCATGGTTTGATATTTCACTTTATATATATGCTTGTGTTTATTAAATATCCTATTTTTATATTTATGAGAGACTTGTGAACCTTTTTCACACTAGGAGGCATGTCTCTCTTCTTACTCTATAGTTTTGATCTTACAAATCTTGTTCTACAATGTTTAGCTATGTGACCAAAACTATTGTAATTATAACACATTACATTTGTGTCTAACAAGGGTGAAAATGAATTTTTGCTTACAAAGCTTCTCTTCTTTTTAGATACTACTTTACAATTACTAGCCTTATGACCAAAATGATTATAGATATAACAATAACCATAAAAGCATGAGAAGTACCTAGTCATAGATTTTCTTTGTGCAGGATGGGGATTTCTTCTCAACTCTAGCTTCTTTAAGTTTCTTACCCTTATATAACCATTTGCATCAGCTGACTTTCTCTTCTACATCTTCCTTGAGTTTGTAAAGATGGACTCATTATTATTTTTCATTTATTAAGGATTCTTTTCTCCTTTATCCTTCTTCTCATTAGTAGTGCTACTATCTATATTTGTATCTCTAGAGACATTCCTTTTCTTTGCTCTTGATCCTTCTACTTTGAAATTGTCATATAACTTAGTATATGTATTAGCTATGGGATTTTTCCATTTTTCATAACCAAGACCATATTTTCCTTTTGATGGCTTTTGAGAGTTGATCAATTCCTCAAGATTTTTTGATCCTCCTTTCAGCTTTAGACCTTTGTCTATTTATCCTTTATCCATTTCAAGCTCTTTTCTCAAAGCTACTATCTCTACTTCTAGCCTCATACATTCAATAAACTTAAGTTGTAGTTCAATTTTGACTACATATTCTATTCTTTTGGCTTCTTGAACTTGAGTCTTTAGACTCAATATCATCTGATCAGACCTTTCAAGACTTTTGAATAATTTTTTAACTTCTTTTTATCCAAGCTTATTTTATCTTGAGTTCTCTTTTCTCAGCATGTCAATATCATCTAGAGAACATATGAGTTCACACTCTAGTTCCACTTATCCTTCCTCTTCTTCATCCAACTCTTCAACTTCATCTTGATATAGATTTATAGAAGTTGATTCTATTGTCATGAATAGGGATTCATTTCCCTTAGCCATAAAATCATAGTTGTGATCATCATTTGAACTATCACTATCTTCCATTGAGTCACTGTCTTCTTTTGTGTATAGAAATTTCTTATTCTTAAAGTTATTCTTCTTAGGATAGTAGGGTTTCACCTTTTTGATACTCTCCACTTGCTTAAATTTCTAATTTTTATTATGAGGGCATTTAGTATAAAAATGTCCTACTTTACCATAGTTAAATAATTAAAAGGGTAACTTGCCTCTATACTTTCTAAATCCTCTCTTTAGTATTCTAAAAAATTTAGCTTCTTTTTCATCAATATCCTCATATTCAAATGTAGATGTTTCTTCCTTTACTTGTTTGGCTAATTTGAATGCATCTTCTCTCTTGAAGGTGTCTATCTCTCCCATTCTCATCTCATAAGCTGTGAAGGTCCCATGCAACTCATCAATAGTGAGTTTATCCAGATATTTTTCTTCTTTTAATATAGATATTTAAAAATCATATCTTGATGGAAAAGATCTTAAAACCTTGTTAACAATGATTGACTCTTTAAATTTTTCCCAAGGCCTCTGATTGCATTTACTATTTCATCTACCCTGAAGAGGTAGTTTGAAATATTTTCCTCTTCATTCATCTTAAGGATCTCAAACTTGCCTTTGTAAGTTTTTATCTTGGCATGATTTACCTTGTCATCTTCTTCATAGATGACCTTTAACTTGTTCCATATGTCTTGTGCATTTGATAGTGCATAACTTTGGCAAACTCTAAGTTTGATAATCCACAAAGAATATCATTCTTCTCCTTGACATTTATCTCATATGTATTCTTGGTAGCTTGATTAGTAGGAGTTGTAGCAAGGGTTGTATATAAATTGACCATAGACATCCATATTTAAAACCTTAATGAGGACAAATATGTTTCTATTCTTATGCTCCAAAATTCATAGTTAGATTTGTCAAATAGAGGTGCCTTGTTTGATGAAGATCCTTCTTGAATAGCCACTATACTTACTATTCCAACATCTACCTAAGTTGATTAAGATTCTTTAAAGGAACCCTAGGCTCTGATACCAATTATTGGAAAACAACTAGATACTGTGAGGGGGTGAATTTGTATATCAATTAAAACTAGTATTTTAACACCTTTTAATGCATATTTATATATATATATATATATGTATGTATGTATGTATGTATGTATATATGTATGTATGTATATATATATACATACATACATACATACATACATACATACATACATACATACATAAAACATGAAAATATCACACAAATTAAAATACACATGACACTAGAATTATACATAGAAAACCCAAAGAGAAAACCATGTTGAGAATAATTACCAGAAACTAATGTTCTAATCTAACCTCATAGTTCAAAGCCTCATTGGAAAACCTCATTGGTTACAATGTTTAAGGACACTAATCCTAAGGAGACACCAATCCCTTTATTTAAGAGTAACAACTCTAAGGAAATACCCACTCCCTAATATGATCACCCACTCACTAATATGATCACCCACTCAAGTTATCGGATGACACCAACCTCTCAGACTCTTTTATGGAGATATAAATCCAATTTACAAATCAAATTCATATATGAATCCAAATCTCTAATATTTTTTATAGTTATAATCTACAAATAATAATACTCTACACATTATCTTTATGACTTTATTCCTCTCTAATCCCCTCTCTTCCTATGGTTTTATGTCCAGATATCTCTCTATTCAACAGACTTCATCTCTCTCACTATGCTCCTCTACGTCACTATATTTTATATTTTACATAATTTGAATAGCTCTAGTATATTTTCCTTTATCCTATATATCCTATATATAAATAAATGATTTAGGGTTCCATATCTCCTATGTGTTCACACTCAAATAGTAACACACCACACCAATTCTAGACTCTAGTTCATTATGACTTGAGTTGTTAGTTCCCGTGTCTCGATTCCATGCGTCACACCATAATTTTAAATATCTTTACTATCTAAAGAAATTTATTAGACTCAAGTTTTGATGCACAAGATCTATAATGTAGATTTGAATGATCGTATTGATCAATATCATTATCTGTTTCAAGGTATAGAGCTTATACATAAGTTATTATAGGTTCCTATAACTAACTGTTTGTTTGGACATGAATTTAAATATTAGTCATCAATATTTCCTTTGGTTCCATGATCTGATGGTCTCTATTAAATTATCTCAAATTTAAGATGCATTCATTCAATCAATCTGATCCTATCTTTTATGTGTTATTCGATCTCTGAAGATGCATGATCTTTACCTTGACTAAGTCATTAAACTTTGACACTTTAACCTCATCTTACTACTTATTTCTTTGAATCATTTTCACTCCATCAATATTCTTGAACTTGGTCAATATTTAACTTGTTGCTATGTTGATAAACATCAATCACTTTATTCCATCTAAGTCCATTCACTCCATGAGATTTTTCTCATCCAAACATCTATGTGTTGTTAGATCATTGATTTTGTACAACTTTACCTTTTTCTTTATGTTAAGCATTGATATCTTTATAGAATTTGAGTCCATTTTCTCTATTATATTTCATTTACATGATCACTCATGCACCATCAGATTATCTAGCAAGTTTAATATTTATCTTTGATAGGTTCACTCTCATTGGTCCTCTATCTGACAGACTCATGTGCTTGTGACACATAGCATTAGCATGTTCACTCAAAGGGACCTTTGAAAATTTGACTTCATTTAACTCTATTATATATCCAATGTTTGATTAATTTCTAACTATTGATCTTCCAACTAGCTTGATCATTAAATCTAACAAGCTTATGTTCATTGGGTCTCTATCTAACAAGCTTTATGAATGTGACACTTGTCACTAGTATGTTTACTTAGAGGAGCCTTTGAAATTTTGGATTTGATTTACTCTATTAGATCATTTACGTATGATGAAGCATAGGCCATTGATCAAGCTTAAACATAATATAAAGTCTAATACTTAGGTAATATTAAGTCCTTTAAACATTGCTTAAGCTAGTAATTGTTAGGTTGAGGGGTTAGTTTTGCAATGATGATAAAGGATTATGTTATAACTTAAGCTATTGGGTCTAGGCTGTATCCAGTCACCATCAAAATATAAAGTTCCTATTGACTCTATGACTAAACCCTAAGGTTTTACTAAGAAGCCCTATCTAGTCTAAGAGCAAAGAAAATTCAATTCTAGGCTCATTCCTTCTCATTTGAACATATGACCATATTTTCAAGATGCTCATGAAAAACCCATAACATATCTTCTATCTATTTGATTTTAAACATACATAAATGGTCTTTATAAAATCATGACAACTTTGCATAGCATAATTATGAAACATGCTCTTTTCTCCATCAATCCTACCTGATCCTTTTGACATCAATTACAATCATATTGCCAATAGAATACACTAGAGTGAAGGTGGATCCAAACCTATAAGCATCCAAGTGATCACATCCTATTTCATAATTAATTATGTATAGGTTACTAGTGTCAAGATTAGATGCTAACATCAATACAACTATCCCAGGGTGATACAAGTGTCTAGAGAGTGAGAGGCACTAGATCTAGAATCTACTACTAACCTATTTTCCATATGTGCCAGAGCTAGCATTATATTATCATTATAAACAACTAAGTACTTTATCTTATGTTATTTTTATATCTATCATATCTATACTTTCCACTAATATCCTATCTCAACATTATAAATTTAACATATGGTACATCTATGTTTAGCACGTCAATTATCCTACTATATATCTGATATTCACCCATGTGTCCTATCATTTATATATCCTTATCCATAATCACTAAATAAGATCGATATCCAAATTAGGGATAAACAATGGATAAGTATGAAATCTAAAATTTAACCTAAGTGTGTTTCAAATGAAGGGGGGAAGATGGAGATCATAATATATATATTCCTATAATGAGTGGTATAATCATGGGTATATTTGTATTACATCACATAAATGTAAGGTAGTGTTATGGTACATGGAATGGGATATATCGAATACATCCAAGCCATTCAAAGACTAAAATATCTTACTAAAGAACTAGTATAAGTACATATGAAATTAAAAATCTTCTTAAGCAAAGGGGAAAATAAGAAAATTAAAGAGAAATTTAATAAATAAGTACCTATAGGTGTTATTTAAATTGTAATGTTTAACAAAAAAGATAGTAAGTACCATGAAATAAATCATAATAGAAAGTAGATGTCATAAATGTAAAGTATATGTGAAATTTTAAAAGGCTCAGACTAAAGACATGATATAAATGAGATATAAACCATAAGGCATCACCAATGCTCAAAATAAAATGTAAATATAAAATCCAATGATATGATAATGTGATAAATAATATGATATGTCACACAAAAATTTGCTCATAAATGTTGATATATTTCTTGAAATACATCATTAATAACATCTTATAAATCATATTGTAACTAAACTATAGCTCTGATCATGGTCTCATCTATCTTTGTATAGAATAATATGAGGACTTCTTGATGCATGAGCTCTATGGATAAATTAGGAGACTTGTAATAATTAGGAGGCATATGTAGTACCTTCTATGAGGGGTAATTAGTGTGAAAAATATATACTAGAATATGGTTGATATCCTTTTATCTACGAGAATGTGTAGGTCTAGAAGATGATGTTGTTGTAAAAATGGAGGTGTAGGCCATGAAAAATCATGGAAATATTGTTGGAGTACTCTACATCTATCTATATGATGTGTATTACACTAATCCCAAAATAAATAGACATCCCCATGTTTGGGAATATATTTTAGAGATATATTAAGTGGTGATAAAAATATTATCAATAGAAGTTTATGTTATTTTAAAATGAAGGGCATCAATTTACTATCAAATTTATTGTAAATGAGTCAAATTATGTGTAGTCATTCCATAGAATCAAGTGCACCTAAAAGTAATTGAGTGATGAGGTCTACTATCTATGGTTGGAATGTAGTTATTTTTCAATTTTTGTGTTATCTAGTATGATAAATAATCTCTAGTCTAATGACCAATTATATTATGAAACTCACAATATGGTTCATCTACCCATCATCTAGGTAGAGAATAAGGTTTTGGCATGGGTGAAACTTCATCTAGTAAATCATCATGATTTATGCATCTATGAATAGATTTTTGAGTGTGCTCTTTAGATGTAAGAGATGGTCACAGTGTAGGTCAGAGTAATGTATCCAACATATTTGGGGTAATATTAATTGAAGTATTATAAAATATATCAAAATATTATGCCCATGACATGACATGATCCAAGAGTATACCTATAATAGGCTCAGAGGTGACTAGAGTAGAGTGAGTAGAAGATGGTAGTTGCTCCATCTCAGACCTATGAACATCAATGGTAGAAGAAATAATATCAAGTGTAATAGGAGGAGAAAATAATATATCTACCAAGTTAATTATATGTACATGTAAATTAGAGACATAATAATATTCTAAAGAACATATATAATGAATAATTACTACATCCTTGGCTTGTGCATATCCAACTAAAGATGGATCATCTAGGGACTAGCCATCATTATACTTAGGTGTATGAATATCAATAGTTGAATTATCAATAATTCTATCAATTATTGGAGAATAAGGGTTTGATTATTTATGAAGGTGGGAATGTCATCCATTGGATTTTGATAAGACCTAGGTCATAAAAAAGGGGGTAATTAAACAAGTATGTGTTAAAAGAGATCATTTTTTAATACTAATCCCATTAGTTTTGTCATCTAATCTAATAGGTTAGGAGGTATGTTGCCCAAAATTTTTGGGTGTTCATTGTAACAATAATTAGAATTATCAGGATAGTTAAATTTTTAATATTTTCAAAAGGAGATGCTAGGCAAAGGTTCGACGGTAGGTATTTTAAAAATAATATGATCTTAAAATTATTCAAAATTCTAAATATTAGTGTCTCCTTGAATCTTATATATATAACCATTATCGATAAAATTGACACATTGACATGTTTAAGAAGTAATATATCTCATGCGATGTGTCCAAGGTTGATTGATTAAAAATTTATATGATAGAGAGAAATTAAAAATCATAAGCTTAACTCTAACTATGATGGGAGGGACTATGATTGTAATCCAACTAAATCCAAGGAGTGGAATTTTTTTTTGATCACAACTTTGTCATGTGTTTTGGGTAGATTTGAGATTGCATTCAGAGTATTTGAGAGTCTTAATAAAGGCAATGGAAGCAATGCAAGTGTTAGATCCTTCATCGATTAAGGAATGTTTGACTTGAATAACACCCATTTGGACACTAATGAATAAAGGAACACCATACACATAAAGTAAGATTTCATCTATAATCATTTAAGCAATAGTAAATTTTAATGAGAGATAAGTATATATAGTTTTTTCAACCTATATATAAATTTCCTTACATTATTGAATAATTTTATCCTCAGACCCAAGCAAGGTATATTATTTCCCCATGTGTGGAGTTTAAGAGATGTTTATTTCAAATAAAATTTGCATTAAATGATTATGATGATGAGGAGAAGTCCTCATGGGTTATATAAAATTAATTTGAGATGGGAGGGGAGAGATTTCAGTTATAGGATCCCATTCATCATATCATATAAAGGTGCATAATGTTGAAACAAGTCCATTGAAGGAGGATCAAAAGTTCACTTAAACTGAGGATGGTTGTAATTATGTTTTTTTGTCTTGGATGGTGTAGGTTGGTTATGTGGATCAAACCACATTGAGTTTCTTTATGTTT
This sequence comes from Torreya grandis, assembly GCA_037957365.1. NCBI lineage: Eukaryota > Viridiplantae > Streptophyta > Pinopsida > Cupressales > Taxaceae > Torreya > Torreya grandis. Next base: position 117,877 of record JARHVA010008784.1, on the reverse strand, counting down.
TTTGTATCATAGATGAGTTAATAACCAAATACATTGAGGTGATTGATGCTATGAGTGGATATGAAGGCACAAAAATAGATTGATTTACAATATTTAAATCATGTAGTTCTAAGTGTCAAATAGTTGATGATATCATATTATCATATGCCATAATAATGGAAGTAGAGTGAGAATCAAATTATATTGTGTTATTTGATACAATTTGGATATATGATAAGGGATTAGATTGTGTTATGTGTGTAAAAATTAGATTAGGAGGTGTTTTGTATGTTAAATATCTGTGAAGTGAGATGGATAAGTATCTTGAATAGTGTGGAAAGTGGGAAATTTATTATAATTAGAGTGTGTATAAGGATCAATAAATGATACTACATGCATCATATTGTTCATGTTGATGACATTTTCACCATTGGTTAGAGAATTAGGGTCAAGCAAAGTTTCCATAACATTGGAGGTAGTAGATTGAGTAATATTAGATTGGTGATTGGGAAGTGGATCTTTATAGATAGTAAGGTGATTATTATATTTATTAAGATTTTCATTCTTTACTTTTGAATCATGATCATTAGATACCTTTTCATAATCTTATTGACATTCACAAATCATAGTTTCATGATCAAAATTGGAACCAAGGATAAATTCAAGATAAAAGCCCATCAAATTTTTGTAGGTTTCATGAGAATGTCCCCAAATTAAATGATTTCAATAGAATTTATGTGGATCATACAAATTTTTTGTAGGGTGATTAGGGGTAATTTATCTTTTTGAAGGCTGAGGAATACATTTTTGGACTTTTTCCATGGAAAGAGGTTTATGAATATCAACATTATTTACATACGATGAAGATGATGGAGGTAGCTGGGAGGAAATTTCTATGAAAGGTGGGAAAGGAGTTACCTCATTCGAGCCATAAAAAATAATAAATTGAATGGTGTGAATAAAATCATAAGTGTATGTAACATCATCATTGGTGGTACATTTTTTTTTAGATCTCAAAGGCATATTATTTCCTACCAGAGGTTGGGAAGGCTCAAACTATCTTATGAAAAAGGCTTGGCATTTAGTTTCATCAAAGGCTTCTTGAAAATATTTTGGAGAGATATTCTTAACATGATATTGGAGTTTGGGATGAAGAAAATTAGTGAAAAAATGGAAGAAGTTATCTTTTGACATGCTGTGTTTAGCTTTGTTAGATAAGGTTTTCCATATTTTAATGAAAACTTGAGAAATTTTAGATTCTACCTATTTGTAATTAATAAAATGTGCTAAACTATTTTTAGGTAGATAATTGGTTTGAAATTATTTAACCAATTCATTAACTAAGTCTTCTAAATTAGAGATATTATGAGACTTAAGTTGATTGTACTAATCTAGGGCATCACTTGAAAAGGTTTTAGCTAGAAATTGGGTAAAAATGAAAGTATTGAGCCGAATCCAATCTTTATAAAGGTTAAAAAAATATTTAAAGTGAATATAAGGATCAATATATCCATTATAATTTATAGTAAGCATAATATATCCTATGTCTATATTTGTAATTTGAGGGTTTATTGTTCATTTTGAAGATATTTGATGACTTTATTAAGAAGTGGGGGTTGCATAATAAGATTACCTTGCACATATATAAGGGGAGGCAAGGGTAATTTGGATATTTCACTCCCCATTGAGGTTATTGAGGATGAATTTATAATTGTAAGAGTTAATTTTAAATTTTCATCATTTGGTTAGCATTATTAGTTTGAAAAGTATCTATTTGATTCATGGATAGCAATAAGATTCGATTAGTATTTTCAAACTTGTTGATTAGTAGAAATAACTTGAGATGTATTTGTAATATCATTAATGTGATTAGTAATATGGGCACTCTGAGTAGACCTACTAGAGGAAAGGCCTACCATAGTAGTGTTATACATAGAATAATGGAAGAAGAAGGAAGAGGCTAAGTCATGTATTAAATTTCCTCAAATCCTATCGAGGTGGTATGTGTAGGTGATGGGGGACTTCTTATTTGGGGATCCATCATGATTTTATATATGATTTTAATATCTTTGCCCTTATGTTGAGGGTTTTCACTGATGAAAATGATCATTTTGTTTAGTATATTCAAGATCACTTTCATCCTTAACCATGGGTATATGGGGAAGATAATTAAAATGATCTAAAGGTTAGGAGGTAGAGATTTAATTATAATCAATAGTTACATAAATATTGATTTTATCTTGATTATTGATAATATTAAAACATGATTTAGGTGATTTATGGGAGTTAGTCAAATCTATCATATCATGTTGTGCTATTTGGTCTTAATCATCAAAGATATATTACATAATGGAGATTTTGAAGTGAAAATTATATTGGCCAAATAGTAAAGAAAAAATTACTATACCAATCATGGTTTATGTAGTTACACATATATAAATATGAAAGACAAACTATATCAATCCTAGTAGATGTATTCTATAAAGGTTACAATGATTATAAATTATACTACATTGACCATGGTCAATATAGTTACACAAAATAAAACATGAAAGACAAACTATATCATGCCTAGTCAAAGTAGTTAATAAATGGTATAGTGGTTAGAAATAATAATATATCGATCATGGTCGATGTAATTACATAGACAAAAATATGAAAGATAGACTATATCAATTTTGGTTGATGTAGTCAGATCTAGGAAAAACATTATTAGTATTATGAATAAATTATATCGATCCTAGTCAATATATTCTAGTAAATATATGAAAAAGGAAAGTAAATTTAGTAGACTATGTCAATATTGGTTGATGTAATTTGTTCACATGTAAACAACTATATTGATGTTGGTCAATGTATTTGGAACACACAACATAAAATTATTTTGACATTTGATGATATAGTCTATAATATAGAATGCAATTACAAGTGAAAAATTAGAAATTTAGATACTTTTGATAACTATTAATCCAAAATTAAGATCAGGTAGATGTACTAATTTTTAGGCTCTAAAATATACTTATTTATCTATTGAATAGTTTTAGCCCAATATTTTAGAGTAATTACTATGAAGGAAGTGTCATTACCATATAATACTAAACCTAATTTCAAGGGTAATCTAAGAATATCTTCCAAATGCTAACTATTAAGTAGTGCACTACATAATCAGATAGATGGTTGGCTTCCATATTTATTATGTCTATGAGTGTTGTGCAAATCCCTTAGTGCCATAGTGTTTGTATATAATATACAAGGATTATAAACAAAACACCATAGCCATTCACGATAGTAGCTAAGTAGTTTGAAAACCTACCTTTTTTTAGGTAAATCCTAATAAAGAGAAAATAAAAGTTAAAAATCAATTTACAACATTTAATGAATTTAAATAAACAAGTAGTTGACTTTAAAGGAAATGTTTGATTAATAATTTAAATAAAGGTTAATTTGCCTTGATTATGCTGAAAACGAAAACACACAAAACTATATCATCATAGACTGATGTAGATGTTCACATAGTATATAAATGTATCAATACAAGTCAATAAGTTTGTGTAAATATAGATAAAATATAAATACTAAACTAGATCAAACATGGTCACTATAGTTTATTAAGAAGGAAGCAAACACATAACCATATCAACCAAGTTAATATTATTGTACAAAGAGATAAAGTAAATTTATCATTAAATTGGGCAAGGTTAATATAGTTTGTTAAAAAGGATGCAAACACAAAACTAAATCAACTAGGTTCAACATAGTTGTACAAATAGATAAAATAAATTTATAATTAAATCAAATAGGGTCAATATAGTTATCTCAAGTTTGAAAAAATTAAGAATTTTTGATACAAAACTAAATCTAGTAGCTTAATCAAGTTGGATAGAAAAATGATTAAATAAAAATATATTAGATTGGTTGGTATAGTTGGGCATAAGAATACCTAGTAAATAAAACTAGTTCAATCTTGGTTGATTGAATAAAATATAGAGAACTGAGTGTAAGACTATATCAACCTACATTGATGTAGCCTCTTGGAAAAACACCAAGGAATAATATTATATCGACCCACGCTAATTAATTTTCCTAAGATATACAAATAAATAAAATGGTATCAACACAAACTGATATATTTTATTACAAATACATAGAGATTAGACTATATTATCCCACATCAATGTAGCCTATTGAAAAATAGAGAGAAATAAAATTGTATTAACACATGTTATAGTTTCTTGAAAGATAAAAAATGATTATTTCATGTATGGGAATTGGAAAGTTTGAAATACTCTATAGCCACATTAATTATAATTTTATATCAAATTAAAAAAAAATATTTATACATTCATTCCATTAGTAACTATGTAGCTTCTATGTATCAAAATGAAAAATCTAGGGTTAGAATATACTTACCTTGATCAAACCTACCGAGCCTCAATATCTACCTTGACCAATGGTGTTGTGAAAGATTTTTTTAATTTTTAAGGATCATAAATGTTGAACCAAGATATATGATAAAATGGGCTCGTCGTATTTCATCCAATACTCCATAAGATTAATTTTTCCCTCCAAGGCAAGATCTAAGAAATGGCTTATCCAAATGTATACTTAAGCATAATTGTGAGTAATGACAATTCCAAAATGAATATTCCTCCATTTTGAATCAAAATTGGGCCTTGTATTTATAGTGATGGATGATCATAACCCTTCCCAAATTTTTATCTGATGTCATTGACCAACCATAATATAATTTAAAGTATGGTGGTTTGACATGGAACTAGGTCGACTAGGGCTGATATAATTGTGAAGTATCTATTGTAAATTTTAGACTATATTGATATGGGATGACTTAGTTTGAAATTCTATGGGATTAAGAAAAATTAAATCAATTAAGGTTGATATATTTTGAAAATATGGGTCTTGGTATAGTTAGGGGTCATAAAGAGGAATATTACTTAGGGGATTAAGTCTAAAGGAAGTGTAGCGGATATATGCATGATATATAGAAAACAATGTCTCTTGTGATGAACCATTAGTCTATCCACACCTTTCCAAGAGAAACCTTCAAGGTATGCACTCAAAGAGATTAAAACTCAATAGCTTATTCCAAAATATAAGGTGTCAATAAATAATAAAATTTAAAAATGTTGTGTATATAAAGACTATTAAGAAAGATTATAATAGGTGATTTCATGATGTTATTTTTATTGGAAAATTTATATAATATGTGAATTATTACAAAAAATGAATGTTATTAACCTAAAACGATAGATTAATTTTGAAAATAAATGTTAATGAAATATATCGACCAAAATAGACTAGATCTACCAAGGTTGATGTAGTTAGGGCTAAGAATAGAGAAATTCCATAGAGAGAATAATTTATGTTGGCTCAATGAAGTTCATAATTAATGTACTTAAGAACATGGATATATAATATGTGATTTATTACAAAAAATTAATGTTATCAGCCTAAAAAGATATATTAATTTGGACAATAAATGTTAATGCATTATATCAACCAAAATAGACTAGATTTACCAAGGTTGATGTACTTAGGGCTAAGAATAGAGAAATTACATAGAGATAATAATTTATGTTGGCTCAATGGAGTTCATAATTAATTTAATTAGGAACATGGATATATAAATTTATTACATTGATCATGGTCAATGTGGTGACACAAATAGAGATGTAAAACATAAACTATGTCAAGCCTCATCAATGTAATTAGTAAATGATAAGTAGAAATAGTGATTAAAAAATGTACTATAATGACTATGGTTTATGTAGTTATATAGATTAAAAACTAGAGATAAAACTATATTAATCATGGTTGATGTATTTGGATTTATATAAAATTTAATAGTATTATGAATAAATTATACTAGTCCTAGGTGATATAGTTTGATAAATAAAGGCAAGGGAAAAATAAACTCATAGATTATATGGAACCTAGTTGAAATAGTCTATTCAAACACAAAAAATATATTAGTGTTGGTGTATGTATTTGAAACACACATCATATAACTGCATCAATGCTAGACAATACATAATGCAGTATCAAGCAACAAATTGGAAATTTAATTATTTAACCTAACTATTTATCCAAAATGAAGATCAGGTACATGTAATAAAAGGAAGTCACTAATTTTAAGGATATCAAATATAGTTTATTATATGTTGGATAGTGTTGACATAATATTTTAGAGCACTTACTATAGAGGAAGTATTGTTCCCATAACCCACTAAACCTAGTTTCAAGGGTAAGCAAAGAACAACTTCCTGATGCTAACTACTAACCGGTACACTATAAAGTTAGATGAATGGTCAGTTTCCTAAGGTTCAAATAAAAGGGGATCCTAGGAATTTTAGATATACCATGAGGCACATGGAAACTAAATTATGTTTTTATCTCTTTATTATAGCTATAAGTATTGGGGAAAATGTCTCAAGCCATGATGTCTGTAAGCAATAGACTAAGACTATAAACATAACACCACATAGACCCTCATGCTAATAGCTAAGTAGTTTGAAAACTATTGGAACATAGTTTCTATGAAAATCTAAATAAAGATAAAATAGAATTCAAAAATCAATGTTCAAAATTAATTTACAGAGTTTAGTGAATTGATCGAAAGGAGATATTGGATTAATTTTTGAAATGGAAAGTTTATTTTCCTTATGCCTAAAAATAAAATCACATAAAATTATATTGGTGAAAGTTGATGTAGTAGTTCACATAGTAGATAATTGTACTAATATTGGTCAATATAGTTTGTGTAAATATAGATAATAATAATAATAATAATAATAATAATAATAATAATAATAATAATAATAAGAATAAGAATAATAAACTAAATCAGATAGGGTCAATAAAGTTTATTACAAATATGCAAGCACAAAACCATATCAACCAAGGTAGATATAGTTTGACAAGGAGATAAAATGAATTTAGAACTAAATCAGACAGGTTCAACATAGTTTTTTGAGTAAAATAAATTTTGATAAAATTAAAATTTCAGATACATAATTAAATCAATTTTCTTGATAAATTTGACTAAAAAATGAGTAAATAAAACTACATCATACATGGTTGATATAGTTTTGTAGAATATAAATTGGTAAATAAAATTATATTAGACTTGGCTAATATAGTTAGCTATCTATAAAAATAATGTAGATCTATTTATAAGATTATATTGACTTTCCTATATGTATATTTTTGGAAAAACAAGTTAAAACTGTATTGACCTAGGTTGATGAAGTTTTTAGGAAAACACACAAAAATTAGACTGGATCAACCTATGTCAATGTAGTATACTAAAAAGTATAGAACAATATAACATTATTGACCTGAACTGATATAGTTTTATGAAATATAAAAAATTATGGTTACTTCATTTTAGGTTCACCATAATGTATGCAATGAGCTAAGATTAACTTGAAATTTATCCTATCTAAGAGATCTAAACTTGAAGAAGATGGTAAATCAAATAGATCCCATTGAGACTTAATGTATCGAGATATGACCAAATAGATATGTTAAACCTATAAATAGGAACACTTATGACAAAATTAATAGATAAGAGTTCCAAATCCTCTAGGAAATCAATATAATTGAATAACCCTAACTAGGTATCCAATATTAGAATTAATCTAATCTAGTATTGCCAAGGTAGTAACAAAAATAAGGGTGATGGTTAAAAATAAACTAAAAAGGGTAAAGAAATATGGTATAAAAATGAGGGCCTAGGTTACCTAAGGTGGGTAATTAAAATTTTGAAAAACCCTATCTCCACATTAACTATAAGTGTAGAGGAGATTTAAACAATGAGTTGTATATTCATTCAGTCTAGTAAATATGCAAATTCTATATATCAAATGAATGAACTAAGGTTAGAATTTACTTACATTGAACAAAACATGTTGAGCCTCAATCTCCCCCAATCCAATGGTGTTTTTAAAGATATTATTCTAGTTATAAGGATCACAAAGGTTGAATCAATATCTAGGATAAGATGACTTCTCATATTGCATCCAAGATTCTATAAGGTATGGTTTTTAGCTCCAAGATAATATCTAAGCAATGGCATCTTCAAGTGTAGATTTAAGTAGAATTATGAGCTGTGACATTATGAAAATGAATTTTCCTCTTATTGGATTGAAATGGTGGCTTGTATTTATAGTGGTGAGTGATCTTAACCCTTATTTAAGTTTTAGTCAATGTCATCATCCAACCCTGATTTAGTTTAAAATATGACAGTTTAACCTCAAACTAGGTTAACTAAGGTTGACTTAGTTAAAAAACATTTATTGTAACTTTTAGACTACATCAACCTAGGATAACTTAATTTAAATATTGGTAGGAATCAAGAAATAAAATACATTGATTTAGGGCTTTATAGTTGAATAATATGAGTCTTGGTATAGTTAGGGTTTATAAGGAAGAATATTGCTTAGGGGATCAAGTATGATGGAACTGTAGTGGATAAAGGCATAATAGATTAAATAACAATGTCTCTCATGAAGCACTAATGGTTTTCTCATGTGTAATGAAAATACGTAGATGTTCACATTGTATAATAATATATCATAAAAATGAGAGTAGAGATAATATATCCACAATAATAATTGATAGAAAAGTAAAATGCTTGATACAATATAATTAAGTTAATTCAAGGGGAAACTCCACAACAATACAATAAGAGTAAAATTTGTAATCTAGAGATTAAATAATGACCACTACCTCCTATATATACTCTATATATCCATGGTTATCCCATAAGTTTATTTTACTAAAAGCATAGATAAATGTGACAAGATAATATAAGAGGTATATAAGCCACAATTTGGCCACACATATTCTTAGACATGCCATAGGTTAAGGGCATAACATGCCATTCCCATTTATAAAAATGTTGTCCTCAATGTTGAATCAACCACCCTGGATGTTGTTTTAGGAATGATGCATCCTCCCATGTTACATATTCTTAGTGCAGATTCTTTTATTTGATCAAATACTCTTAAATCACTATGGGCTATACTTGTTTAGTGCATCTTTAAAGGATCTCTTTGTTAAGGTGTGGAGCCTAAAAGCTTCACCAAAGGAGCGCATCACCAAAGTTGCAGGTTTACACAGTCACCAACATCAGTCAGGAGCGACCGACATCGGTCAGGTGTAGTTGAAGAGATGCCGGCGTCGGCAGGGGATCGGCCGATGTCAGTCACAAGCAAGCAGGCAGGAACCGGCGTCGGTTACCTGTGCGTCTAGAATGCTATTTCCGTGGATAGAACTGAGTGTTTGCATGAGGAGTTTAAGTCTTAGTCTTAAGTTCACATTTCTATTATTAGTAAGACTATTTTTAGAGCCCTTGTTCAAGAGGCTTAACTATTGGTTGTAAGTGCATGCTCAAGTCTCCTAATTCTATATGTAGAATTAGATCTTCTTAGCTTATTGTAGTAGTTCATTGTATTGAATGTTGAAAGAACAGTACAAAATTGTATAGGTGAATCAATCCAGGTTGTTGGAGTTGATTGTACTTGAGAGAGAGAGCCCTTGAGGGATAGAGATCTAGAGAGAGATCTGTACATCTGAGAGAGGTGTGGAAGAAAGAAGTTTCTTCAATTGTATTCCTTCTATAAAGAGTTTAATACAAGTTTTCAGGGTGGTTTCTTGTATCTCTTGTTCTTTGCTATTTATCATTCTAGTTACTTATCTATCTAATTTAATTCCGCGGTTTATTGCTTTCATAAGTGTAATCATATTGTTGGTTGATCCCCAACAAGTGGTATCAGAGCCTTGGTTGTAGGTTTAGAGCTTGATATCCAATAATCGGTATCAAAGCTCAAGTTCAATAACAGGTGGTTTAGATCTGTGTAGTGTGTATTGATTACAAGTTACTCATAGGAGTTTTTGTAGGGATTTCTATTTGAGTGGGAGAAGCAATGGTAGAAGAAAGTAAACTGAGAATGGAGAAGTTCAATTGCAAAAATTATCAACATTGGAGAATGCAGATAGAGGACTATCTGTATTAGAAAGATCTATACTTACCATTAGGTGGGATTGCAAAGAAGCCCACAGACATGGATGATGAAGAATGGGAAGTTTTTGATAGAAAGGCTCTGGGGTCTATAAGACTGAGTCTAGCATCTACTGTGATATCTAATTTATCACAGGAAAAAACAATGGTAGAGTTGATGACTACTTTAGCAAATTTGTACGAAAAACCCTCAGCTTCTAATAAGGTATATCTTATGAAGCAACTATTTAATTTGCATATGCAGAAAAGTGGATCTATATCTAATCACCTGAATGATTTCCATGGAATTGTAAATCAATTAAGTTCAGTCAAAATTGTATTTGATGATGAAATTAAAGCTCTTTTAATATTATGTTCTTTGCCTAAAAGTTGGCATAACTTAGTAATGGTAGTTATTAATACTGCATCTGCATCAAATATTTTAAAAGTAGAGGATGTTGTTAGTGTTATCTTGAATGAGGAAATTCACAGGAAAAGCACAAAAGAGACATCTGGGAATGCTTTAAGTTTTGAGAGTAGGGGAAGGCAAAAAGAAAAGAGCAAGAAAGGGAGATCAAGATCTAAGTCTAAGGGGAGAGGTAGATCCAAATCCAGAAATGGCAGGAAGCCACAATGCTAAAATTGTGGAAAGATGGGGCACATAAGTAGAGATTTTTGGTCAAAGCCTAAGGAGGATAATCAGCATGAAGGAAAAGAAGAAGCAAAGGTTGCAGGTATTGCACAAGATGCTTTAATATTCTCTTTGCATAATAATATAGAATCTTGGGTTTTAGATTCTGGTGCATCCTTTCATGCTACCCCTAATAGAGAATATTTTAGTGACTATATCCATGGAGATTTTGGAATAGTGTATCTAGGGGATAATGAGCCTTGTAAAATTATTAGCAAAGGTAAAGTGCAGCTGAAAATGTAGAATGGCAACACATGGGTGTTGAGAGATGTTATGCATGTTCCTAGCTTGAAGAGGAATTTGATTTCTATAGGAAAGTTAGGGGATGAGGGTTGTACAGTAACTCTCACAGCAAAATCTTAGAAGGTGACCAAGGGTGCACTTGTTATGGCTAGAGGTAAGAGAGTAGGTACTCTCTATTTATGTAATTGTGTTACTAACAATTCTCCTTCTGTATTATCTACTTCAGATGTGGATGCAAAATTGTGGCACTCAAGGCTTGGCCACATGAGTGAGAAGGGAATGCTAATTCTTAAGTCTAAAGGTAAGCTTTCATATTTGAAAAGCATGGATCTAGAATTTTGTGAGCACTGTGTATTTGGAAAATAGAAGAGAGTGAGTTTTCTCAAGACTAGGTCTACAAAGAAGAAGCATAAGTTGCAACTTGTTCACACAGACATGTGGGGACTAGCTTAGGTAGCTTCTATTGGAGGATCATAGTACTATGTTTCATTCATAGATGATGCTATAAGAAAGGTATGGATCTATTATATTAAGAAGAAATCTGATGTATTTGAGACTTTTAAGATTTGGAAAGCTATGTTTGAGAATGAAACAGGCAGAAGATTGAAGTGCCTGAGATCTGACAATAGTGGTGAGTTCTGTAGCTATAAGTTCAACTGGTATTGTTATATGCATGGAATCCATAGGCAAAGGATGGTTCCAAGGACACCTCAGTAGAATGGAATTGCTAAAAGGATGAATAGAACAATTATGGAGCATGCAAGGTGTATGATATTGCATGCTGACTTGCCCTTAGAGTTTTGGGTAGAATTTGTTGACACTGCAGTGTACCTGATTAATAGAGGACCCTCTACAACTCTGGATGGTGGAATTCTAGAAGAGGCATGGATAGGTAAAAAGGTAGATCTCTCTTTTCTCAAAGTTTTTGGTTGTGAAGCCTTTGTGCACATTGATAAGGAAAATATAAAGAAGATGGATGCTATGTCTATGAGGTGCACATTTATTGGCTATGGCTTAGATGATTTTGGTTTCAAATTTTAGAATCTAGGAACTAACAAGATAATTAGGAGCCGTGATGTTGTTTTTAATGAAAAAGTGATGTATAGTGATTAGCTGAAGAAGCTAAATCAATTTGGGCAGAGCAATGGAGAATTGGATGAGGTGACGGTCCAAAATGAGCTCACGGGAAAAAAAAATAATCACTTGCGAGAAAACACAGAGACCAATGTCAGCAGGTTAGGAACCGGCATCGGCAGAACAGAAATTGATGTTGGTCATATAGAGACCGACATCGACAGAATAAGAATCGATGTCGGTCAGGTAGAACTAGCGTCGGCCAGTAACAGGCCTAGAAGTGACTAAGGTCGATCACTGTTAGAGAATTTGGGTGGACAGCGTGTTGTGAATGAGTCTCAGACACCCATCAAGAGGTCAAAAAGGGTAAGTAAGCCTCCAATTTGATATTCTCCTTCATTATTCTATTTATTACTAACTGATGGTGGAGAACCAGAGATTTTTCAAGAAGCATTATAGGTGGAGTCCAAGAGTCAGTGGGAGCGTGGCATGGTTGAGGAAATGGTGTCCTTAAGAAAGAACCAAACATGGGTTTTGGTTGAGTTGCCAGCTAGTAAGAGGACACTGAAGAATAGATGGACCTACAAATTGAAAGAAGGTGAGAATGGACAGATGAGATATAAGGCCAGATTGGTAGTGAAAGGATTTGCACAAAAGCCAGGTATCGATTTTGGTGAGATTTTTTCTCTTGTTGTTAAAATGACTTCTATATGGGTTGTATTGTCTTTAGTTGCCATTGAGGATTTGCATCTTGAGCAGCTAGATGTTAAGACAGTATTTCTTCATGGAGATTTGGATGAGGAAATTTATATGGAACAGCCAGAAGGATTTGAGGTCAAAGGTAAGGAGAAGTTAGTGTGCAGATTGAAGAAAAGCTTGTATGGCCTCAAGCAAGCTCCTAGACAGTGGTATTTGAAATTTGATAGGTTTATGACTGAGCATGGCTATAGTAGGTGTCAATTTGACCATTGTGTGTATTTTAAGAGATTGGATAATGGTAGATATATTATTCTATTGTGTATGTAGATGATATGTTGGTTGCAGGATCACACATGCACGATATCTCTAAGCTTAAGGTGAAATTAGTTCAAACATTTGCCATGAAGGATTTGGGAGCAGCAAAGAAAATCCTTGGCATGAGCATTAAGAGAGACAGGAAAAATCACAGGTTGATATTGTCTCAAGAGGATTATGTGGACAAGGTGTTGAAATGGTTCAATATGCAGGATGCTAAACCGGTAAGCACACCTTTGGCTGGACATTTTAAGTTGAGTAAAGAATAATGTCCTCATTAACATGATGAGGTAGAGTACATGAGTAAAGTTCCATATTCTTCCATAGTAGGGTGTTTAATGTATGCAATGGTGTGTACTAGACCGGATATCACCCAAGCAGTGGGAGTTGTAAGTAAGTATATGGCCAATCCAAGAAAGGAACATTAGAAAGTAGTTCAGTGGATCCTTAGATATCTGAAAGGAACTAGTAGTAGGCACTTGTGTTATGGAGGTTCAGATACTTCTCTACATGGTTATGTAGATTCAGATATGGTAGGTGATTTGGATGGCAGGAGGAGCACCACAGGATATGTTTTCACTGTAGGTGGAATGGTGGTTAGCTAGATATCAAAGTTGTAGAAGGTTGTTTCCTTGTCAACTACAGAAGCAGAGTATATTGCAGCCACAGAGGCTAACAAAGAGATGATATGGATGACACAGTTCATGGAAGAGCTTGGAAGGGAGTAGGGGAGTTGCAAATTATACAGTGATAGTCAGAGTGCAATCCATTTGGCTAAGAATTCAGCCTTTCATTCAAGAACCAAGCACATACAGCTAAGGTACCACTTCATAAGACAGGCATTGGAAGATGGTGAGTTGAAGCTAGAGAAGATCCATATAGACAAGAATCCTACTGATATGTTAATGAAGATAGTTACAAAGGAGAAGTTGAATCTTCATTCAACTTTTGTTGGTCTTCATGATTGAGTTGAAGATGGAGGAGCTAGAAGATGTTGCTGTATAGGTATTGGTGTAGCTATTTATCTCCAAGTGGGAGATTGTTAAGGTGTGGAGCCTAAAAGCTTCACCAAAGTTGTAGGTTTACATAGTCACTGGCATCGGTCAGGAGCGACCAACCTTGGTTAGGTGTAGTTGAAGAGACGCCATCGTCAGCAGGGGATCAGTCGATGTCGGTCACAGGCAAGCAGGCAGGAATCGGCATCGGTTACCTGTGCGTCCAGAATGCTATTTCCATGGATAGAACCGAGTGTTTGCATGATGATTTTAAGTCTTAGTCTTAAGTTCGCATTTCTATTATTAGTAAGATTGTTTTAAGAGCCCTTGTTCAAGAGGCTTAACTGTTGGTTGTAAGTGCATGCTCAAGTCTCCTAATTCTATATGTAGAATTAGATATTCTTAGCTTATTGTAGTAGTTCATTGTATTGAATGTTGAAAGAACAGTAGAGAATTGTATAGGTGAATCAATCTAGGTTGTTGGAGTTGATTGTACTTGAGAGAGAGAGTTCTTGAGGGATAGAGATCTAGAGAGAGATCTGTACATCTGAGAGAGGTGTGGAAGAAAGAAGTTTCTTCAATTGTATTCCTTTTGTAAAGAGTTTAATACAAGTTTTCAGGGTGGTTTCTTGTATCTCCTGTTCTTTGTTATTTATCATTCTAGTTACTTATCTATCTGATTTAATTTTGTGGTTTATTGCTTTCATAAGTGTAATCATATTGTTGGTTGATCCCCAACACTCTTCAGTCTCTAGAATAACCCTATCTTCCTCATCCAATTTAGGTAACTTAGTTTTATAATAAAATATATGTTTAATTACCTTATATAATCAATATACATGGAATACAATATGTATTCAAGTGGATTGAGGGAATTACAACTTGTAGGCCACAATATAATTTTTTTACAAAATTTGATAAGGGCCATAAGACTTGGGAGAAAAATTATTGTTTTAGTGTTTTTGTTTTTATTTAAATTTAAATTACTTACTAAAAACTCAAATAAAATCATGGTTTATGGTGAATACCTGTAGATTAGGAGACGTTGCACACCACTTTGAATCCAACAACTCTAAGAGCTTCTTTTTGGCTGGGAAGAATAACTTGTACACATGTAAACACTTAGACAAAAATAAATTAATAGATAATTGTGTGAGATTTTTGGTCAGAAATCAGTCTCAAAAAGTTATGAGCTTCCTCAAATGGATGCCAACTCACTTACTTACACAATCAAGTAGATAAACAACATATGAAATAATAATAGTTAAAATATACAATAATAATGATAATTAAGATTCAATCCTCATTTAAGCTATCAAAATAAGTGTAATATTCATCCCAATAAGCCATGATAACATCTATATCATCTTTTATGACATCTAGTTAGTTGGTAATGGCTTCAAAAGAGGGAGAATAAACAATAACATAGAGAGCTATCTTGATAACTATGTCACTCTGATCAATTAATAAAGGTTGGGAAACTATAGGAAGATCTATGATATTGATTACATCATGTATTATGCCTGGTAGATCCATCTACATACAAAGCCCATATTCAAAATGATACAAAATCAATAAGGATTATAGATAAGGATCTAAAATTAAGGTCTCAAGTTCTAAAAATTAAACACAGTGGATCGATGTTGATCCTGATAAGATCAGTGCAGATCTATAAAATTGATGTCAATTCAAAATGAATTGGTGTCAATTATCTCTATAACTATGCTTGATTAAAATAGAGAACATATAGGACATATTAGATGATAGAGGCTAAAATACAAATATTGAGGGATGTGGATAATATTCTAAAGATTGAATAAGTAGATAAAATAAAAAAACTTGATAGAAAATGAAAGAAATAAATATGATTACTTACCTTCTATCCATTTGCAAATAGAATGAAATTCTCCTTCATAAATGCATGAAGCCTCTCAAGCTTGTGATAGGGGATGCATATTAAATGTAGAAAAAATATTGTAGAGTGTCATTAAGGATGTCCTTAGTTTTCCAAGAATTATAGCAGCAATTCAAGGTTTAGAGTTTCTAGGTCTAGAAGTGAAAGGTTGGATGGGTATTTATGGATCGACACCAATCTGGAGAATTGATGTTGATCATGGCCAAATCAGCATTTATTCACCCAAATTGGTAGGTTTTTTCCAAATATGGGGTAAAATTGGCTTCATTGAGCATGGAGTTATTGGTAATGAAATCATATGGGGGTAAAGTGGTTAAGAGGTAGATTCCTTAGGTTATTAAAGGATTTATGAGGTTAGGGAGAATAAAAAGGTATTAGTAAAGGCACGTTACCGAGGTATCAACAAAAAATATATAAAACCTTAGGATAGGGATTATTTAGGAGATTAAATAAAAATGAGGACCTATGAAACCTAATTAATTATATATAGGGTAAAAAAATTATAGTGTTTATATTTTCCTCCTTTTATGGAGTGGTATGGGATACATGCCACGAGATAAAAAAATATGAGAGGTCTAATGCCCCAAGTTTATGTAAGGAGGTATCCTTCCTCAAAGCAAGGGCTAACATAGGATAAGGAGTGGGTGATGGATTTGAAAAAAATGGAATAATGGATGAGATGGGTAAATAACACAGGAGTGCCAATAAACATATATGCATAGCATGAAGTATATGTTTTTCATTGAAATTATTTAAGGTAATACAAGCAGAGATGCTTCAAGACAAATCCCATAATAAAATTCCATAGATATAAATAAGTGGGCTTAAATGAAGGCTAAATAAGAGGATAAGTGATAGGGTTTGGCTGACCAAAGAGTTTAGTGTGATATATAGTGTGTGTACTACCTATAGATAGTTGTTCTCAAGAGAAACTACACTCTCAAGACCCATTGAGGGGAGATACCCAAAAGAGTACACACCTTACATAGGTTGTGGCATAAATAGGGAGTAAAAATACATAAACTTGAAATGGTATAAGATAAATAATAAGGTAGGTATGACAAGGTATTAGGATAAAGATAAATAATAGAATTGGATGGATGCAAATTACAAGTAGTACAAAAAAGGGAAAATTGGTGTTGATCCAAAATGAATCGGTAATGATGCACCAAATCAACATCAATCCAAAATAGATTGATACTAATTTTAAGTCAAGTATATAAATAATTCTAATGTGGAAAAGGGATCATTTACTATTTATGAAAATGAAATTATGCTTGAGAGATCAAATGATGAGTGTGATACAAAATGATATGGAGGATAACGATGTGGGTTGAGGTGATGATGATGCTTACAAGATGAGGTAGGTTCATTATTTTATTAATTTTTGAATTTTTTAAGTTTTTTGGCTTTTTAGAGTTAGGATAGGGATAAGACTAAAATAAGATGAAATGAGAGAATTAACATCTATTCCCCACGAATTAGTGATGATTCATTGGGAATCAACATCGTTTTCCTAAATGGCACTGATTTTTACAAAATAGGGTTGATCCATAAGGGATCGACACTGATTCATAGACAAAAAAATGTGAAGGGATTATATTATCATCTATGTTTTAAGCTAAGTTAAATTGTTTTAGGATAATTAAGGCTTATAGGGGATGTTGGTGATAGGCAGGAATTATACTATGGATGTGGGATCAAGTGTTTTTTTTACTGGAGTAACTATGAGTTTAACTTGATGATGATGATTTGGCCCACTTGGAAGCTATAGTCCTAGGAGGATTACATCACTGTAGATGTATCCATAGATATGCGAGCTTGTTGGTTACCTTGTTAGAGCAATGGGATGTCACTACTAGGACATTTTGGCTTGTTACTAGGGATATGACTATCACTAAGGAGGACATCTTCTAGATTTTATGACTTCATATTCAGGGAGCACCTATAGTACTTATAGATGAGTATGGATAAGGATCATTGACACACCTATAGGTGAGGATGTGGAGGATATCAGATTTATTACTAATGAATTTGCTTTTGAGACTTTATATGCAACTAATATAATGGGGAGAGGTGTAATTACCATGATGTTGTTGGAAATATATTTTTATGCACTCTCATACTCAAGAGGAGGAAAATTTTGATGGATTTTTATAGGGGTGGTTATAGGCATTCTAGATCACTAGATAGTGTTTACATGGGAATCTAGCTTACTATCATAGGTTACAAGGAGCTCTAGGGTTAGAGGACCTAAAGGAGATATGGATTAGATGTGATTATTATCTTACAATGTTGGGCATATGAGCACATTAGGGTTGTGTGGCCCATTAGTACCCCATGGATACGATGGTATACTACTGAGTATAATGTGGCCTTCCTAAGATGGAAGGCCAATATAACATGAGGTTTCATAGATAGAATTGCCCAAAACCTCGATTACTATCAAGGGATCCTAGAAGGATTGAAAGATGTAGACATTATTTAGTGACATTATATGAGATTTTCTACATGTCTTAGGGTGGAGACAAAGTTGACAGTCATATGGAGGGAGAGGTAGGTGATAGGGAAGAAGATGGATTACCTAGAGTGACTCCACTTTGGGTGATTGAGGTAGTAGTCTAGGCTGACATAAGACATTTCATGGGACCCACATGTATACAAGTGAGATGAGATAGAGTGAGAGATCCAAGGAATAGTTACTAAAGATGTTTTTATGAAGGAGGAGCTAGAGCTAGCAAGAGATGATGTGGAAGATGTGGGATACACTCCAACATTTACAATATAGTGGGAAGGATAGTGGGTAGTGAGATAGGATAAGGTGGTGCATATGTGTCAGGTGGGAGGGGATGAGGAGATGGAGGAAGATAGAGGAAAGGATGATATGTGAGATGAGGAGGATAGAGGAGATGAGATAGACTCAGTTAAGCTTATCATAGATAGGGATACATTGAGGGCTCAATGTATCATCTTATAGGGGCAACTAGATGCAACACAAGGGGATCTAACCATAGTGTAAACTGAGAGGGACACACTTCAGACCTAATTAGATACATTTTAGGTGGGTTTTAACTCATCATATTTGAGTCATGATATTGTGGTGGACGTATAGGATCGATACTAGGTGCATAGAGATAACTTGAAGAGGGGGGAGGGAGAGCCATCTGTATAGATACTTGGAAGGGTAGTGGGGTTGAGCAAAAGATAGGTGTGGACCATGAAAATTAAGGGATACAAAGAGTTAGTGGCTGAGATAAGATATTATGAGCAAATCATACTTGATCTACATCTAGAGATTTTATGCTATGCTTCTCATATAGCCACATAGGCAAAGTCTTCCAAGCACACCCATATAGGGTCGGTGAGCATGGGGAGTATATCCTAGAGTAGATACAAGGACATGGAAAGATGTGGAGATGGGGGAGGATATGGGAATAAATATGGTGGTGGAGACTTGAAGTGCATCCAATTGAACAAGCTACATTTTACACATTAGCCCATTTATCTATGTATTTATATTCATTGTATTGGCTAGAGAGCCACAAACATGTATATAGATACTTTGATTTATACTGATTATTATATATATATATGTTTCATGATTATGGATTATGATGTTGTTATGGATTATATTTATGGATTATGCTTACATTTAGATTCTTGAATTTTATGGATTATGTGATTATGGATTTAGATGATGTGATTTATTATGGTTGTTAAATGTGATGGATTATATTTAAAATGTTTATAGTTGTTTATGGATTATGTATTTTTATATGATGTGATTAGATTAGTTGATTATGGATTTTAAATGTGATAAATTGATTATTAGTTATGTTGGATGTGAATTTGATGTATGGATTAATGTTTAAAATGTTCATGATTAAATTAATATGGATGTGTCTTTGATTATGTGATTATGGCCTTAACAAGTTGATTAGGTTATGGATTATGGTTTTTGATTAGATTATAGATTCTATGAGATGTGATTATAGGTTATGTATTTTGCATGATGTGATTGTATTATTTGATTATGGATTTTTTCTTACATTATGGATTATGACTATTATTGATGCAATCCATAAATTACTGATTTCATGTTTATAGATTTTTGAATTACTATATTAGGATACTTGTTAATATATGTGAAAAAATAGTACAAATTTTATTTACAAAATACTTTATTTCTCATTATTGGCTCATACCATGACCCAATAAAAATTTCTTGAAATGAATGCATACATGTTCTTAACCAACTACTAATAACTATCCTAACAACCTTAGGTCAACTAAGTTTAGGATCTCATTGATTTTGAAGATAATTATGAGTATTTGATTTTAGGATTTGATAGAAAGTGGATTATAAGAAGAATATGTTTCCATCTTGAATACCCAAAACTAAGGTCAAACCTAGAATCCTTTTGTGCAAATATATGTAGACTTATCAATGCGATAAGTCTACTAAATTAAATAAAGTTGATCAATGTAGGAAGATTTCTTATGATGTTTTTATGCATGATAGATATCCTTCGAGGGAGTGGCCTATATTTTTAGATATGCTTTTAAAAGCAACTATCCTTTGAGGGATCAATCTGTGATTTTGATATTTTATAGATTTGGTAGATTTGTGTAGTCATTTGAGGGAGTAGTCTATTTATTTTCCTTTGTCTTTCAGATGTTTTTATTTGATTTTTAATCCCAGTGTTATTTTTTTCTTTTATGGATTGGCCTCAGGTATCCTAGGATAATTTTCCAAAGCTTTGTGACACAAAAAAATACACTTATTCTCAAAATGAATTAGTGATAGGGAGGGATTTCAAGGAATAATGATTTGGAGCTCATTCTTATTATAGGTGAATCTTATCCACTTAAATCATGCTATGAATAGAGTTAGGGTACTCATATTTAAGGTTAAAAATGGGTAGTGCTACTGGGTAACCACATGTCTCTATAAATTAT
This sequence comes from Torreya grandis, assembly GCA_037957365.1. Classification (NCBI taxonomy): domain Eukaryota; kingdom Viridiplantae; phylum Streptophyta; class Pinopsida; order Cupressales; family Taxaceae; genus Torreya; species Torreya grandis. Next base: position 96,986 of record JARHVA010008784.1, on the reverse strand, counting down.
TATTTGGTATAAGAATAGTAGGGGTATGAAACCAAGAAACAAGGTAGACCAACATGATTAAGATTTATTAACAGTAGAAAGGATGCACATGCAATGTATTAATAGGTTCTTATTCTAATTTTATATCAAGAGAGGCCAAGAGATATGCCCTAGATCCATATTTATGGGGAATAATATATGGTCCAAGCCAATTTGGAGCAAATTTTCCCATTTTGATTTTTTTCCATATTAGTGACATGTTGATTTTACTTTAAGATGAGGTTGTAAATATTAAATTCACATTATTTTAGATGATTATTATAGGTGCAATTTAATCATTCATAATATACATGAAGATGGTCAAGGGAAATTGATCAATACTCTTCCAAGAATTTGAGCTAGGATAATCATTCTTGATAGAATTCATCCTCAAAAATGATATCTTTAAGGGATATGTGAAGGGAAGGACCTAAACTTCAAGAGGAAGTATAGATTTAGTACCATAGACTACAGAATAAGGAGTATCACCATTAGGGGTTCAAATACTAGTTAAATAATCCCATAAGGCAAAGGGGACATGAAGATGATAGTTCTTTCTTACTTCATTAGTAACTTTGGTTAGGATTTTGACAAGATTTTTATTAGATGCCTTGACCTATACATTAGCTTGAGGATAGTAAGGAGAGGAGAAGTTGAGATTAATGCTAAAAGAATCATAGATCTCTTGAACCTTTTTGTTTTTAAAATATTTTCCATTATCTATGATGATCTTATGAGGGACACCAAAATAAAAAATAATATGATGACTAATAAAATATTTTTATCTACTTTGGTCAAGATAAAGGGGGATAGTATCCACCCACTTATTAAAATACTTATTTGAAGTCATGATAAATCCATGATGTTGGGAATATTTAGGATTAATCTAACCTATAAGATTGATCCCCCACTAGGAAAAAGGCCAAAAGTCTTATGCTACCTATAATGCTTGGCTAGGGACATGGGATAGGTTGGAATGTTGCTAACATTTGATACATTTCTTAACATATTTTTTTAAAAATATTGATTTAAGGTGGGCCAATAATATCTCAATCATAAGATTTTCTTAGTGATGGTGTGGCCACTAAAATGTCCTCCACATGACCCATCATGATCTTCTTTGATAACAAGGGTAGCTTCATGATCCTAAAGATAATGAAGAAGCATACCATCAAAACCATGATTATTAAGAACACCCCCAGTATGAAAAAATAAATGACATGATGTTATAAATATCACTTTCCATTTTTAGATAGATCTAAAGGAATAATCCCCCTTGATAGGTAATCAAATATATGTGCATACTAGAGATCTGATGGATTTTCCTCCACACTATAGATGGAAGGAAGGTCAATTTTGGTAAAGAAGGGTTGATTAATCCTATAAATAAGGGCAAATAACTTATATTCTTGAGATGAAGATGGGATAAAGGAGGCCAAGGAATCCATAGTATCCACAAACTTATTAGTTGACCAAGGAGTGGCTTGGATAGCATAATGTTTGAAAGTGTCCAGTAACTGATCAACCAAGGTTTTATACTTCTAAAGGGTATCATTAGTACATTGATATATGCCCTTAATTTGATTGAACATAATTTAAGAGTCACCATATATATTAAGTGTCTTAATATCCAAGGCTAAAGTGGTCTAGAGACCTATGATTAAAGCCTCATATTTTTTCATTTTATTAGTGTAGTCAAAATCAAGCTTAAAGGATAGAGGTATAGGTGTCCCCCTAGGAGGGATTAGGATAATTCCAACTCCACCACCATGCTTGCATTTTGATCCATTAAAGAAAAGAGTCATTTTATATTGCATATATATTTGAGATGTGGAGGCTATAGATTCATCTAGGAATTCATAATTAATTGGTTGATTATCAGAAAGAGGCACCTCAGTAATCTGATCAACAATGATTTGACCTTTAAATTATTTTTGATGGATAAAATCAAGATCAAATTATACAAAAACATGATTTATTTGGCCATTCATTGATTTTGATAAATTTTGGAATGCATAAACTTTAAGGGATCAGTGTTCGTGACCACATAGGTTTTGTGATTGAGTAGATAATGGAAAAGATTAGAAATAACAAAGACCATAACTAGGCACAAATTCTTTGTATAATAATAATGCATCTCATATTCAATAAGTGTGTGACCAATATAGTAAACCTCCTACTCTTTGTGATGTTCATCATGATGGGAAAGCATGGATCTAAGGGCATGGTCTGTAGCATAAATATACTAGAAAAAAGGTTGCCCATCCTTCAGAGGAGTGAGAACTAGTGGTGAAAGAAGGTAACTCTTAAGAGATTTGAAATTCCCTTGATAAATAGAGTCCCATTTACAATGTATATCTTTCATCAGGAGGTGATGGAATGGTTGACATTGATCAGATAACTGGGAGATAAAATAATAGATAGATTGTAATTTACCTTGAAATTGATGCAGATGCTTAAGATTGGATGGGGGTGGAATTTTTAAAATGGATTTGATCTTGGCAGGGTCAACTTCTATCCCATAGATAAAGACAATAAAGCCTAGAAGATTACTTGTCAACACTCCAAAAATGCATTTCTTGGAATTTAGATAGACATGAAATTAGATTAAGTAAGCAAATATTATCTTTAGGACTAAAATTTGGTATTTTCATAATTTAAATTTACCAAGGAGATAATCCACATAATCCTCAATAATTTTATGGATAATATCATGAAAGATATAAGTCATGACTCTTTTATAGGTGGCTCTTGTATTATTTAGGCTAAAAGGCCTAACTCAATAGTAGAAGGTCCCCTAGGGAGTAATAAATGAAGTCTTATGTTGATCTTCTATTATGATGAGGATATAATTATATCCATAGAAACCATCCATAAGTGATAACATTTCATGCCCAATAGTCAAATACACTAATTGGTCAATATTAGGGAAAGGAAAGTCATCCTTAAGATAAGTGAGATGAAGGTCTCAAAAGTTAGTACAAAGGCATAATCCCCCTATATTGCTGATAGGGATGATATTAGATACCCATTAAAGGTAATTGATAGGCTAGATAAAGTTAACAGATAAGAGGCACTTTAGCTCTTATGTGACCAAGAGCATAATGAGAGGATGCATCTTTTAAAGATTTTGATTTATAGGCTTGGCATCATGGAATGTGATACTGTTATGGATGATGATAATAGGATCGATACTAATCATATTGTTATAGGACCAAGTGAATGTTTCACTATGATCTATTAGAAATGCAATTAAATCTTGATACTCCTAGGGATCTAAATATTTGTTGACCTTAACTATTCATGGAGTCTCATTAGATCTTATGTTAATGTCAATGGTGGCCTCATTTAATAGACTAGAGGTTTTAGATAGAAGGGATTTATGTAGATGGGAGTTCTCTTCACCTAAATGAGTTAAGATATAGACTCATCATCCTAGAACTGAAGAATAGGGATGGTGGTAAAATCTAGCCCTATCATATTTAGGTTGGATAGAAGAATGGTTCAAACCCCCATCATGATGATAGATGAAAGGTTATATAGCAATGACATTGACTATATTTTTTGGGGGTAATGGATATGATGTCATCTATCGAAGAAGGGATGTTGGATGGTGAAGATGGTGTGTCTTCTTCAAGGATGGGAATGAGAGTAACCTCTAGGGTAGTTTTAGGGTTTTTGATAAAATCAAGGCCATGATTTTCATGGGGTTTTCTAAAATATCACAATGTAACCTTGTGTGGGCCTTGTTTATAACATCCTATGCCTAAACCCTTCTAAGCAAACCATTTTAGGTATGTCTTTACGAAGTGGGGTTTATCGAGGAATGAAATGTTAGAGGTAAAAGGTTTAGGATGGGTTTGGTTAGAAAGGCCTAAAGAAGGATGGTCTATTCCCCCATAAATCAAATGGGTGCAGAGGAAAGGTGGACCAAAGGGTATAATTTCTCCTAAATTTAGATAATAAGCCTATTTTTTGTCTAGATATCCATATTATTGGGGAGTGAGAAGAGTATTAAGTGTTAATAACTGATCCTCTCTAATTAAAAGTGATTTAAATGTGGATACTCTCTAATTAAATGTGATTAAAATGTGGAATCAATGGAATCTTTATTGATCCTTGATGAAAGAGGTGTCATAATAATTGATTTCTCATTAGATGATGATGGGATAGTGCTTTGTAATGGAATTAAGACATCCTTTGGTCAGAAGGTGAGGTTGCATGTTTTAAATGGATGGGGATCAACTAAGAGATTGTGGATTTTACCCTCATGTTCAAATTTAATACATCAATGCAAGGTAGAGGGGACATAATACATAGAATGTATCTAGGGATGTCCTAAAAAAAATTGTATTAGAATTCCCCTTTTATTAAATAAAATAGTTCTAGTATAATGTGTGTACCTACTTGAATGTGAAGGACTACTATTCCTAATGTAGGGGTGACAATATCATTAAAAGATCACAGAATAATGGGGGATTGGTCTAGAAATATTTTAAGTAGCTGTAATTATTTAAATGCATGAGAGGAGATGTTATTTATACTAGTACCATTATTAATCATGACTCATTTGATTCAATTTTGATCAATTTGGGTAGTGATAAATAGTGCAAGATCTTGGTTATCAAGCTATATGGGTGGTATTTCTACATCATGAAATGTTATGGATAATGATTTTTGAACTGATGTGATAAAAACTAATAAAGGTTGGGGTTTATCAAATTGTATCTCAATGGCCTACAAGGCTTCTATCATAGCCTAGTGATGCTAGGGAAAAATTTTGACAAGTTCATATAGGGAAATCTTGATCAAAGATGATGACACTACTTGTGAATAGATATGCGTATGAGTTTTGAAGTATTTTTATTTTTCACTTTCCCTAAAATAGAAATTTTGGGTTTAGGAATGGGAATTATCAGACTATTTGTGACAGGAGCTAGTGCTTTCACAATAGTCACTTTGGATTTTTTGTGATTGTGGGTCTTATGACCCTGGTCTTGGGATCAATTTGCTATGTGAATTGTATCTATCTAAATCAAAGGGGGATTCACTATGTTCTTAGAATTTTCCATATCTAGAGGGTTTAGGAGAGGTTAATATTGATCTCTTTCAGAGGTTTTATCTTCTTTTATAACTCATTCTAATACTATTAGTAGTATATTGCTTCTTGAGGTGGATGTAACCCTATTAGTTTAATTGTGGGAATGGCCATGATCTAATTATTCCATTAAAAGATCTTCTAATTAATTTTGGGCTATGACCTTTAATTGCTTACAACTTTTTTTGTCATGACCTACTATTCAATGATACGTGCATTTCCTAATTTCTCTATACCATGTTGGTTTTTTAATATGAGGGTTAACAAGATTTACAAGTGGTAGATTGATAAGGGATGTCTAGAGATGCTAATTGAGGATCTTAGAATAATACCCCTTTAGTGGATCTTGACCAAGCTTTTTAATCCTCCAAGGCATTGGTATGGAGGAGGTATGTGACTTCGAACCTTAACCTTTTGAAATAGTTGTTTGAATATTTCCTATAGTAGGTACTTTATGATTAGGATAAGCCCTTACACCTAAACCTTATAGATAATAAGTTTTTAAAGATTTATGTATTGGCATTGTCACGATGAAAAGATCCCATTGTGATGGTACATGCAATTTAGTAAAATATTATATGATAGTGGTTTTTAGTCTTGCTAAAGCATGGGGTCCTAGTATATATATTTTTGTTTGAATAGGTGGTAGTGGTGCTTTTCCTTTTTGAATCTGATTGGGGGTAATGGGGATATCCTCTTTAGGGAGTTTAATCCTAATAGGAGGATGCTATAAATATTTTCCTCTTGAGTCTCTAAGGTTTTTGTTTTTGAAATCTATAGATTTTCCATTGATTTCTCTAGGATTTATTTCATCTTGAGTAATGGGGGTAATTAGTCTTGAGCTAGTATGTGGTAATGTAATAGTTTCCTCAGGGTGTAATAAGCTAGAGGGAATGGATATGCTAGATGTAGGTATTGAAATGATGTGAGGAATGGTATGTGTATCTTGTATAATATCTAAGAAAACCTTTTCTTTGACAATCCTTTCCTCTTTTATTTCTAATTCATCATCCTAAATTATTTCAGTTATGGTTTCCTCAAGTGGATCCCAAATAATGAGATCTAAAAAGCTTGAGGAAGTTTTTGGGATATCTTCACTTAGTTGGGAAGGTTTGAAGATATCTCTTAAGGAGATCAAAGATAGTAGTAATATCAACTAATTTAGGTAGAATTTGTTCATGGATTGTATTAATTGTTAAGGTGTGGAGCTAAAAGCTTCAACTATTTGCAGACACAAGAAGAGGATGCTGAAGAACCAAAGCCACTGGCATCAGCAGCATGATCGACGTCAGTAAGATATAGTGGAGAAGGAGACCGGTGACGGCAGGGAGTCAACCGATGTCAGCAGCACCAGACAAGCAGGGACCGGCATCGGTTGCCTGTGTATTTCTAGAACTGTTGTTGATGAACAGTCAGTTAAGTGAAGTGAGTGTTTGCATGTCAAATGACTAATTATAGTCACGAGCTGTGTGTCTAATTATTATAACTAGATTTCTATTTTTGTAAGCATGGGATCCTATTTAAAGACCCATAAGGCATGTATTGTAATAAAAAAGAAGGCAAGTAAAAGCATTGAAGCTAGCAAGGTCAAGGAGATCAGCTGAAGCATTCAAGGAGGGATAGCAACTCAGGTTGTAGAGTTGTTGTGTTGAGCAAGAGAGAGAGGGAAGAAGGTCTTGAGGTGTGGCAAGCCTTTGAGGTGGAGGAAGAAGTGGCATCTTCCTTATTGTATTTTCTTTTAGTAATATTTAATACAAGAGTGTGTATTGTCTCTCAAATTCTTTGTTGTCTCAAGTTTCTAGCTACTTTATCATTCTGGTATAATTTCATGTTTAATTGCTAATATGAGAAGTAATCATATGTGCTCTAATTGGTAGAGCTAGATCCCCTGAAAAGTGGTATCAGAGCTATAGTTTACAAGAAGTAGGGTATTGTTTTTTTATTACAGGTCATTCACAGGGTTTTTTGATTGAATGGGAGTTCAGCAATGGCACAAGAAAGTAGGCTACGAATGGATAAGTTTAACGACAAGAATTATCAACATTGGAGGATGTAGATAGAGGACTATCTGTATCAAAAGGATTTGTACTTACCATTGGGTGGGGTTGCATGCAAGCCCACAGATATGAAGGATGAAGAATGGAATGTTCTTGATCAGAAGGCTATAGGTTCCATAAGGTTGAGCCTTGCATCATCTATGATTTCCAGCTTATCACAGTGCAAGACAATGGAAGAGTTGATAAAGTCCTTGGTGAATTTATACGAAAAGCCCTCGACTTCTAATAAGGTATATCTTATGAAGAAGCTATTTACTTTGCAAATGTAGGAAGGTGGATCAGTACATACTCATCTTAGTGATTTCCATGGTTTGGTAAACCAATTGGCTTTAGTCAATATTGTTTTTCATGATGAGGTAAAGGCTCTCTTGATTTTATGTTCTTTGCCTGAAAGTTGGGACGGTTTGGTTATGGTAGTAAGTAATTCTGCATCTACTTCTAAAATCTTAAAAGTTGATGATGTTGTGAGTGTGATCTTGAATGAAGAAATACGCAGGAGAAGCACAGGTGAATTATCAGGGAATGCTCTAAGTGCAAAAAGCAGGGGAAGGCAAAGGGAAAAGGTTGAGTAAGGGAAATCAAGGTCTGGAAGGAGATCTGAGTCCAAAGGTATTACCTGCTAGTTTTGTGGAAAGAAAGGACATACGAAGGAGTGTTGGTTGAGAGATAAAGAGAACCAACATGCAGGTATGGAAGAAGCAAAGGATGTAAATATTATGATGTAGGATGCTCTCATACTTTCTTTAGATAGTCAGGTAGGATCATGGATTTTAGATTCTGGTTCATCTTTTCATGCATCCCCAAATAGAGATTTGTTCTATGAGTATGAATAGGGAGATTTTGGAGTGCTCTATTTAGGGGATGGTACACCTTGTCAGATAGTTGGCAAAGGGAAAGTGCAGCTGAGATTGCAGATTGACAACACATGGGTGTTGAAAGAAGTCATGCATGTTCCAATTCTGAAGCAGAGTCTAATTTTTGTAGGAAGGTTGGGAGATGAGGGATGCACAATAACCCTCACAGCAGATTCTTGGAAGGTTACCAAGGGAGCACTTGTTCTAGCAAGAGGTAAGAAAGTAGATACTCTTTATCTGTCTACTTGTATTACTGATTCTACTTCTGGTGTAGATTCGAAGATGTGGCCTAATAGGCTTGGTCACATGAATAGGAAGGGAATGGAAGTTCTTGATTCAAAAGGTATGTGTTCAAATTTGGAAAGCATAAATATAGTTCATTACAGAAAGAGGAAATTTGATGCTTTTGATAGGAACAAAGAAGCCTTGGTGTTTACGGAGGAGATGAAGGACAGAGATTAGTCATAGGGGCTGAATAAATTGAGTAGGGTAGCATGGACATAGGTTTGATCCAAGAAGAGATCGTGGATGAAAATTTCATCACTTACAAGAACACATAGACATTGATGTCAGTCGCTTGGCACCGATGTCAGTCATCTAGATATCGACATCGGTCATGTGCAGACCAGCAGGGTCGGTAGGTCAGGTAGGAGAAGTCTGACGTCGGTCATAAGGACCGATGTTGGCAGGAGGGACACCGGCGTCGGCCAAGGAAAAGATGTCGACAGTCAGGGTCAGTGCAGGGAACTGACATCAGTCGAGAGCAGACTGGGAGATGGCCGATATTGGTCACTGGAATGGATGTTGGGTGGATCTATAAGTCTCAAACACCCATGTAGAGGTCAAAAAAGGTATGTGAACCTCATATTCATTATTCACCTTCTTTATATTGCTTACTGATAGTCATGAACTAGGAAGATGGAAGAAGTAATGCAGGTAAAATCCAAAAATAGTGGGAGCTTGGCATGGATGAGGAGTGTGAGTCCTTGGAGAACCAAACAGGTATTTGTTGGTAGTGTTGTCAGCTGGAAGAAAGCACTGGATAGAGGGATGGATTCCCATTTTAGAGAAGAGAGTGGATGGACACATGAGATAGAAGGCTATGGTATATGGTCTTGAGTAGGCTGCAGAACAATGGAGGTTTGACCATTGTATTTTATCTTTACCAAGTTGGATAATATTAGCTACATTATCCTGTTACTGTATTGTGTTACTTGTTGCAGGGTTTCATATATAGGGAGTTTTCTGAGCTAAGGGTAGAGTTGGTTCAGAAGTATGTCATGGAGAATTTGGGAGTAGCAAAATTCTTGTGGCATAAGAGATAGGTATAACATCATAGGTTTGCATGGTGGTTGGTCTTCAAGAGTGATGTTGAAGAGGGATACAGAGCCTAAGGAACAAAATAGATGGTGTATAGGTATAGGTACAAGTTGTAGCTATTTATCTCCAAGTGGGAGATTGTTAAGGTGTGGAGCTAAAAGCTTCAACTATTTGCAGACACAAGAAGAGGATGCTGAAGAACCAGAGCCACCAACGTCAACAGCATGACTGATGTCGGTTAGATGCAGTGGAGAAGGAGACTGGTGACGACAGGGAGTCAGCTGACGTTGGCAGCACTAGACAAGCAAGGACTGGCATCGGTCGCCTGTGTATTTCTAGAACTACTATTGACGAACAGTCAATTAAGTGAAGTGAGTGTTTACATGTCAAATGACTAATTATAGTCACGAGCTGCATGTCTAATTATTGTAACTAGAGTTCTATTTTTATAAGCATGGGATCCTATTTAAAGACCCATAAGGCATGTATTGTAATAAAAAAGAAGGCAAGTAAAAGCATTGAAGCTAGCAAGGTCAAGGAGATCAGTTGAAGCATTCAAGGAGGGATAGCAACTCAGGTTGTAGAGTTGTTGTGTTGAGCAAGAGAGAGAGGGAAGAAGGTCTTGAGGTGTGGCAAGCCTTTGAGGTGGAGGAAGAAGTGGCATCTTCCTTATTGTATTTTCTTCTAGTAATATTTAATACAAGAGTGTGTATTGTCTCTCAAATTCTTTGTTGTCTCAAGTTTCTAGCTACTTTATCATTCTCGTATAATTTCGTGTTTAATTGCTAATATGAGAAGTAATCATATGTGCTCTAATTGGTAGAGCTAGATCCCCTGACATTAATTACATGAGTTTCATGGTTTAAGGTGGGTCTTGAATTAGCCTGCATGGAATTAGATGTGGAGGCATGATAAGGGATTGATTATCTAAATATATCTATAGACTAATTTGGGGGTGAATTAGGGTTATCTAGTTGTAACTCCCCTTGATAAATAAGGTTTTATATTAGGAACTTCAAATAATGAAACTTACTAATGTCATGACCTATTACATGATGAAAGTTACAAAAGTCATTTCCCCTAAAACAATTAGGTTTAGGGCAAAAATCATTGAGGGGTCTTACTAGAGGAAGCTCGATAAGAGATGAATTTAAGAGTTTATCTAAAATAGACATGTATGACTCTCTTAAATTTGTATAGTATCATAGAGGAAAATGTGTTAATGGATTCTAGGATTGTGCCTAAGAGGTGGAAGGCTTAGATTGGTTGTTAATTTATGGCAGTGCTGATTTTACAACTATGGCATTAACAACTCTTTTGGTTTTATTATTGTTGTTAGTCCCTTTAGAGGGATCAAGTTTGAAGTTTTTATTCTAAAATTTAACTTTCACTTCTTCTATGGCTCTAATTTAAAGTTTTTAGGCCATTGAAAAGGCCTCATCAAGGGTTTTAAAATATTGTAATTATAAAGTTAATAAAATGTGTTTAGCACATGCTCTCACAAACAATTCGATTATCTCAGGTTATGAAAGGGAAAAAGTGAGTGAGTTAATTTATAAGACTCCTCCATCTAGTCACAAAGTCAGTGATAAATTCATCATCAAACTATTGGATGGCATAGAGGTCAATGATAGTGACCTTTCTTGTGATATTGATAGAAAAGTGCTCTAAGAAAATTTTGGATAGATACCCAAAGGAGAATAGGTAATGCTGAGGAATTAATTTGTACCAATCTAGGGAAGGTCCAACTAATGACATAGGAGAGAGCATAATAATAAGTGCATCATCATGTGATATAAGATAGTAAGTATGTCTAAATTATTGAAGGTGTTACTATGGATCCTCTTTATTTTGAAACTTTATAAACTTTGAAAGCTCCCACTATGGAGGGTTAGGTATAATGGGGACTAGTGTGTTAATAGGATCATTACAAATTTTCTCATAAGTGATCATGTTCTTCTACCTAGAGGTAGAGGCTTCTAAATTGGCCATCCTATTCATAAAGATGCTCATGAGGTTCATTTTGGGGTTGGGTTTAGGGATACCTCCCAAACAATTCTATTATGACAATTGATACGTAGGAAGTTGAGTCAAAAAATCCTATGATAAAGGATAACCAACTGATGTGGTTATGATTAGTTGAGAGGCCACCACATACTATGGGGCTTGTAAGGGGATATGAGTAAACTCAATAGCTTGCATAGGTTATATGTATTGGGTGGTTAAGGGGATATATTATTGAAGTGGTTGACTTATAGGGGCTTGTTGTAGAGGTTAAGTTTGGGTACTTAAAGGTACACTAATTTGGATTGGTGAAAGAGTTGTTAGGTCTGAGATAACTAGATTCTGAAGCACCATGGTAATAGATAGGGTAGATGTAGGTTGAGGCAAGCTGACATTCTAAGTTTGATTAGTAGTTTGAGATGGAATGCTAGATGTTACTAGTAGTATATTTCCTAAGGGTTGCATAGTATCAATGTCAAAACTAGTTAGAGGAGGATTCCTATGGGAAGACACCATAGCAATAGTAAACCCTTCACCTTATTCTAAAGGTATGCCATATGGGTTCTTAAAAAACTATGTATGGGGAAAAATAGGGATGCATATAGCTCAAGAGCTAAGTTAATGGTTAAGTACAATGGGGTTGGTAAATTCAAGATCACCCGGGGTATAATACTAAGGAATACCTTCTTTTATGGACTCAAGAGATGTAGGAGGACTTGGAGAATTCTATATGGATGAGGATGAAGCTAGGGGTTTATTTTTCTCTTATGACTATTGTCACATCAAAACCATATAGTGATAAAGGAAATAACAAGAAATAAAATAAAAAAGCATGCAAAGGTTATTTTTGATTATCTCAAATTTAGTGTAGAGGAAAAGACACACATGTTAAAGATGTACTTAAAAAGCTTTTACTTTTTAACTTTAAAGTGTGATAAAATAAAATAAAAGGTTACCAAGGGTACTAAGAATTAACAATCTAAAGATGGTTTTAATTTTGTTTAGGCTTGAATATATTTATGTACTAGAATCGATACTTGGCCTGGTATTGGGGCCCATCCCCTCACTTCACACACCATAACATAAGATTATCAAGTGCTTAGCTAGTATATATCAAAAAACTAGGGTTTTTACTTAATTAGCATGTTGATTTAGTTCTCCCTTTGGTGATGAAATACAAGTGGGATAGTCAAGAACAAGGTTACTACTAGGTGATGAAATCCTAGTTGGTTCCCTTATATTAATGTTTGATAAGTTTGTTATGCAAGTGTTTTGGTCTCTGTGTGACAGAAGCAATGACTATGATAAATTTAACTGCCTAGATTATTCTATATGAATTACCTAAGCAAGAAAAAAAAGATGTAGATCTTTTTAACCTTTAGAATAAAAAATAATATTGGATTTTGTCTGAATGAAAACAATCAAATATAGAAAGCAAGAGAAAGATAAATTCAAAATGAATTTTAATAAGAAAAGAAAGACCTTAGTAGTCCCACTGGGCATGCCAAAATGTTAGAGTAGTTTTTCATTTATCTTTAAATTTAAATTACTTACTAAAAACTCAAATGAAATCAAAGTTTATGGTGAATACCTATAGATTAAGAGATGTTTCAGACCACTTTGAATCCATTAACTTTAAGAGCATCTTTCTAATTGGGAAGAATAACATGCACACATGTAAACACTTGGGAAAAAATAGATTAATAGATAATTGGGTGAGCTACCTGGTCAGAAACCAGTCTTGAGAAGTTGTGAGCTTCCTCAAATGAATGTCAACTCACTTGTTTACACAATCAAGTCGATAAAAACATATGAAATTGGTACATTAGATAAAATATATGACACCAATGATAATTAATATTCAATCCTCATTTAATCTATCAATATAAGCATAATATTCATCCTAATAAGTCATGGTAGCATATATATCATCTTGTATGAAATATAGTTGGTCGGTAGTGGCTTTGAAGGAGGGAGAATAAACAATAGCACAAAGAGATAACTCAAAATCTATGTCACTCTTATCAACAAATAGAGGTTGGGAAAATCTAAGAAGATTTTTTATATTGATTACATCATGTACTAACACATATAAAGTCCATATAAAAAATGATAGAAAATCAATAAGGATTGTAGACAAGGATATAAAATTAAGGTCTCAAGTTTTGAAAATTAGACATAGTGGATCAATGTCAATCTTGATAGGATCAATGATAATCTATAGAATTAGTGCCAATTCAAAATGAATCGATGTCGATTCTCTTTTTAACTAAGATTAATTGAAATAGAGAATATATTGGATAGATTGGATGATAGAGGCTAAAATATAAATATTGAGGGATATGGATAGTATTTTAAAGATTGAATAAGTAGATAAAAGTAGAAAACTTGATATAAAATGAAACAAATAAATAAGATTACTTAACTTTGATCCATTTGTAAATAGAATGAAATTATCCTTCACAAAGATAGATAGTATCTTGGGATTATGATAGAGGATGCAAATTGAATGCTATAAAATTATGGTAGAGTGTCGTTAAGGATGTCCTTAGTTCTCTAAGAAATCTAACATCAATTTGAGGTTCAAAGTTTCTTTGTATGAAATACAAAGGTTATATAGATATTTATAGAGTGATGCTGATCCAGATAATTAGTGTCGATCGTAGGTGAATCAGTGCCAATTCACCTGAATTGGCAAGTTTTTTTCAACCATGGGGTAAAATTGGTTTTATTGAGCGTGGAGTTGTTGGTAACAAAATCATACAGGGGTAAAGTGGTTGAGAAGTATATGCCCTAGGTTATTAATGGATTTATGAGGTTAGTGGGTATAAAGGTAATAATAAATTCAAGTTACCAAGGTATCAATGGTAAATATACTAAACCTTAGGATAGGGATTGTTTAGGAGATTGAATAAAAATAAGGACCTATGATGCCTAATTAATTATCTATAGTGTATAAAATTATAGTGTCTACACTTGTTATCCATTTTTTTTTACTTCAGAGATATATTATTATATGGTTATAATTATATAAATACCTAATCACCTATGTCAATTTTCCACTCACCATATTTTTGATTTGCTTCATACTTCATTCGATTATGTGCCATGGCTAAATTTTATCATAAATTGATGAGTACCTCCTATTGATGGTGAACGTGTTCCTTAATAAAGTTATGCTTAGGATGGACCTTTAAGTATTAAATGGTGTATGTGGGTGATATCCATAAAAGGCCACAAAAAGAGACATTTTGGATGAACTATAAATAAAAATATTATACCACCATTCAACAAGTGGCAACTAATGAACCCATTTATCATGTTTTTTAGAAATAAAACAACATAGATACCCTTATAGACATTTTTAAAATACTTATGTGTGTCCATCAAATTAAGGATGATAGGATGGACTATGAGCCAACTAGGTGCCAAAATATGCAAATAATCCAGTCCAAAAATTAGTAGTAAATATGGGATCTTGATCACTTACAATGATCTTTGGACTACCATGAAATTTCTAAACTATATTGAGAAAAGTAGAAGCTAATATACTAGAAAAAAATGGTTGTGATAAGGAAAATTTTGAGAATCCTTAGTGAGATGATCCACAACTACCATGATAAAAAAAGTACATTTAGACCACAATATCCCAATAATTAAATCCATGGAAACCTCTTCTCAATGTTGGATAAGGATGGATAAAGGATAAAAAATACATATGGTCTTAATAGTTTTACCTTGTTATATTGACATACCATGAATTCAACCACATATTTATGGACATCCCCTTTGATTCCTCCCCAAAATAAATCTTTCCTGATTCTACAATATGTTTTAAAATATTCTAAGTGACCTCCTATTGGATATTAATGAAGTTATTAAATGATTTTATGTTTGAGGAGAGAATGCTCACATAGGTATATTCTATTGTTATACAATAATGTGTTCCCCTTCCATGTATTTTTTTTGGATCCCACAAAACTTTACTATATGTTATGAATCAATTCATGGGTATCACTTCATTATCCTATTCTGATGTTGCTTCCTCTATCCAATCTACTTTCCAAAAGATCATTGCACATAATAATGACTCAACTAATTCATCTCTCTAGGAGTGCATCTACCACCACATTCTATTTTGATTTCTTAGATACTATTTCAAAATTATAGCCAAATATTTTATTCACTCATTTTTTTTAATTCATAATACAATTAGTGTTCTAAAAAATATTTGAGTCTATCATGATCAATCTTTACCTAAAAGTGGTGACCCATCAGATAAGGTCTCTATTGATTTACTACATGAAAAATAGACATTATCTATTTCTCATGGATTAAATTGAGCCTATTATTTACCTTTAGTTGGTGACCATTAAATAGAAGTGGTCTATGTTCTTGCATGATTCCAACCCCCATGCCATATCTTGATGCATCACATTCCACAACAAAGGTTATAAAAAAATTAGGAGTATCCAAAACTAGAGTGGTGCACATATCCATTTTTAAGTGTTCAAATTCCTTTGTAGTTGAGTTAGTCCACTAGAAAGATAATTTATTCAATAAATATGAGAGTGGGGATGCAATCCTACCATCAATTTTTAAAAACCTATGATAGTAGCTAGTTATTATGGGAAATCCCTAGAGGTTATTGAGGGTATTGGGAACTTGCCACTCCATTAGTACTGGGATCTTTTTAGGCTCATATTTCAATCCTTTAGGTGAAACAATATGACCCAAATAATACACCTCTTAGATGAAAAATTGAATTAAAAAGGTTTGACATAAATATAATGTTGTTTCAAAATCAAGAGTAGTTATTTCACATTCTTCAAATGGTCTTCTCAATTTTTGTTGTAAATGAGGATGTCATAAAAAACATCAATACAAAATTTCTAAAAAATGTCTTGAAAATAGTATTCATCAAACTCTAAAATGTATATGGTACATTTGTGAGGCAAAAATACATGACCATAAACTCATAATGGCCTTCATGAGTTCTAAAATTTGTTTTAGGTATGTCCTCTTTGCAAATTTGAATATGATGATACCAAAAAGAATATCTAACTTGGTAAATAATAAACACAATGTAATTCATCTATAAAATCATTAATTACTAGAATGTGAAACTTATCATTGATAGTGTACTTGTTGAGTTATCTATAGCCTCAGAACATCCTCCAACTATCATTCTTATTCTATATCATGACCACCAGGGAGAAATTTTCACTTTGGTTTTGTTAAATGATTCTTGCCTCCAACATAACTTGTACCATATTTTCAATTTCAATCTTTTGGGAATAGGGATACATGTAGGGTCTGATGTTAGGTGGTGTACTTATAATAAGTAGTATGATGCCATGATCATATACTTAGCTTGGTATAATTCCTTTTGGCAAGTCACTAAAAACATCATAATGGTCATCCATAACTATTTGTAAATTAATATGGGTATAATCCTTGGTTGGTTGAACCTATATGGAAAACAAACATGACAAAAAAAATTAGCACCTTTTCTGAGAATATTCATCATCTATTGGGAACTAACTAGTTTCATAGATTTAGCCCATAATCCACGTAGTTAAAATATCAAGGCTTTTGAATAGAAGCACATGAATAGTTCCTAAAAATTCATCTCAGTAGTGACCAAATTGGTGATCCATTCACTCCCATAATAATGTTAGCCCCTCTAATGGGATAATAAACATAGGTGAATCTAACAGGTAGTATCCCATAATAATATTAATACTATGTCATTTTATAGTATAGTTGATGGTACCACTATCTAAAATCATGACCTATAATTTTGGAGATGTGTAAATGAAATTTTTAAAATGAATATCCAATTTATTTTTGATGAAGTTGTGTGTACTCCTAGATTCAATAACAATAATCACCTTATGTTTCTTGAGGAAACACAACACTTTAAGAGTTTGAGGAGTATTAAATTACATGACATGAAATAGTAGGTTGAGAATCTTTATATTCATCTTTGGGTTCATCCAAAACTACATTGAGGTCTCATCATCTTCATCATCCCTATTGGCATCTTCAATGTAAACAATTTTTTTAGCACCATGATGTCCTTTACTCCATTTTTTATCACATCCAAAACATAAAATTTTTGCATGCTTTCCCTAAATTTATTACGGGGTCAATATGGTAGTATAAGGAAATGATGGTGCTAAAAATGTACATTCATGGACATTAATGAAATGTCTTTATTTAATTAGCTCTTTTTTCTCTACTTTACATGCCCTTGGGATGGATTCAAATAATAAACTAGGACTAAACATGCAAACCTATAATTGGATTCTATATTTGAGGCCACCCAAAAATAGGCTAGTCATATTTTCCTCAGTGATGTACATCACACATAAGGATAGATTATGGAATTGATGAATATAATCCATTATATTCCTTATTTAGAATAGTTTAGCTAGCTTTCTAAATTATTTTTTTGAGACATTATTGTGATAGTGGAGTTACAAATCCTTCAAAGATATAGACTAAGAAGCTAATAGAGTCTTATTTTAATTTTGAGCACACAACCATCAATACCAAATAAATTTCTTAGGTTTTGGATACATAGAGGCCATGACCACCTTTACTAAACATGGAGTGTGATGTATATCAAATAAAAATTTAATTTGAGTGATCTATATGAGTAGATCATTACCACCAAACTTGCACAAGTCCAATTTTGACAAAACCAACTTAAAACAAATTTTAGAGGTGTGATTTTTGGAGGAGGACAACTAAAATAGAGTTGTAAAGGGTTATTTTACAAATATTGAGCTGCAAAGTTAGATAATTTCACAATTATTTTTTGTAATTGATCCCGCAAGCCGTTCAAGTCCCCTCTCATTCCTATGATGTCCCCTTTCACTACATCAAGATCATCTTTTTGAACCATACCATGTAATTCTAAATAAAGTTGTTGAACAACCTATAGAATGCATGGATTAGAAGTTTTAAACTCCATGGCATCCTTTTGAGGATTTTTAGGAGTTTATTTCCCTTTCTCATGTTCATAAGTATTAGGATCATCCATGCACAAACCCTAGGAAGGTTTCAACTTCCAAAAAAAGTGTATCAATATATGAGACCATTGCTATCATCTCACCAAGATGAATCTAACAACTACTAATGTGTATATGAGTGAAAATTTTTAGCTTGAAAAGTATACCAATAAAATATACTATTGTAATCATCTCGCACAGATGAATCTAATGATTGTTAATTTTCACAAGGTTAAAAAATTTATAGACTTTATTTATTTATTTTTTCAAAAAATAACTTAGAAAAATACTATAGTGATGGTGAAAATAAATTATTCTTTAATTGTAAGTTATGTTTTTATCCTTCAACTCATAAGAGACACACAACACAAGATCCAAAAAAAGTTATCACTACATAAAATTTCCTTAATCACAGTTCTAATACCACCTATAATGAAATTAATTAGATGTCTAAACAGTAAAATAATATATCACAAAGATAATATATCCATAAAAATAGTTGATAGAAGGTCAGAATGCTTGATAAATATAATTGAGCCACTTCGAGGGGAAACCTCCACAATAATGCAATAAGAGTATAATTCATAATCTAATTATCAATTAATAACCACTACCTCCTATATATACTATAATTATCCATGGTTATTACATAATATGACCTTAATAAAAACATATATAAATGTGACAAGATAATATAAGAGGTATGCAAGCCATAAGTCAGCCAAACATATCCCTAGACAACCATAGGTTAATGACATATAACCACCCTTTTCTTAATACAAAATTTAAGGAGTGTAGTAAGGGATATTAAAAATTGACAAGGTGTTTTAAGATAAAAATTATTAATAAATGGTAAATTATAAAAACATTATGTGTATACATAGTTCACAATGTATCCATATGCCAATCAAGAATCATTTGATAAAAAGAGCTTTATGATCACTTGTGCCAAAAGGCCCCTTATAAATATAAAGTACCTGATGATTCCAACATTAAAAATGTTATATTTTACCTTGAAATCATCCCACTATAACCATTTTTTTTCCATCAAGTTATGAATTAAATAAATGGAGACAAACCTAGACCCTATCTAGATGACTAGGACATAGTGACCCCCTTACACTCTTAGTGATTGTTAATAAATATGGGAACATGAATATGAAAACAAATGTCACTAAATTTAAGTTCATTAGGGTCCCTATAATTTACCAATATATTTGGACCTTAATCTCTCTCTCCTGACTGTACTTAGCAAAAATTGATGGCCTTTTTTGAGATACCAAAGAAGTCAATAGGAGACATAAATTGGTTTTTATTTATTTTAGAACCTATAAATACTTAAAAATAATTTATTTGACCTTTAAATGAAAAAATGAAGTCATGAAGATGCTTAGAGGTTAATTTTACCTTAAAAACTTGTATAGACAGCCTCAAAAGAGGCCTTTTTGACACTAAAACTGCCATAACCACTTGAGAAACTTGATGAAACTACTAAAAAAAGTATTCATTAGACATTTTAATGTTTTAATAGGTACATCATGACCTTATTTTGGTATTATACTACCATTATCATGCAAAACTTGCTTTGAGAGCCACATAATTGTCTAAAATGCAACCAACTAGGGTTATGAATTTAGCCAAGAATATCATCAACCTATTTGATCTTTGGTAGAGAATGTCATGACATTTACACATGATATGATATCCATAAGCACACACTAGGATCATTTCAACACTTGAAACCCACTGAAATAGCTCAAGAAGTGGCTAGACATGCACATAGCTATGATGATCAAAACCTTAAACTCTATTAAATAAGATTTAAAATGAACATTCCAATGAAATAAAAATATAAACACCGTGATACATATGGTAAAAAATCATGATGATCAAAATTTCAAATTGTAGGGTTGATAGTTTGACCTGTGATGTCAAACTTATCATTTGGGATAATGCATACTTCATGGATCCAAAGATGACCAAGAAATACATTGTAAGGTAATTCAATGTACACAACGTGGCACAAGGTGTCATGGGTTACAGTCTCAAAAATTATTTTCAATAAAATAGTCCTTGAAGACTCTCTTTTAATGGTATTATATGCTTTATTTGTGATTATTTCAAGTTACATGTATCTGGTAGTATATCCCAATAGTTATAATAACTTTAGTAACAATATGTTTAGCTATAAACCATTATCTATAAGAACCCACTTGATATTATGGCATGTGATAATGGACTTTATATATAGGGGTTATTATGGCTAAGACCAAGGGAAGACATATCTCACTGATCAAATGTAAGTTACTAGCCTAAAGATAGATGTCATACAAGTGTTTGGAAATGGGTAGGGTTAATGTCTTTGGGAATAATGGACTATTGAAGTAAGTCATTTAGTATGGTCCTATGAACTTTTGACATATACAATATATCTAAGATATAAATTTACATATAAATTTTGCTTATTTGATCCCAAATAATATATGGCTTCTCAATGGTAAGACAAGAGGATTTGGCCTTGGTCAGTACAATATTTAATTTAGGATCAAAAGGTACAAGATTCACATTTGGATCAATGTTGGAAGAAGAAAAAGGGATTTGAAGGGTAACTCACAAGTGTTTATTTGAAAATATGCAATTTTGAGTCAGTAAAGAGTCATTATAATTAGAATAATTAGAAGGCACATGGTTTAAATTATGTTTAATAGTGGAATAAGGCAAAGGGCCTTGAAGGGTACCTCACGTGTGTCTATTTTTGATAACACATTTTGAGATGTCTAGGAGTCATTATAATTTAATAATTAGAAGCCATAGGGTTCAAATTTGGTTAAATAGTGAAATAAGGTGAAGGGACTTGAAGGGTAACTCATGAGCATCTAGTTGTGATACTGTAATTTTGAGTCAGCAATCAGTCATTATAGTTATAAAGAAGAATGGGGTTAAGGCTTAGAAATAGTAATCCAAAAAAATAAAGGTGTAATGTAATTAATTTAACCTAGTATAATGTTACTTGAATAAGATGGTGTCAAACCTAAAATAGAGGGAACAACACTTCGAGGAGTGGTAGATAATTCATAGGTTTTGATTGTAATTGTGGCAACATGATTACCATAAATACACCCCATAGTGTTATTATAATCATATGGCATAGTGTTGTTACCTAGTTTATTATCTTTGGTATTATGATCCTAATTATGATTATGTTGATTCAATTTCTAACCTTAACCTTGTTGACATTGGTCCTAACCTTGATTCTGATTATTCTTCTACTATTGTTGGTTATGTTTGGGAAATGGGTCTTTGAAAATGGAAATATATTTATTGGGGTTATATGTTATTTTTTTCAATTTAATTTCTCCACTTTCAATCATGTCCTCAATAATATAACTTAATTTTATTCATCGATAAATAATATGGCCAATAACATGATGAAAATTTCAAAACTCATCTTTATGATACTAGTTGGGTTTGGGTTAAACTTCAACAAATGGCTTTGATATAGGACATATGATCAAATTTTATGCCATTATCTTATATAATAATGCATCAATAGGTTATCTTAGTTTTCTGAATGGTCTATATTTGTTGAACCCTTTGTGTGGAGTTGTTATTTACAAAGTGGTTGGTAGATTGGGTTTTACATTTGGAGCTAGTAAAGCTTGCCCTATTTTTCACATGGCATGATTATTTTATTTCATTACCCACCATGTTCTTATTATTATTAAAAACCTTAGGTTTATCTATAGTAGTGGGCTAAATAGATGGTTGAGTCTGATAAGATGTTTAACCCATATAATATATTTTCACTAGGCCTTTGGTTATAAGTGCCTTCTAAATATACACACCTTTCTCAATAATTTACTCTAATGTGTTGGCATAAGAAATTCTTATATTGTGAGAAAATTTGGGGTGCATCTTCTATGCAATTTCGTCAGCTAACTACCTATCTAGTAAATTGTGTTGAAAGTGACTAGGTAGTGCTCTCCACCTTTGTGGGTATGTTACAAATATTTCTCCAACTCTTTATCTTAGTTTGCATAGGCCAACCATTTTCAACTCATGCTCAATGATATAAGATAAATTGTTGAAATTATTTTTTGATAAATTGTACCAATCTATCATTGATCCACTAGGTAATTTGAGAAGATAATGTAGAGCTTATCCAGCCAAACTACATGGAAATGAGTGGAGAAAATAAACACTATTATAGGTTACCTCTTGTAATAACACAAAAAAGTCTTGAATGTGTCTTCTAGGGTCACCCTTCCATTTCTATTTATCAAAATTGGGTGCCTCAAAATGAGGTGGAAAGGGTACCTAAAGAATGCTTAAATCAAATAGATAAGGACATATATAATCAAACTTGTATTTCTTAATTTGGTTTGCTATCTCAAGCCTCCAAACTATTTCTTTAATTGAATTACACTCTTGCATGTTTAGTGCATTTTTTGGTGGAATATAATTTTTATGGGTAGGAATATACCCCCTACATGGTCCTATTAGGTATATGATCCCTTTATCTAGAATTTTGGTTTTGGTTTACTCGTGGATGTGAGTAGGTATGACATTGTTGATTCAAAAAAAATTCTATCGATGATTAGATTCTTGATTATGATTCCTAGGAATATGTTGCTTCAAATTATAGGAAATTTTCTAGTTTTGGGTACTTATTTTTAGTTTACCAAAGGGCATTATCATTGCTAGTTTGTAAGGGGAACTTATTACATTTTGAAAGAACTTGGTAAAGTCATTTTCAAAATACCCCTAAACTATGATTGTGATAGGTCTTGAACATCATTCTATTATGAATGGGTAAGAGTCTACTAATGGTTAAATAAATTATGCTTTGTATCAAGTGGAACTTTTTATAAAGCATCTATAGGTTTGTTCTAATTAGGAGAAGCCCCTAGGTCTACCATAGATTTAGGATCAAATAAGGCTTATTGTGTTTGGTTTAAATTTTTTTATTTCTCCCTAAAAGTGGTATTATCAATTAAATTCATAGATAAAGAATATATTAGGTCTAAAATAAGTTGATCCACCTACCATTGACTAATTTTTTAGATCTTGGTAGTAAGATCTTGGTCCATTGGGAAGGAATCCACAAGTGGTTATTTAACCTTTCTATTGGAATCAATGTTTGATTTTATGACACAAGTAAGAGGCTACTCTAACTATCACTCTACTTGAACAAGTGTATGTAATTGTTCCATGGGAAATCAGGTAGTAGTCTAACTCTTAGTTTTATTAACCTAAGGAGAGATTCAAATTTTTACTCCATATGTTGTTCAAAATAACCATGATTAGATACTACCATTTTTTGTATATCATCAAACATGATGGAGTGTTATTCTCCATCATAATGATGATCTTCCTCATAACTAGGGCCATAAAAGAACCTAATATGAGTATACCTTTACATGTTATAAGACGGGCTTCTACATTTGAGACGTGTTTTGAATTATGGTTTACAAACATTAAAAGGTGTTTTTGGACTCTTAGATCAAATAAATACAAGGTAAATTTGGATCAATAATTAGAAAGGAATGGCGTGATGCCACACAATTAAAAGAAATTAGTCATGAATATATTAGACCTTGGTTGGTCGAGATTGAAAAATTTATATGAGGGTAGAACAACTTAGAATATTAGAGTGAAATATAGCACAATAAAACATAAGTTTAAATTATTTTAATACTGTAAAAAGTTGAGTGCAACTATAGTGGGTCATAATTAAAAAAATTATAAGAAGACCTTTCTGATCAAGAAGCTTAGGATGTGAACTAACAAAATTAGGATGCAAACTAACATAAATATCCTAAGTGTAAAACCCAAAATAAATGGGTATCACAATGATGCACCATGGAAAAGAAATTTGAATGGTCAAGGAACTTAGAGTGTGAGCAAATGCAAGATAACCTAAATTCAAATAAGAATATATTGAGAAAAGTCTAGACAATGACCTTTAAAACAAATGGAAAATTTCACCCAAGTTATTCAAATAAATCATAAAAATTGAACCACCTATAGCTCCAAGAATATAAATGGAGCTAGTAGTGTTTGGTAGGGGGTACATAGGGTACTTAAACAAATAACTAGAAGGCTAGAAGGATCAAGGCTTCTATGGGCTACTAGAGATCTATAGATGCTATTAGATTTGCCATCTTGCACTAATATATAGATATAATTGTAAACTAGGTTAGGTATAGCATGATCAAGAGAAAAAAGGATACATATATCTCTAATGGGTATGACAATAATAAAGAAAATGACTAAGACTTAAAATCTACTTGCATACAAATTGTAAAAATAACAATGTTGCATAAAAGAAGCTATCAATTAGTGTGTAAACATAAAATAAAAGGAAATTATAGGATAAATGAAAGACATTTTAGGAAGTAAATATTTTTTCAAGTAAGGGTGAAATAGCATGCCTAATCTAAGTCTAATCTAACTCTTTATTCTCAACACTATTGTTTCCTAGTAATGCAATTTTATAGTTTAGCAAGAGAGGAAATTTTTTATGCAAATTGTATATATTGTTTTGACTATTTAGGATTCTAATATGTAATGAGAAGTGTTTCCAAAGAAATCATGACATATAATGAAATATATTTAAATTAATGAAAGATATTCTTAACCACATAAAAATGCATAAAACTTTAGAAACTATCCTAGATAATGCCTTTAATACGATAAAATGCTAAAACAATCAAAACCCAGCATATATATTATAGTAAAAAAATGGTAATTTCACTTTGCTATTATAAAAATCACAAATATTATGCAAAAATTAGACCAATATATTATCCAAGCTAAGAAGCAATGAAGGAGGAAGATCAATTTATGTGTAAGCTGAATCCAAACTAGGGACCAAAAGTAGTGGAAGAGGTGAAGGAGAATCTACCAACTGAGAGAGATAAAATAGATGGAGAAAAAGAATAAGTGAAATGGAATATTTAGGGAGCTAGTAGAAACCCATATGATTTAGGAACACTATAGAGAGAAATGTGAATAACCAAGATGAACTGTAGAATAGTAGGGCATCCCTATCACAATGAAAGCCAAGTGTTCCAAGAATAAACTAGGTGAGATTCAAGAAGGAAACCAAGCTTTGAGAGTGATGATTAATATAAAATATTATGGAAAAAATGTAGGAGAAGAGGCTAAAATGAATTATGAATAATCATATAAAGTAAACCTAGTCTACTAAAGGCCAAAAAGTAACTATTTCTAGTTGTTTGGGCCACACTGGCTCCTTTTTTGCATGTTCTTCCCAAGCCATAGCCTAAGGATTGAATTTTATGAAGGAAATGTGTAGCCTATGCTAAATTTTTCCTCCCTAAGCCATGGCCTAGGTTAAAAGGCTACTCCAGGTGGTCAACATACCTCTAGAAGGGCCCTAAGAGTCATCTAAAGGGTCTGTCTATGTCTAAAAGGGAAGTAAGATGCTAAGGATATGTAGGGGATGGATGTATGATGTGTTAAAGGTCCATATGAGTGTAAAATGTCTCAAAATGGGATACAAAAAATTTGTATTCTACACATGAGATGATGTGTAATCATAATGAGGAGTAAGGTCATGATAAGTATGATTACATATGCCCCTGAGGTACAAGAAGTCAGTAATCAAATGAACAAGGAGTGATGTGTATTACTTAAAAGCCACATAAAAGTAAAGGAAAGTAAGAACTAAAAAAAATAAAAGAGAACATTACCTACAATTACAAGATAAGGATGGCAATGAAATAAATTGTTGGTGTGATCTACGAGTGAGAGAGAAAATGCTACGTAATCTAAATCCAACTCCAGTTCGAGGTCCAACTCTTATAAAGAAGGGACATAAGTGATATCAATTCAAATCATACAATCCAAAATGACATTCACTATGGCATCATCCTTAATGTTCTCCCTATGAGGGATATGGGTAACTTGGACATCCTCAAAGGGAGAGAAAATTATGCACCACCTCAAAAAGGGGGAGAAACTCAGATCTAAGGTTGGCATAGGCACTAGTGAGTTGAGACATGGCTAAAAGTGAGTTAGAGAAAAACTACACATAACACGTGCCTAGAACATGAGTGTTGGTCAAAGCACTAATTATTACATGATACTTGGTTACATTGCTCTTCTCATTGTTAAGGAGGCAACTAATTATAATAAGTTTATATTCCCATGGGTCATCAATAATCCAAGAAATAATAGCGGATCTTGGGTTACCTTAACTACCACCATCAATGTGAATCATCATTAAAAAGGTTTACCATAATAAGGTTTGGGGATGTAAGAGGATGTTATGGAAGTATCATATTAACATGGATCAGGATAATAAAATTGCATAAGGGAGACAAAGAATATAATAAAGTTGAAATAGAGGGGTGAAGACCAACACTGACTATGGGATGAGGTGATGAAGGGTGGTAGGATGTCCATGAAGGGATGAAGACTGGTTGATGAAGACCAAAGTAAGTCTTGGAGTAACCACAAACATAAAACCACACCTAAAATTACCATAGTGAAAGAGGGAGAGGTACTCAATAGGGATCAACTAAAAATGAGCCAAGAAACTACCGATTGAAAGAAGAATAGAGATCAACTTCTATCCCAAGGTGTACCAAGAAAGGAGTATATGGGCTTGATAGGCTAGAGGACTTAGGGGTCCAAGAGATTATCATGGTCCCAAAACAAATCCAAGAAGGACTAAAAGAGAGAAATATACTCTACCATTACATCTATAATGGGACAAATCCCCTAAGATGAAGGTTTGGTAGTTTTAGGAGCAATATCGAGACAAAATAAAGGCTAAGAGAGGATAAAAAGAAGGCTTTTGGCCTAAGCCACGACCTGATTGGGAAAACTTGTAGCCTAGACCACTACCAAGCCATGGGGGCCATGGCCTAAACCATTACCAGGCTATGTATTAGCCCAAAAACCTATGGGCTAGGATAGAAATGGCTAAAAACAAGCCTAGGGAGCCCAATAGGACCCAAAACTTGCCTAAAAAGGAATGAGAGTAGGGGGAACAATAAAAACTTATTGGTTGAACTTTTTTTTATCTCATTAAAATCCACACATGGCTGATATAAGTTCATGTTTATTTATCATGTATATTTGAAGAGGATTTAGAGTGCTAGAGGTAGGAAAGGCATCTCAGTTGGTAGAGCCACCAACACTATGTAAGGGCCAGTTAAGAGAGAGTGTCTTAATGCCAACCATAATGAGAGGAGAAGAGGGGTGGTAGGATGATTGAGATAGATGAATAATAGTTAGGTAAGGGTATAAAAATTCATAAGAAATCATAACCACTAACCCACACCACCTATAGGCACTATGAAAAAGGAGAGAGGGAGTCGGTAGAGGGATAACTACTTAGCAAGAAGTATCCTAACCAACTAAAAGAAGAAAAAGACTCTACTTCTATCATGAAGTTAAACCAAGGAGAAGTGAACAATCCAAATGTCTATGAAGACCCATAAGATCTGATGATGGATGCCACAAGATGGGGAATCCACCAAATAGGGGCCTAGAGAGTGTGTTCTTATAAGATTTGAGGCTCACCAAAACACCATAGGCCTAGGCCCAAGTGTATCCTTGAGGGAAGGATACCACTTCAACCTAACCAATAGCCTACAAAGAGGCAAAATAATAGGTAAAATGTGGGAGGAAGGATATAGAGCATCCATATCCTTAGGTTCACCAATTATGACCAAAAATATAGGAGTGCCAAAGGTGGGGTTATTATTGGTGAATGAGACATTTGAACCCAAACAAGTAAGAGGATGGTAGTACATATAATGTAAGGGCATGACCTTCTTGTAATCTCTCCTCTCATTTATTATGTTACATGCTTTACTATGGATGTAATAACACTTGAGATCAAACTCAACCACTCTAGTGGCCTCTATAGGAGATGCATTTGAGAGAGTTAATGTTTTTATGGGAGAAGTGCAATGCAAGGATAAGCTCAATGATCAAGGAGATGTCTTAAAAGAGGTTTCCCAAAAGGGAAAATCCAACCTAGCATCATGGAGATGAAGAGGGAGTTGGCCAATGCATGCCAAAATCTGAAGGAGTGATGTTAATTGATACTCAGCTAGATCAAAATGCTCATCCTTGAGAAAATGAGACTCAAAAGTAGGGGGCATATGGGAGTCCACAAAGCCCCATGAGGTGACATCCAAAGCCTCACCTAAGGGCTTTATCTTTGCATAAATTAATGCCCATGGATCTAGGTTAGGCTCCATGGTATGAATGTCACCTTCATGCATAAATTGAACCATATGAAATGTGGTTGACATGATGTCCTACATGGAAGTAGTCTAGGGATGTCAAAGAATCATATTTTATGAAATATCCAATTCTAACACACAAAACTCATTCCTAGCTATCTTGGGGCCAAACTTGACCTGGAGATTCATGTTTCCCATCAGTGAAAATATGTCATTATTGAAACCAACATAGTTTTGGAGAGAATTGGAGAGATTCTTATAACTAATCTCAAGCTTGATGAACACATGTAGGGCATGATATTCAATAAAAATACTTCATCAATGATGCATCTCTTAACATGATAAACATTGATGAAGGTCTCAATGTAAATAGGAAAGTGATCCCTCTTTATAAGAACTGAAGCATTTTTCAAAGAGAAAGGATCGAAAGATAACACAGGAGGATGAGGGTGCTTAGATGTGTCAAATTTGAACAAAACTTAGACATCATCCTACAATGGTCCATAGAAAGAGAGACCAAGCTCATAAAAGATGAGGCCCCTTTGTTTAGGGCAAAGGTAAGGCAGGTCCCAAATGGATATCCTAGCTGAGAGGCCTTATAACTCTTCTATGATGGAGTAAGGATGGTGTCTAGCCTAGGGAGGGATGTTATGCCTAAATTCAAATTTGACTTTGAGGTTCTTTACCCATATGATCTAGATGGGAGGCCCAACACCATTAATATCTCTAATAGGGTTGGTGACCTAACCTAAGTATGTGTTGACAAAACACTCATACCTAGTAGAGGCTATGCCAATAGCAATAATGACCTTGTTACTCTCATTCTTGGCTTTCCCTCTTGGTTTAGTCTAGGAAGAGGATTCAAAAGAGGTATAAGATCAAAAAGGGTAAAAATAGGCCTTAGCCTTGGATTTCTTCTTTTTCTTGTTGTGGTTAGGTAGAGGCTCCTTAAACACATTCAATTTATAGTTGGTTCTACAAGTGGAGAACTCTAAGGTAGAGGTGAGGCTTGCACACTAAACTTTTGGGCAACACAATTATCATCATCATGGCCCTTCATCTGATCAAAATTTCAAAACTTGGTGGGGTTATAAGGAAATACCATCCATGGTTTTGTTATGCTTGATTTAGAAGCCTTCTTTTTAGTTGGATTCTTTCTCAAAGCATTCACCTCATGACTATCCTTCATGTTCTTTTTATTGGGATGAGAATTAATGACACCATCTCTAGTCATGTTATGGTTATGATCATGTGAAGAGGATGAATTTTGGGTTGGAATAAGGTGCATGCCTACATGCACCTAAAAGACTTCAATCTTTAGACACTCATTAATATATTCATCATACAAGGTGGGATCATGATTGAATACATCAAGGTGAAACTCATACCTCAATGATCACATGATCATGTCATAAAATTGATCATATAAGAAACTTATTATACATGAATGTATAGCTTAGTTCTACCTACACATAGAATCAAATTTTGAATCACCCTTGATCTATGCCATGGAGGTGGTTGATTGGATGTTGAGGTTGAATGGTTTTGAGATATTAAAGTACTGGAGAAAGTCATCCAAAAGGAGCTAAAAACTATAAATAGAATCTAAAGGTAGATTCTAAAACCAAACAAGAGTTTCATCTTACAAATAATTAGTAAAGAGATTCAACATCATGCCTTCATCCTATTCTTAATCCATTACACACCATTATAAATTTTGACATATTCTCTATGGGACTGGATTCCTGAGTCCCATTGAACTTAGGCATTTTATGGATAGGAGTGGGAACATGAATCAAACATATCCAAGGGCTTAGAGGATTCCTATGGAGATCCTTGTAGGCTTGGTTTATAGTGGGTTGATGATGAGCTCCATGAGGAGGCTCATGGTGTTTATGATGTTTTATATGCTAACAGACCTCATCACAACCTTGATTGTGGAGGGGATGATGTTGAGGTGGATCCTAATAAGGGAGATTCTCATGATAGAAATAATCCCTACCATGAGGTGGGAAATGACCATGGGAAAGATACCATTCCCCATGGGGATGATGGGATGATGTGGCATACTCTTGGAAATAGTCATGATGACCTAGGTCTCCATGATGTTGGTCACATTCCATTAGATGAGGGTCAACTTGAGGGAACTAATGCTTAGGATAGGTATCCCATGGATCTCTATTCCATAAGTCATGATCAAAATTAACATGTTCATCTAAAAATCTAAAGGATATACTATGAGGATGGGAGGAATCCATGTGATGGATATGCCTCATTGATTTGGATTACTTATGTCTCATAAAATGGACACAAGGGGATTATTATTGTAGAGTCTCCTATCAAGAAAGAGGTAGGGAACTCATTTGATAACTAGTTGAGGCACTCAAAACTGAATGGGTGTAATTTCTATCTCTAGAGGAAGCACGTTTCCTACTCCTAGGGGTATAGGGGTGTACTTCATTCACCTAAAGGCATATAAAATACTCATCAATGATCACACATAGTTCATCAGACCTCAGTCATGTAAGGGGGTCCTCATCACCTTGAATGGGTGAATAAATCATGACATAAGGCCAAAAGGAAAGATCCTTAGATGAATGAAGCTCAGAATGGTGAAATGGGATAGATTTTGTTGGTTATAGATGTAGATAGCAAAAATCTACACTATATGATTATGAATGTCAAAAATCCCCTTGGACCCACCTAGGACCCTCTTAGGATCAATCTACACCAATTTAGCCTAACCAAGTTCACCTGTAGTCAGTTTCATAAACTAACTCAACCTAGCCTTTAGGACCTTTTACTTTGGGGACCTAACCATCAATGGTTAGGGTAACTATCAATGGTCACCCTTCAAAAACCCTAACCATTGATAGTTAAGGTCCACCTCCTTAACCAAAAGCATGTGAACATCCACTAAACTTTTCTAAATATATCTTGTCTAAATATTGTTATGAGCCTTTGCATGGACAAATAATATTTATATGGCTTAGTTACACCTTAACCTCTACCTCTTTCTTGTGCCTATAAGAAGAGATGAGCCTGGGAGGTCAAATCCATTTTCAATAATTATCAGGAGCTCAGGGAATTGGGAGTGTTATTTTGTAGGTCAATCAAAATCATTATCATAATCAACATCATCAACAATCTGGCAATCATATTGAGATCTAACTCATCGTCACCTCTCAACCAAGTTCTTGAGTACCATTACTCTACCAGATTCAAGCTAGATTCCACCAATACGTTAACTACTTCAACCACTCACCTAATCATCTTCAAGTAAGATAAGTAATTATTTGTTAATATTCATTTACTTATTTATATTTTGCAATCAGCCCAACCCTTGCCCATATCTTGGAATCCATATTTTATATACTGTTATTTAGCAATTAACAACATAGAACTCACACAGTAACCATTGATGGTTGACTCAATCATTGATGTTCTGCCCAACCACCAATGGTCATCTTGAATATTGAAGGTCACCTTAACTAACGATGATCACCCTAACCATCAATGGTCACTATGGTAGTGAAAACCAACAAGCTATTTTCACCCATATTTCCCCAACCAAACCAAGTTTTATATGTTCTTAATCATTCACAAATCCTTTTCAATTTTTTTTGAAGCATATCCCAACCCCTTATCACTAGCATTAATTAGTTTATCACTAATTTGATCATTTATAGTCTATTTTCCAAGAAAACATTTTTGTGTTCAATTTCAGTACCTTTTGATTATTGATTCAAGTACCTTTTTTCTAGTTTTGTGAACTTAATTGTTTAAAACATGTAGATTGACAACCCCTAAGGAAGATCTCATCTCTAAGATCTAGTTATCACTAGGAAATCCACCCAATTATCTATATAATAAATAAGTTTGATTTAGCACTTTCTTATCTACAGGTCTTCTTTGCAAGCCAAAGATGAGCTCTTCATAATATTTTAATTCAATGAGTGTACAAACAAATAAGTTTTTCAACCACACATGTATCTAGTTTTTTCTCTCTTCCCTAGAACTTAAAGCAAAAAATTACATGAAACATTATGACATGCTTAGTAGGACCTAAAGTCTCTACTCACATTTTTTATTTGCATTTTATATGCTCTTCTCTCTATCTATGCTCATAATTGAAATTGAAATTTTTTTTGGGCTTAAAATCAACTACATCCATTTATTAATTTCAACATTAGTTCACTTTGAATTAAACCATAGTAATCTTATCGTATCACTACTTTTATTTCACACACTACCTAAACCACTTTCATTAATTAAAGATCAAAACAATTTGAGACAAGGTCCAACTAGGATTTCATCACCTAGCGGTCACCTTACCCTTTCTCAACAATCCTACTTGTAAGTTATTACTAAGGGGAGAACCAACTCAACTCTTTGATTGAGTATAAAATTTGGATATTAATATATATTGGCTAAGCACTCGATACCCTTATCACTATGGTGTGTGAAGTGAGGGGGTAGGCCCCAATAGAAAGCCATGTATTGATTCCAATACAAATTATTTTGATCACCTAAAAAAACTTGAAACTAACCATAAACTACTTCTATAGTACGTAGTTTATAATCCAAATTCTATCACAAATTCTCATAAGCTAAGGCATAAGCCAAAATCAATATTAAAACTAACCTATAGGATTTTCATACTTTATAGTGTATGTTTTGATTGCCTTAATCATTTTCTTGTCTTCTTCCTATTTGAGTGGTGAGTTTATTCTTGTTTTCTTTCCCCTTTCTTGCATGGTTCTCACTCACCATTAACAAAGAGACCTAGTAGATCAAAACCCATCACTTAAATTAACCTCTTTTACCTCCTCATCTATGGATTACATCTTTGAAGTAGAAGACTCACCTCAGCCATTGGGCAGCCCTATTTTTCCTCAAGTATTTTCTTATGGAGGCATGGACTTTACCACTTTTTTGGACAATAATCTAGTTTCCCTCCAGCACTACCTCAACACCTCCCCTCACCATGCCCCAATTTCAATTCCATATCAGGATCCTCCTTATGGTATGCCATCATGCCTTATGGGGGATGTTCTTGTTGCCATGGTCACTACCCAACCTTTGGTTACTCAAGAATATTCTTTCATTAACCCCTTTGATGCCATAACTAAAAACCAATTGCTACCCTTACACCTTCTACCCCTACCAATGATTCCTCTACCTTAGGAACAACCCAACTATTAACCCATCACACTCCACCCATTATTGGAGCACCTACCACTAGCACTATCAACCTTCCCTCTATCAAATCCAACCCATTGGTTAATAACTTTTTATCAAACTTAGCAGTGTCTATCCCTTCTACTTCACCAACTATTATTATGAATGTTACTACTCCTCCCCTTATCACCAACCCAACTAATGTTCATCCCCAACCTACAATATTCCCTCAATAGGTACCCATTGCACCAAACCTAGGATACACCACTAACCCACAAGGGTATGTACCCACTACTCAACCACCAACACCTATCTACCCTTACATTTCATCTACCCAACCTATAACATCCACATTCCAAAATGTGACAACCCCTGAACCACCAAATAATTACCAATATGTTACCACACCTCAACCATAATATCCACCTTACAACTCTTTTAGTACATTACCTCAAATAGAACTAATAAAGATGCTCATGGATAGGATGACAAACCTCGAGTCATCCATTTTATGGGCTCATAACATCTTGTCCTATGATTATATTTGTAATGATCCTATTCATCCCTCTATTCTTATCAGACCTTACCCTCCTCAATGGTAGCTTCCAAAATTTACTAAATTTCAAATCAAGGAAGACCCCCAACAACACCTTAGGGATTTAAGACACGTATGTTGCATGATTGCATACAATGATGCCCTTCTCCTCTGCACCTTCATCATGTCTCTTATCGGTCTAGCCATGGATTGATATAGTACCTTACCCAAACATTCCATCTTATCCTTCACCCAAATGGCCCAAACCTTATTGGATCACTTTTTGATCAATATCTCTAAGAAAGTGTCCATCACCGACCTCTATTCTATTAGGAAATTTGATGATGAGTCCATTGCTAATTTCATCACTCATTAGAGAAGCTTGATCAATTTGATTTCATTTTCCTTACCTCAACCTAAACTTATCGATATTTTTTCTCAATTTTATGCTAAGCATATATCTTCTACACTGTGTGTCTAAAGCTTCAAAACTTTTGATGAAGCTTTTACCATGACACATAAGCTAGAAAACTGAGCCATAGATGAGGGTAAATTGAAGTTATAAAACAAGAACTCTACCTTTAATACCAATGAAATATCTTCCTCCAAACTAGGCAACCAAGCCAATACCAAAACCAAGAGTAAGGGAACTACAAATGTTGTTGTCCTTAAAACTACCCCTCCACCTAATGTCAATAAATAAAATTCTCCCATTACCTCCAACCAAAACACAATGAGCCTAAACTAAAATAGATAGAAATAGTTCACTCCACTTGGAGAATATAATGTCTTAGTTCTAGAGAAACTACTAAAAGCTAACCTCATATAGCTTCCCCCAATAAAACCTCCTCAGTAGTTTGATTTTTCTCATCCTACACTTGCTTGGTACAATGAGAATGACTTTTGCACTTTTCATTGGGTAATTAGACATGACTTTAGGTAATTTAATACCTTAAATAATATTGTTCAGAGCCTTATTGACAAGGGGGAACTCATGTTGGATAACTCCAATGCCCCTCAAAATCAAGTTCTTGACTCCAAGAAACCTTTTCCCAACCATGCCCTTACCAAAAATGAGGACATATAGGTCAAATACTCTCATGATTCCCACATGGTCAATATGGTTTTTGATACACTCATCCATGAGGACTCGATCATCCAGTCTACCTACTCTTCCCCCATCTCATCTACCAAGGTGGTGGAATCACCTTCCCTTCTTTTAAAGACTCAAATTAAGGAGGTTCCTTTCTCCCTAGCTTCACTCATAGAGGCTTTGGAATCATCAAATACCCCCTCGACTAGTATATCTGTGCCAATAATTGTTACTAATGTTGGGGATCAACCAACAATAGATTACACTTATGAAATCAATAAACGTGGAATTAAATCAGATAGATAAGTAACTAGAATCAAATAATAGAAATGAACAAGAGATACAAGAAACCACCCTGAAAACTTGTATTAAAACTCTTTACAAAAGGAATACAATTAAAGAAACTTCTTTCTTCCACACCTCTCTCAGATGTAGAAGATCCCTCTCTCTAGATCTCTATCCCTTAAGAGCTCTCTCTCTCTCAAGTACAATCAATTCCAACAACTTAGATTGATACAACTCTGTACTATTCTTCAACATTCATATACAATGAACTACTACGATAATTCATGCTAAGCTAAGAAGATCTAATTATACATATAGAATTAGGAGACTTGAGCATGCACTTACAACCAACAGTTAAGCCTCTTGAACAAGGGCTCTAAAAACAACCTTACTAATAATAAAAATGTGAACTTAAGACTAAGGCTTAAACTCATCATGCAAACACTCACTTATGTCCTCAAAAATAGCATTTTAGATGCACAGGTAACTGACACCAGTTCCTGCCTGCTTGCCTGTGACCGACGTCGGCTGATCCTTTATCGACACCGACATCTATTCAACTGCACTGGACCAATGGCAGTCTCTCCTGACTGATGCCGGTGATTGTGTAGACCCAAAACTGTTAAATGTGCTCATATGTGAAGCTTTTAGGCTCCACACCTTAACAATCTCCCACTTGGAGATAAATAGCTGCATCAGTACCTGTACAACAACATCTTCTAGCTCCTCTATCTTCAACTCAATCATGAAGACCAACATAAGTTAAATGAAGATTCAACTTCTCCTTTGTAATCAGCTTGGTTAACATATCAATAGGATTCCTATCTGTATGGATCTTCTCCAGCTTCAACTCACCATCTTCCAATACCTATCGTATGAAATGGTACCTTAGCTGTATTTGCTTTGTTCTTGAATGAAAGGCTGAATTCTTAGCCAAATGGATTGCACTCTGACTATCACTATACAATCTATAAATCCCATGCTCCCTACCAAGCTCATCCATGAACCGTGTCATCCATATCATCTCTTTGCTAGCCTCTGTGGCTGCAATATACTCAACTTCTGTAGTTGACAAGGCAACAACCTTCTGCAACTTAGATATCCAGCTAACCGCCATTCCACCTACAGTGAAAACATAACCTGTAGTGCTCCTCCTGCCATCCAAATCACCTGCCATATCTAAATCTACATAACCATGTAGAGAAGTATCTGAACCTCCATAGCACAAGTGCCTACTGCTGGTTCCTCTCAGATATCTAAGGATCCACTGAACTGCTTTCCAATGTTCCTTACCTAGATTGGCCATATACTTACCACTCCCACTGCTTGGGCAATATCCAGTCTAGTATACACCATTGCATACATCAAACTCCCTACTGCGGAAGAATATGGAACCTTACTCATGTACTCTACCTCATCATGTGAATGAGGACAGTGTTCTTTACTCAACTTAAAATGTCCAGCCAAAGGTGTGCTTACCGGTTTAACATCCTGCATATTGAACCATTTCAACACCTTGTCCACATAATCCTCTTGAGACAATATCAACCTGTGATTTTTCCTGTCTCTCTTAATGCTCATGCCAAGGATTTTCTTTGCTTCTCCCAAATCCTTCATAACAAATGTTTGAGCTAATTTCACCTTAAACTCAGAGATATCCTGCATGTGTGATCCTGCAACTAGCATATCATCTACATACAACAATAGAATAATATATCTACCATTATCAAATCTCTTGAAATACACACAATGGTTAGATTGACACCTACTGTAGCCATGCTTAGTCATAAACCTATCAAATTTCAAATACCATTGCCTAGGAGCTTGCTTGAGGCCATACAAGCTTTTCTTCAATCTGCACACTAACTTCTCCTTACCCTTGACCTCAAATCCTTCTGGCTGTTCCATATAAATTTCCTCATCCAAATCTAAATGAAGAAACACTGTCTTAACATCTAGCTACTCAAGATGCAAATCCTCAACAGCAACCAAAGACAATACAATCCGTATAGAAGTCATTTTAACAATAGGAGAAAAAATCTCACCAAAATCAATACCTGGCTTTTGTGCAAATCCTTTCACTACCAATCTGGCCTTATATCTCATCTATCCATTCTCACCTTCTTTCAACCTGTAGGTCCATCTGTTCTTCAGTGTTCTCTTACCAGATGGTGATTCAACCAAATCCCATGTTTGGTTCTCTCTTAAGGACTCCATCTCCTCAACCATGCCACGCTCCCACTGACTCTTGGACTCCACCTATATTGCTTCTTCAAAACTCCCTGGTTCTCCACCATTAGTTAGAAATAAATAAAATAATGAAGGAGAATATCTAATTGGAGGCTTATTCACCCTTTCTGACCTCTTGATGGGTGTCAGAGACTCGTTCACAACACGCTGTCCACCCAAATTCTCTGATAGTGACTGACCTCGGTCACCTCCAGACCTGTTACTGGCTGACGCTGGTTCTATCTGACTGACGTTGGTGCCTATCCTACCGACATCGGTCTCTATATGACCGACTTCGGTTTTTATTCTACCGATGCCATTTCCTAACTTGCCGACGTTGGTCTCTGTGTTTTCCTGTAAGTGATTATTTCTTTTTCCTGTGAGCTCATTTTGGACCATCACCTCATCCAATTCACTATTACTCTGCCCAGATTGATTCAGCTTCTTTAGCTGATCACTATACATCACTTTTTCATTGAAAACAACGTCACGGCTCCTAATTACCTTGTTAGTTCCTAGATTCTAAAATCTAAAACCAAAATCATCTGAGCCATAGCCAATAAACATGCACCTCATAGACTTAGCATCGAGCTTCTTTCTATTTTCCTTGTCTATGTGCACAAAGGCTTCACAACCAAAAACTTTGAGAAAAGAGAGATCTACCTTTTTACCTATCCAAGCCTCTTTTGGAATTCCACCATCCAAAGCTGTAGAGGGTCCTCTGTTAATCAGGTACACTGCAGTGTCAACAGCTTCTACCCAAAACTCTAAAGGCAAATCAACATGTAATCTCATACATCTTACACGCTCCATGATTGTTCTGTTCATCCTTTCAGCAATTCCATTCTGCTGAGGTGTCCTTGGAACCATCCTTTGCCTGCGGATCCCATGCATGTAACAATACCAGTTGAACTTATAACTACAAAACTCTCCACCATTGTCAGATCTCAGGCACTTTAATCTTTTGCCTATTTCATTCTCAACCATAGCTTTCCAAATCTTAAAAGTCTCAAATACATTAGATTTCTTCTTAATACAGTAGATCCATACCTTTCTTGTAGCATCATCTATGAATAAAACATAGTACTGTGATCCTCCAATAGAAGCTACCTGAGCTGGTCCCCACACGTCTGTGTGAACAAGCTACAACTTATGCTTCTTCTTTGTAGACCCAATCTTGAGAAAAATAACCCTTTTCTATTTTCCAAATACACAGTGCTCACAAAATTCTAGATCCATGCTTTTCAAATCTGAAAGCTTACTTTTAGACTTAAGAATTGACATCCCCTTCTCACTCATGTGGCCAAGCCTTGAGTGCCACAATTTTGCATCTACATCTGAAGTCGATAATATAGAAGGAGAATTGTTAGTAACACAATTACACAAATAGAGAGTACCTACTCTCTTACCTCTAGCCATAACAAGTGCACCCTTGGTCACCTTCCAAGATTCTGCTATGAGAGTTATTGTACAACCCTCATCCCCTAACTTTCCTGCAAAAATCAGATTTCTCTTCAAGCTAGGAACATGCATAACTTCTCTCAACACCCATGTGTTGCCATTCTGCATTTTCAGCTGCACTTTACCTTTGCCAATAATTTTACAGGGTTCATCATCCCCTAGATATACTATTCCAAAATCTCCATGGATATAGTCACAGAAATATTCCCTATTAGGGGTAGCATGAAAATATGCACCAGAATCTAACACCCAAGATTCTATATTATTGTGTAAAGAGAATATTAAATCATCTTGTGCAATACCTGCAACTTGGCTTCTTCCTTTCCTTCGCACTGATTGTCCTCCTTAGGCTTTGACCAGCAATCTCTGCTTATGTGCCCCATCTTTCCACAATTCCAGCATTGTGGCCTTCTGCCATTTCTGGATTTAGATCTGCATTTCCCCTTAGACTTGGATCTTGATCTCCCTTTCTTGCTCTTCTCTTTTTGCCTTCCCCTGCTCTCAAAACTTAAAGCATTCCTAGATGTCTCTTCTGTGCTTTTCCTATAAATTTTCTCATTCAAGATAACACTAACAACATCCTCTACTTTTAAAATATTTGATGCAGATGTAGTATTGCTAACTGCCATTACTAAGCTATGCCAGCTTTCAAGCAAAGAACATAATATTAAAAGAGCTTTTATTTCATCATCAAATACAATTTTGACTGAACTTAACTGATTTACAATACCATGGAAATTATTCAGGTGATTAGATACAGATCCACCTTCTTGCATATGCAAATTAAATAGCTGCTTCATAAGATATACCTTATTAGAAGCTAAGGGTTTTTCATATAAATTTGCTAGAGTAGTCATCAACTCTATCGTTGTTTTTTCCTGTGATAAATTAGATATCACAGTAGATGTAAGACTCAGTCTTATAGACCCCATAGCCTTTCTGTCAAGAACTTCCCATTCTTCATCCTCCATGTCTGTGGGCTTTTTTGCAATCCCACCTAATGGTAAGTATAAATCCTTCTGATACAGATAGTCCTCTATCTGCATTCTCCAATGTTGATAGTTTTTGCCATTGAACTTCTCCATTCTCAGTTTACTTTCATCTTCCATTACTTCTCCCACTCAAACAGAAATCCCTGCAGAAACTCTTGTGAGCAACCTGTAATCAATACACACTACACAGATCTAAACTACCTATTAGTGAACCTGAGCTTTGATACCAATTATTGGATATCAAACTCTAAACCTACAACCAAGGCTCTGATACCACTTATTGGGGATCAACCAATAATAGATTACACTTATGAAAGCAATAAATGCAGAATTAAATTAGTTAGATAAGTAACTAGAATCAAATAATAGCAACGAACAAGAGATACAAGAAACCACCCTGAAAACTTGTATTAAAACTCTTTACAAAAGGAATACAATTGAAGAAACTTCTTTCTTCCACACCTCTCTCAGATGCACAAGATCTCTCTCTCTCTAGATCTCTATCCCTTAAGAACTCTCTCTCTCTCAAGTACAATCAATTCCAACAACTTGGATTGATACAACTCTGTACTGTTCTTCAACATTCACATATAATGAACTACTACAATAATTCATGCTAAGCTAAGAAGATATAATTCTACATATAGAATTAGGAGACTTGAGCATGCACTTACAACCAACAGTTAAGCCTCTTGAACAAGGGCTCTAAAAACAACCTTACTAATAATAGAAACATGAACTTAAGACTAAGGCTTAAACTCATCATGCAAACACTCGCTTCTATCCTCAAAAATAGCATTCTAGATGCACAGGTAACCGATGCCAATTCTTTCCTACTTCCCTGTGACCGACGTCAGTCGATCCTCTGCCGACGCCAGTGTCTATTCAACTACACTAGACCGACGGTAGTCTCTCCTGACCAACGCCAGTGACTGTGTAGACCCAAAACTGTTAAATGTGCTCATATGTGAAGCTTTTAGGCTCCACACCTTAACAACTAATTCACAATCTCCCCTAACTATTGAATATACTGCTACTCCTATGTACATTATCTATAAAATATAAACTTCATCACCTAAAACTCTCATGTAGAAATCACCTATTTTAACCTTACATCCCTCGCTCAAAGAAATAGACCAAACTACAACCCATCCTCCCTATCCTAAGATTTTATCCTTTGTATCCATGCCATAGGGATCAAGAGCGATACAC
The DNA here is from genome assembly GCA_037957365.1 of Torreya grandis. Classification (NCBI taxonomy): domain Eukaryota; kingdom Viridiplantae; phylum Streptophyta; class Pinopsida; order Cupressales; family Taxaceae; genus Torreya; species Torreya grandis. The sequence goes on along the minus strand of JARHVA010008784.1, from coordinate 55,399 downwards.
AAACCTTTCTCTATATTAGTTAAAAATTAGAATTTGCCTTAAAATTGGATATGCATCAAACCTCTTTTTGGCAATAGTTAGGGCTCCTTTCATAAACAAATCCCAATCTTTCGATACACCTTTAACCAACCAATATATCATTTATCCATCCCCTCTTAAACCAATCAAAACTTTTACCAACCCCCTCACCCTCTCAATCAACCAAAGTAATCATATATCAAGCACTCAAATAGCCAACCAAACCCTTCACAAATCTTGGTGCCTTCCATATATAGAGTTTGGTCTGCCTATCTCTGAAAGTGGAATTAACCACATCTAAACCTATACCCAAACCTTGACCCAAACCAATCAAAGGGGTGAAACTATTGAAATGCCATATGGCTAGGACTCTATCTCCTTCCACCTTACCTTCCATATTGGGACCTCATCCATTAACTTTGCTTGAGACATAGGCTCTTTTTAACATATGTTGCCCACCATTATTGGTTACACTAGCCCACTTACTATCTGATAGGCTACTTCTTCTCAAATTACCAAAGACCAAACTATCAACTTCAAACACTTTAACCAATAGCATACCCAGACCAAAACCATTAACTAGAAACACCACCTTACCCAAAACCCCTCTCACCAAACCTATTATCACCAAAACACCCAGCTTACTGACCAAAACCACAACTTCTATACCTTTCCCACATTTTGATGAATTCTATACAACCATTTTTCAAAGGTTATTACAAGCCTCTTGCCTCACCTTGCCTCTTATTAGACCTTTTGATCCTCTTAGTTTGAAACCAGCTTGGTATAATGATCATCAAATTTATTCCTACCATACGAGACCCAGACATGACATAGAGAGTTGAAAATCTATCCAGGCCATTATCCATTAGCTCTAAGATGAAGATATTTTATTAGATGAACTCCCCTTGACCCCTCTACCAATGCACATGACAACTAGTTGCCAAAGTAAACCTAATTCTCACCTCTCACCTCAGAGTGAATTAGAGCCTACCCAACCTCATGCCCTATCCTTCCCTTCTATCCATACCATTAACTAGGTCACAAGATCACAACAAAAGGATAAAGGGAAGGCAAAGGTGTCCATTCCATGGACATACCCATCTTCTCACCCTAAACAAAACTAGATACATACCTCTATATCCTTAGTTAAACCTAAAGTTACCATCTTAGGCACTTGTAAGGCTAATCCCTCTAAATCCATTAGGAGACTCATTCTTAAAAAGCTTCACTAGACTCCAGCTAAGATGAGTCTCTATGAGCTCATTTCCACCTCACCTCACCATCACCAGGCTATGATAGAGGCTATGTAGGCTATTGGGGTTGGACCAGGAGACTCCCAACTTATAGAAGCCTTCATAGGTGATGTTCAACTCTCCACCCTTATTGACTTCAAGGACTCAAAAATACCTTTTATCTGCCTTGAGGACTTAGATTCCCCTCTCTTTATTACTTCACATATCAACCAAACCCACATCAAATAAGTTATGATTGATGGGGGAGCCAATATCAATATCATCTTTTCCCATGCCTATGACCAACTCAAATTACTAGACAATATCATGTCCAAAACTTTTGCCATCCTTATTCCTTTAATGACACTATGACCACTACCTTGGGAATTATTTTCCTCCACCTCACATACTCCTTGAAATTTTATATGTAGTTGAAGGTGAATTCCATTACAATGTTATGTTAGGGAGAACTTGGATCTACTCTATGGGTTATGTACCTTCTACCCTCCATCATTGTGTCAAGTTTGAACATGACGATCAGGTTGTCACCATAAATTCTGACCCAAGCCCTTTTTCACCATGAAACATGACCTACCAACCTACTAACATTCTCCTACCCTTGATAAAATCACCCCAAGTATCCACCACTAAACCCTCAATAATGAGAAATGAAGCCATTACTTTCCATTCCTTAGAGGCATCTACCAGTTCATCTATTCCCACAGACTAGATACCCACCACTGATCTCTTAGAACCTACCTTCTAATTCCTTACCCTTGGATAATACTATCTCCTCACCCTTGATGCCTTCCAAAATCCTGAAGAATATGGGAAACTCAACCATCAACTAGGTTATGATCACAACATTGGAGTCATTATCCTTTTAAGACCTCTTAACTTCATCTATGGGGGACTTAAAAATCCTCTCAATGTTATCACCATACCCTCTTCACCTCAACCACTCACCTCCACCTTATATTAGTTGGACAACCTAAACTTCACCAAAATATACCTCTATAGGTGTGCTTAGAATGGGTTTGGAATAAGATGATATAAGCATGTCCCACACACATTGATCTTGATTGAGAGCTAGAAGCCTCATGAGAAGCATGGCCTTAGCTTCATTCCACCCAATAAGAAGAAAGACACAGAACCTTCTATAATCATTATTGAAGAAGAAACCCCTTGCTCACCAACATCCCCTATACTTGAGTATGAGGATGAGGACATCATCCCACCAATTTTGTTTTCTATCAATATGATCACCCTCAACACCCTAACTTATCAAAAGGAAGGGGCACCCTTATCCATCCCTTTGACCCATCCTAAACTTGTGGGAGAATACTCTAATACCATAAACACTATTCATTACTAGGATGATGATTCTATTCTCACCTACTTTGGTGCACCTGATTCCTCCATCCATAAATCCTTACCTCTAAAAACCTCAAACATGTTGAATGAATCTATTAAAGATATTGACATCATCACTTTGAGCAACCTTCATGTCATCAAACTTGGCCGTTCTCTCACCACTGAGGAACTTTAGGACTTCTCTACTTTCCTTCAAGATTGTAGCATTTCATTCACTTGGTTATATGCTCACATGCCTGATATTGACCCAACCATTGCCACTCAAAACATCATAACCAATTGTGAAGCCAAGCCTATTAGATAAAAACTTTAATAAATACATCCCCACATAGCCCTTATTATCAAATAATAGTTTTAATGCCTCCTCTTTATCAACTTCATTTAACCCATTGATTATCCCTACTGGGTTTCAAACATCATGCCGATCATTAAATCCATACATGGACTATGTATCCATGCGGACTTTTATGACCTCAACCTCACCTACCTAGAGGATGACTTTCCTCTACCTAGAATTGAAAAACTTTTTGATCTTATAGTAGGCCATGAGATTATGTCTCTCATGGATGTATTTTTGAATTATAATCAAATTTTGATTGTCCCTAAAGATTAGCACAAGATTACCTTTATCACCCCATGGGGGACTTTCTATTATAGAGTCATGCCCTTCAGCCTTAAGAATGTTGGTGTAACCTACCGACATGTTGTGACCTTCATCTTCCAGAACCTTATCCATACAATCTTTGAAGACTACGTGGATGACCTTATCAAAAAATCCAAACTTTGCAAGGACCACTTAGCCATTCTCAAGACTATCTTTGAGAGACTTATCTATTACCATGTTCACCTAAATCTTAAGAAATGTATTTTTGGGGTCTTGTCAGGCAAAATCATTAGATTCATCATTTCCCTTTAAGTAATTAAGGTAGATCTAGCCAAAATTAAATCCATATTCAAGATGCTTCAATCTCCAACAACTATGTAGTTTGCAGGGGAAGCTCTAATCCATTCATTTTTTCATCTCTCAGCTCTTAGATTGGTGTCAACCCTTCCATCACCTCTTGAAAAAGGACATCTCTTTCAAGTGGAATATTTATTGTCAAAAGGCCTTTGATTCACTCAAAAATTATGTATTATCTGCACCTATCCTCACACCTCCCAAGGATGACTAGCCTTTCTACCTTTATATCTTTGCCACTGACCATTCCTTATGGGTAATGCTTTCCCATTAGAATGAACAACATAAAGAGAAAGCCATATATTACATAAGCCACACCCTTATAGACTATAAAACTTGATATAACTTAGAAAATTTGCTTGGACCTAGTCTTCATGGCCACTAAAATATGCCACTACCTTCTTAACCACGAAACTTTTGTCATAACCAATACCAACCCACTCAAGTACATGCACTCCAAGCCATACCAATACAAAAATATGGCCAAGTGGCTCATGTATTTAGCTAAGTTTGACCTTGATTTCCTCCAACATAAGTCAGCTAAGGGGAAAGTCATTACTGACCAATTGGCTGATGCACCCCTAAAAAAAAACCAACGTCTTATTGAATTTTTAGATGAGTATATCATAAACCTATCTTAGGTGGATTTCATCAATCACTTAACCATGTTATTTGATAGTTATAAATGTTATTATGGTGGGGGAGCCAATATCATCCTTATCTTCCTTATTAATGAACCACTCTATTTATCTTTTAAACTTGACTTTGAATGTACCAAAAATGTGGTCAAATATGAAGCCCTAGTAATAGGTCTCCAAATTTCCTTAGCCTTAGGATTCAAAACAATCAACATCTTTGGTGACTCCTAACTTGTGGTCAATCAATTCAAAAACCTCTAATAGTGTAACAATGAGATTTTTTAGTTGTATAGATAGTCATGAAACTCTTAACATCATTTTAACACTACCATATTCAAACCACCCCATAATCTACCAACAAGTTTTTAGACACCGTGACTTCTTTTACCTCTTATATCCCATCATTACCCTTAGACTCCAAGCTATTAGTCATTATCCATCACCTCACTAAATCTTCCTATGTCAAGTCAAACATTCTAACCATCTTCAATGTGGAGGAGATCCAACCTGACCTTTGGTATCAACAAACCTTCAACTACATTAACCTTGGCATAATTCCCTTTAGCCTTTCTAGGAATGCTCATCAAGCATTTATTTAGAGCACCTCTTTTTATACCATTATGGGAATAATCCTCTATAAACATGGCTTTGACTGTCTCCTTTTTCATTACCTCTATGGTCCAAAAGCCTCTCACACTCTCAAGGAAATGCATGATGGTATATGTGGGGGTCACTTTAGTGTACTCATTATGGATAAATGCATCCTCCACTTGGGCTATTAATATCCTACCCTTAACTAAGACTTTTGTGATTATGTGAAAAAGTGTGTCAAGTGTCAACAACATGCTAATTTACACCATGTACCCAGCCATAGCCTTCAAGTTTCCATCAACTTTTGGTCTTTTTCATAATGGGGTTTGGACTTTATTGGTGAAATTAATCCCCACTCTTCACAATGACATCACTCTATCATCACTGTGATCAAATATTTCACCAAATAGGTGGAGACTATTCCTCTTGTCTCAACTAAAGCTAAAAATATTATCTAATTTATCACCCATCACATCATCTATCATTTTGGTGTTCCCCATAAGATCATCACCAATAATGGAAAATCCTGCAACAATAAAAAAGTTCAAGGATTTTGTGATGTATTTGGTATTAAACTAGTATTTTCATCACCTTATCACCCACAAGTAAATAGACAAGAATGGCTTCTAACAAAACCCTTAACAACATGCTTACCAAAATGGTCAATGCCTCAGGTTGAGATTAGCACATATACATCCCTTTCACATCATGGGCATATCACACTAGCATCTAAACCCCTATAGGTGCTACACCTTTTTCTCTAGTGTTTAGATCTAAGGTTGTATTGCCTCTTTAATTCCAAATACCTTCTCTTCACATATCTTTGCATGACCTCATTTCAGAAGATGATTATCATCAAGAACATTTAGCTCAACTCAAGATACTTGATGAGCATCATTTGATCACTCTTTCCCATCTTCATGTCTATCAAAAATGAATCAAATATGCTTATTAAAAACACTTGAATATGTGAGAATTAAATATTGGAGATCTTGTTCTCAAGGAAAATCAACATGTAACTAATATGGAGAAAAGAAAAAGGGGAAAATTTGCCTTCAATTAGTTTGGAACCTACATCATAAACCATAAGTATGGATCAAGAGCTTATTGTTTGTCCTCTCTTGAAGGCAAACCAAAACCCAATCCTCTTAATGATGTATACACCTAAAACTGGCCATCGATAACCTCTTATCAGGATTTTGGCCAATTTCTACCCAAAATGCATAGTTTGGCCTAAAAATACTAAAACACGCAAAATGATGTGAAAATAATATATTCAAGTACTAATTTTGGCCAAGGTATTCCTAAATAGGGTAATGAAATTTATGGGCTAGCTAACTTTGATCAATCCATTTCAAGTCAAAATGCCAAATTTACACCTGCATGCTCTAGACTACTCTTTCTTATTAAATATTTTGTACAAAACTTGTACCTTTATTACTTATTTTTAGCAACATCCTAAATGGGAATACACATCTGACGTGAACTTCCAATTCTAATCCAGTCAAATTTAGGACCAATAACAAGGCATTCTGATCAATTTGGGTAATTTGTGCATAATGTGCTTAATCATGCTTAAGAGCTAATTAAGCCAAATTAAGGCATGATTAATAATTTCATGAAAAAATTGTTGAATACTTATTTTTGGAAATGAATATTAAATATTTACATCATCAAGTGACCTCATTTCTTGGGAATACATCCCTAGGCCATAAATGCCACAAATATCAGGATTCATGCCTCCCATGCCTCATCAATGCCTTCCATGATGCCCTCCATGCCTCTTAATTTCCCCTTACTCCAATGTCATGATGAGGATAATTAAAAACTTAGTTCCAAAAATTCAATTAATCTTCAACCACACATCTCAATCTTGAGATGGATGGTTGAGGTTGATTCTAATCAAATCCAAAAAACTATAAATATGGGGCCTCAAAACATCATTCTAAGCTTAATTAGTGAAAATTTATAATGCAAGATTGGTTCCAAAAATCTTCATGCAACTAGTGTTATAATTCCAAATTGATTCCAAGCCAAGCCAAGCCACAAACCAAAGGTGCCAAGGAGAGATGGATGTAGCCAAGCTTCCATTGCCAAGGACTTCATGACCACAAGCCAAGCAAGCCACCACAACAAGCATTTTGGAGCATCCAAGGAAGGTAAAATAATATTCTTTTACATTTTAGTTGTGTGGTTAATTCATGATTGTTAACTAAGCTCTCCCTAGTGTCTAGGCCTAGATATGTTATGCTATTAGTGTGTTTATCTCATCTTGTTTTCATTTTGGAACTAACACCATACTAACCATCCTCTCTTGAGTCAAATTCCTAGATCAAAAACATTTCAAATCTATGTCCTTTCTATTTTTAATGAGGGTTCATAATCACCCTTTGTCTAACTTAAGCTCATCCCCTACAACCACATTCATCTTCACTCTTCTTAGGGAAAATTGACTACAACTAAATCATGTGATTATCCATCATAGTCATAGACTAATCTTGAACTATGGGTACCATGGCTCTACCCATGGAATAATCCTCATGGTACTTTCCATCCCTATTCAGGATAGATTCCCACGGTCATTGTCCTGTAAACTTATTTTCACCTACTCAACCTTTTTGTGCTCTTAGTTCTACCTTCATAACCTTACACCACTCCCTTGAAGGATGGTTGAGTAAATCACTTGTCAAAGCTAGCAATTTATTAGAAGCTTCCTGGATCGATCAACTTCCCCAACCCTAGAGCATAATCAAAATTAGTGAAATACCGATAAGAAAAAGCAATAATAATGAGAAATGTCATAATCAACTCTCCTAAAAGCAATAATTTTAGAAAGCCACAATTGGATATCCTTAGTAAATTTCTTGCATCAACCAATCTACACTTTATATATGAGCATATAATTGTTTATACTATCCTCTTGAAATCCTACAAAAGAGACACGCTACTCTCACAAAAAGGTTCCAATCTCACCCACCCTCCCTCCATATATATAATATGCATGGGACTATGAACTTACTTGACATAACGTGATCAAGATACCCATTTATCAACTAAAGTATGCTAATAAGAAGTGTTTGAAAGGCCTATTTTCACTAAGCCTATCCAAATTTGTGTTTCATTTCTATCCTTACTAATGAAAAGGAAACATGTTTCTTTTTTTATCTTTAATTGGTTCATGTAGAAGTACCTCTCAGGATTCTTATTACTTTCCTAAACATTTAGTTTGTTATCTACTTACTTTATGTATTCTCATTACATCCTTAACCATGATTATATTTTATCTCCATGACCATAAACAACAAATATCAAATCAAAATCATAACATTATAAACTATATCCATGAACCACATCATTTACCTATCTATGATCAAAACACTATGACAACACATCATATCACATCATGCCATAAACATCATCCTATCTATCTACCATCACAACATCATGTGAACATATATCATATCCTAATTACACCATTCATTATCATGAGCATGAATAAAATAAATGATCAAAACATCATGAACCATATCATATGTCATCTACCAATCTATCCATTTACCATAACATTACCACAATACATTTTATAACATCAACCCATACAAACCATACCAATATAACCATAAACAAATCCATTTATGATTACATCATCATATGATGTATATCCATCCATAAAAAACACATCCCGTCACATCTATGAAAAAAATTAGAACATCATAACCATATTTCAAACACCACATGCCTAAGTTACTGAGTCAACATCACATTAAACATATGCAGGAAACCATAGACCATCAACCATAAGGATAATAAATACCCATAATAACATGTAAATCATGGACCATAAATGTACATCATAAACCATATATCATCATCATATAAATCATGTAATCATAAATACTTGTAAAAATGTGTAAACTCTCTCTCAAAACATGTACATCTCACTACATCAACATGTAGGCTAGTATCAAAATAATGTACACCTATCTATACCAATATATCAAGACATACGTAATCCATGCCCCTGGAGCACCTAAACCACTGCCACCTTCCCCTACACTCCCATTTGGTGGTGTCCCCCATGGTATCCCTACCTAGTCCACTATGGAGGCCCACTATCTTGGAGTAACTATCAATGACCCACTAGTCAAACTAGCCCTATACTCTCCATATCTCATCACTTGTAGCAGTTAGACATCACAAATTTTTTAAAAACACCTAAAAACATAAAAAAACCTTACCTACACCTAATCTACCACTCCTTACCAACCCATAGTACCCTTACCCTCTCTATTTCACCTTAACATTTACCAATTCAACCCAAAATGGACATTAGGGCATCATGGCCTAGGATTATTTCCCAAAACCCTACCCCACTATTATAAATCTATCTAAATCCAAATTTAACCTACTCAATTCAACTAAGCTATCAAATTAAAACACCTCCTACCTAATTATGCTATTACTACCATGGCCAAAGCCTTAGTCTCCCCATATAACCATGTCCTCTTCTAGCCTTCATCTGCTTCACTCTTAGTCAACCTCAAAAAATTACTCAACCAATAAAACCTCTACCTCAGTAAGCAAACCATAAAGTACACACACATAAAATCACTAGAGCATAAAATCAACCACATAAAAGTTACAAAATTGTTAAAGTAGTTATATTTTTACTTTTTACCCTACATATTTTTAGGTTTTGCCCTAATCATCGATGGTTAGGGTAATTGTCGATGGTTACTTTTTGGGAGCCTTGACCATTGATGATCAGAAACCCCCTATTTTACACTTACACTTAAAACCACCCTTCTTAGTAAAACTAAACCTAGTTTTACCCATATTTATAGACTACCTTCTCCAATCAACTCAACCACATAATTACCTCATTGTTGGTCTATTTTGGCCCATCTTGTACATAATTTATGACACTTTTTGCCTAATCCTTTGACAATAGTAACATCATTTCCATGTTGACCCTTCTTGAATGTACACCACCACATGCTTACTTGACCCACTCATGTCTATTTAGGAGAACTTCCTACCTTAGATATCCATGAAACTTGACCAATTTGTGTTTTCCCTAAGAGCAATTCCTACCTTTGATACCCACCAAATACACAAACATTGCTTAGGAGACTTGTATTTATGAGTGTTCCCAATCACCATGCCTATAGGCAGCTACACATTTTACTTGTCACTTATCCTTCTTATCAATGACCCTTTATTTTACTAACATTAGAAACATATTATATGCATGATCTTAGCTATTACACCTTTTTGTCACACTATATGCATTTATTTGTGCTTTAGTACCCAACCTATCATTCACCCATTCTTATCATCAACTACCCACTTATCAAGCCCCAACCCAATTTTAGTTTCACCTAATCAACTCCTATTTTTAGGGGGAACACCTCCTCTTACTATTGAGGAAACCAAACCCTTGACCCATACTCTATTTTTATTTTATAACTCATTCACTCAAGCCACATAATAAAAAAGGGCAAAATGTAGACACCAAAAATATACACACTATGATTCTGAATGTCAAAAATCCCCTTGGACCTACCTAGGATCCTCTTGGGAAAAATCTACATACCAATACTCTAAGGAGGGATCAAGCCTGATGTATTTATCCCCACCTAAATGTCAGTGCAAGTGCAAGTGATGATAGAATGATAGTGGTCTTGAATTCCTTAAGTGTTATTGAGATTGAAAGTCTATAAAATTTGAGCTTAGGTAAGCTATAGATGGTAGTATTCAAAAGTAGGGAAGAATGATGATCAATAACCTTGATTTTATTTAACTTGTTTCTTGTTTGAATAGGTGTTTTACACATAATTTCCATTCAATGGTTAGAGGTCTAAAAAATTCATGTATTTATAGCATTATGTAGCTTGTGTGGATAATAAAATATTCTTAGGCCATCTTTAAGAGGCTTTTACTTTTGAAAATATATTCATTTGAGAAAGATAGGGTAAAGGACATTAGCACCATTTTGGGGACACTAGTGCCACATGGCTCTAGTGTCGTTAATGTGGAACTAATGTCTAGTTTTTAGGCTACTAGGCATGAAAGGATATGATTAGGAAATGAGGGTCTAATATTATGTTTAAGATGATTAGGTATGCTTATGGTCCACATAAAGGCCAGAAAAATTTAAAAATAGGCTCTAAGGTAGGCATAGGGCTAAGCTAGGAAAATGTTGTCTCAAGTAGCACTATTAACACTCAAATACCACTTTAAGGTGATTATAGTTACAAAAACTTAAAAAAAACAATTTTTTTATTAACATAGTACTTATGGATATTTTAAGATCATGCACCTTTGATATTATTAAGCTAGAGGTGCTTCCAAATGAACTATCACCACTTATTTATACAAAAAATTCAGACTTCAAAACTAACCTATAAAAATAATAAGCTAAATCAAACATGGTGGATTACTATTAGAGATGAGATTCTCTAAAGCACTGTAAACCATTTATAAAATTAAAACCATTCGGACTTAGTGGGAGCATCTTTTGAATAAGTGGGAAGTTGGTCAATTCATATGATTAAACAATAATTTCAAATTATTTAAACTCAACTAATTATAAAAGTTAAAAAAGATATTTATAGAAATGCCAAGACCAAGGAACAGATGAAACAAGATCTAACCACACATGAAGAAGAAATATCTCTTTTGTAAGAAAAAACTTGAAGAAACAACTCAATAAATATAAATCCTCTTTTAAAAGTCAAATTGTTGACCATGGATATAAACCTACTAGGTTTATACACAATAAAAAGGTTCGTAACTCATCAAAAGAATTAGAATCAAAATAACTTGCATATTCATTATAATTAACAAGCACATAAAGTTTAAAAAAATGTAAAAATAAAGGAAAGAAAGTTTTTACTAGTTGAAAAAATATTAAGCTTCTTAAGATAAACAATAAACAAGAAAAATGAATTTAGAATCCATATTATCAGAGACTACATCTACTAGATAGTCAAATATATGAGTAAACTACTAATGAATCAATAAAATATGCTTACACAACCATGATTTCATTAAATCTAGACATATGTCTAAGTATTTAGACTTATATTATTGTCATTTCTAATTTTATAATTGATGAAATTGGGGTCTGATATTGCTATTATTGGTTTTTAACTAGTGTGAAATTGTATTTTAATATTGATATTATTAGTTTTTAACTAGTGTGATATCAAATTCTAATATCTATATTACTGGTTTTAAGTAGTGTGATATTGGATTCTAATGTTTCTATAATTAGATTCAAACTAGTATAAAATCAAGTTCTAATTTATCCTAATTAGTACCAAGGATCACATAATGCCCATAGTTGTCCTAGTACCACCTAATAGTTGTCATAGTACTATATAATATTTGTTAAAAATTTAACTCATATTAACTAATCACATAATTATGTAATGTAAGTAAGGTTCACAAATATTAGTGCACCAATGCAAAACATATTTACACCCTGTAAAAGTATTGGACAATACTATTTATCAAAAAAATAAATTATCCCATTGTAATTTTATAAAACCAAATTGGATTCCACATACATTTATCTAAATTTTAAACGTTTATGTCTAATGTAGTACCCTTGTGAAATAATTAATCACTTCATAACCACATTGTATGTCTTAAATCAAGGTTCATAATTTTTCATGCAAAATACATATATTCATGACTAAGGGACTTGGTTATAGTCTAAATTTAAATCCATAAATCTATATGTCCATGGAGTGTTTATGACATTGTGACCTGATGATCCTATTTAATTGCTAAGGGTATTCAATTTTCTGTCATAAGTTTTTTCAAACCATTGTATATGACAATTGTTTGGTTAAATTTCATGGTATGATCATAGTATGTTGATATATTTTATGCATGGAAAACCCACATATGGAGAGATAAGATGGATTTACCATTTTCTAAGGCCACCTAAATGAGAAAAAAGGAAACCTCCATAACTCTATGACTCTATGAACTTGTGATGATTTCCACATGTTCTCTTATGATGTTGTATACTTATTGAAAATAATGTATGTGCTTTATTATTATTTTAACTATGGTATATTTATCTATTATTTTTAGGGAAGCCACATATGTGAATCAATTTAAGTTAAATAAAAGATAAAGGAACAACAAATAGGCAAATTTTGAATAAAATCACTTAAATTTTGTGGGACTCTATGAACTTGAGATAATGACAAATGTAACATGACAAATAATTCAATGAATTAAATATCAATATTTAATTTATATAAAAAAATATAACATTGGTTATAAGATCTTATTGGAGTGTACTTCATAATAAACTCACATCTTGAACGAAGATGATATCACATATTAATGGATGATCTTTAATAGTTTTACTAGATAACTCAACATTCATTACCTTGTTCAAGTTGTTCTAGGTATGCTTCAAAGGACTCGTCTTTTATCAGGTATCTTAATCAATCCTTCTTTCCATGTTTTATTTGGTGTCTATGCCCAAATGATACTATCTACATCAATCTCTTATTTAGTTTTATCTGATTTAGTCTATATTTTATTTGGTCTTAAACAATATTGATAAAATGATGCACCTTATGCTCTATCTAAAGGTTTTTAATATTCTATCCTCACATTTTTATACACATTTTTTCCTTCCAATTTAATATAAATATACCCATTTTCCACTCACATCCATATCTTTTCATTTTCATTTACTAGTCGTACTAGAAGCATTTGTCCCACATACACATCTCTCAATGGATTGAATGCTTCTTTAGGTCTTTCACAAATAGGCCAACATAAATATTATTATTACTTGGGATATTTTGGTTATTGTATTATTCCTTGTGAAAATTTTAGGCTCCAATTCTTTGGATGTATACATTTTTGTCTTGGATTATTTATTGTAAAAAATAAACATCTGACATCCCACTACAATTTATAAATGGTTTATCCAAAACATATAAAGAACTTTACCAATACATTATATTTGGAATTTTTTAACACTATTTCTAAATTATATAGCACCTCAATCTTACACACTTGGAAAATACAAAACTTGGCTATTCTTCTCAGTTCTAGACCTTTCCTACTTTTATAAGTCTCACATCTACTCTCTTGTACCCTTTAGACTATCCCTTTATTTGAATAGTCTTATGTTGATCACTCAGGCCTTATCTATTTCCTAGACTACTTAAAACCTATTTATCTTATGCCTCTACAAGTTTTGAGCTTGTACCTATTTTCCTCCTCCTTAGACACTTCCATTCAGGTAGACACCTATGTCAACACATGTGTCTTGCTTTGGCACAAATGTCCAATGACCTAAAATTCATAAAATTTTAAAATGAAATGTATCCTAATGTTCATTATAAGTGATATTATGTGAGTTATTATATAAATGGATTTGTATAAATATAAGATCAACCCTCATTCATTTTCACCTAGAAACTTCTTACCTAGTCACTAAGCAACTTATCAAAAATATTTAATCAATCAATAAAGTGAGAAAACTTCCCTATTTTCTTATATTTATATATCAGTCATAGTGACAAAATATCTAAAAATCTAAATTTATAAAGAATAATCTCAAGAGTTATGTTTTCCAAGTTACAGGTTAGGTGACTATTGTACTTATTTTCTAGATATTTCATGATTCACACATAAGCCAAAATGTAGGGAAAAACTACATAAGTATGAATACCTCTTCAAAGTATTGAATATGTAGGTAACACTCATTCATAAAGAGGTCTTTTGGGTAGCTTGACACCATGTGCCCACTAACTCTTTTTTATCCATAGCCACTATGAAGATGAAGAACTAGGGTTTTGATCATTTGATAAGGAGCAAAAATACATGACCTATATATTATTTCAATAAAGTGAAGGTGAAAAAAAACTTAAAAGAATCCAAGTGGATGCATTTATTTAATTAGGTATTTTATATAGGATACCTATGTCTAAACTAGATGCTAGCATTAATGCAACTATCCTCTGCTGATTCAAGTGTCTGAAGATACATATGCATAAAATATAGAATTTAGTGATTGTCCCATAATACTCTTCCAGTCTGCATCCTATTTATTTTAAATCCATATTTGTATTAGCATCAGAACTAAATAATCATCTTATTTATTTTCCATTGTCATATCTAACATAGTTGTATTTTCCATTTTTAGAATATCTAAGTATAATAAACTTAGTAAATGTTCTATTGAGTTTTAGTAATAAATTTACATACTATATATTTATTTATCACCATTTTGATTATTAGTTTATATATTATTAACCTTATCTATATTAATAAGATCCACTTCTAATTTAGAGTTAAACAAAAGCCAATATTATCTACCTCTGTTCATTGTGCTTTTCACTCAATGTTCAATATATGTTTTTAGTCCCCTTTTCAAATATTCCATTTCTTTTATTTATTTGAAAGGTGCCAAAGGAGGGTGCCCTTTTAAAAAGTATGGATCACCATTATATTTTGTATGCTAGATTAGGATTGGATGAAACAATTGTAGATATTTTATTATCTCTTTATATTATACCACTAGTATTCCATCCATGACATGGAACCTAGACATATTAGGTTTGCTAATACTTGATATATTGTGGTTTACATATAATAAGTGTATCTCCACGAAATCCTTGAAGTCATACACCTCCTCAATAATGTAAGGAGTGAATGTACTTGATGCCTCTTGGAATGTTATGTAGGCATCCATGATACATGGCAAAGAAAATGCATCTAATTTCCATAATGATGCTTCTAATATACCAAAATCCCCATCTATATTTTCATGTGTGTGTCCCACTAGAAGGAAGAATACATATATAAAGTTCATTATTCTACTTGTTTTCAACATGGATGCAAATGTAAATAGGGTATGATTCTTGGTGTCAATGAAACATAATCTAGTTCTAAGTAGAGGATTGGTCGATATTTTTTGAATGAATTATTTTTAGTAAAAACACTAATTTATTTAGAATGGATAAACTTACATTTATACCCTTTTCATTTTTCACATATTTCATTTTGCAATAGTGCATCATGTAATGGATGTTTTGATGATCCAGTACGATTATATAATAAATCCACATATTCATTAGTGACTTGTTCTTTGAGCTTCTTGAGACACAAATTAATGTTGTGATTGTGTAATTTGCTCCATATTAAGCAAATAGTAGACCAAAGAATCCAAAACACTAGTCTTGTGTCTTTTTGTGAGCATACCAGTCATAGTAACTGGGAGGTTCATAACATTACTTATTGAATTATATTTCTTGTCCATACTTGGTATGTAAGTTTTCATTTTGTCCATTTTATCATACATAATTCATAATAATCCTTAAGGTTGTTCCTATGATTACAATCTATGGGAATAGTAATGTGCATGACAACTTTAAATTTATTCATTATGTACCTTTTGTTCTTCTTCAAGTTTTGAGAGTTATTCTTGGCATGTGGTGACTCTATATTTATTATACATATTTGTACACTCGTCAAACTTGGTGATGAAGTTATTCTTTACAATAAAAATATGTTGAAATTTTTTTATCATTATCCTATTGAATTATGGCTGAGACATAGGAGGAAGGTTAAAAAAAATGAGCTCCTCATTACACTTATTTGCCATTTTCTAATTTTGTATTATGTATAGAATTCTATAAGTGGTATTTGAGGAACTTTTATTCCATCATGTCCTATAGAAAAAGTCAAATGTGGAGAAATATATGAATTTATCTTAATTATTCCTAATGTGTAAGCAATTATTGTAGCAATATTTGACCTTTATTTATCTTTCCCATTGTTACCATTTATAACACCACTGCCACTACTTATCCAATGATATTTGTGATTGTAGAAAATGCTCCTTGGGTACCCATAAGCTTTGTGTGATGCATTTTGACAAACATCCATCTCATTAAATTTTATTTTATGTACATCCATAGATTGCTCACCCACATTAAATATAGCATTTTTTATTAATGCATCTAACATAAATTTATGTCTGGATTCTTCATTTAGGGCTCTAGTTTTGTGCCATAAAACTTTGACTGAAACAATAGAATTTTTTTTGAGACAATCTGATTTGAAGCAATGATATTCAATATTTTCTACTTCATCTAAAAACATTAACCATTTTATATCATCATCAAATTTTTGATATGATGAATTGGGTAGAGTGGAATTCAATTTTTGATGTTTCTGAGCATTCTAGGGTATTTTGATCACCTTTTTATAAGGATTATAATTATTAGTATCAAAATAAACTAGATATACCAACTAGGGTTGTCACTCTTCTAATGCATCCCACATGTTGACCTTAACCTCTTTTGGGACTTCCTTAAATATGATATCTATGGGAGAATTGTCTATGTTGGCCAATTTCCAATCATACCATTATATGAGATATTATTTATATATGAAACATCCATTACAAATAAGGTTGAATACGCTATCAATATACATACCAAAGGTATTGACATATAATCATTTAAATTATATCATATCTCCTTCAAGTACATTTTTAATTATTCCCTATACAACATATTTATTCACAAATGAGCATAAACTAATCAATTTGACACCAACAACTTTTAACTTCAAATTGTGTTCACTATCATATACAAGGGACATACCATTAAACTAATCAATCTCTTTAACCATTATGATGCTTCCTATTTCACAAAAACCAATTTTTTTATTATTCAAGATATTAATTTCTCGGGTTATAGTAAATTTTAGAATTCAAAACATAAATTTAATATATTTTTGACCATTACACCAAAATTTAGGGGTCCCAATCTCTCTTCATAAATTTTATGATGTTTTAGTACGTGAGTTATAAACCCTTGGGTTATGTCATCACTTTTGCAATAATATTTGTGTTTGAGAACCACAATTTTTGTAACAAAATTAATTTTATCTATAGGTATTGTATTGATGGTGATTTCAATGTCATCATTATAATTTCTCTCTTCCATGACAACACTATAATCCTCTGAGTCACTATATATGTGATCACTATAAATTGGTGGAATTAACAAATATGTATGATTTGACAATTCTCTCTCTTCTTAGGAAATGGAGTATCCTTTATTCTTGACATATATCAAAGTTTTAAATACATCAACTAAAAAGGGAAATAGTAATTTTTCATTAAATACCATGTTAACACTGACAAGAACAAATAATCTTCTCATGTATTTATAATTTAGTGCCCTCATACTTCGATACACTTTGCCCACTACAACTTTGGTGCCTTTTAAAAACAAATCCAATTGATCATCCACTCAAAATGCAAGAGACATAGATGCTATAATATAAAAAATAAACATGAGATAAAATAAAATCTATAAAACCACATTAGTTTATAAATAAATCAAGAAATAAACATTAATCTGAGATGAAAACAAATATGTAAATTATATTAATACAAATGTAATATAAGTCTCAAATAAGTATCTCTATGTTGTTTTAACCACCAAATATGAGGATCAAAATTATACTCTCAAGGGGTTAAATTTGACAATCAACCCTTCAACTTTCCATAATTCTATAAGGAATTAGTACTTACATTGGGTAAATTACTATTTACATTGTTAGTTATTTACCATCTATAAATACTATTATATTATTATTTAGTTGGTTAGCATATTATTATTGTGAATAAAAATAATAGTTATGTATATAGATTGATATTGTTAGAGAGTATTACTAGGGATATTGGGAGGATATTACATGTAAAATAATCTCCTAGATTATAGGTAAGACATTTCTTATATAATTATTTAATGGGATTAATGAATATAATAGAAAAATATAGAGTTATTTATGTGAGTTAATATTATTCTCTATGTTTGTTCAAGTTCATCAATTTGTATGAGTTAAATATTTATATAAAGATCCTATAAGTGTAGTAATTAGTATTATAGCAGTGCTTGATCTCTATGTGTTGAAGGGTTAGAAGAAAAAGAGGAGCCATTGTTTTATACTTCGCTTCTATAGATGAAAACAATGTGAAGAACTCTGTAACATAGTTTTATTGAATTGATATTTAATAACATGAAAACATTTTGAATCTATTCAAAGATATGATTCTAGGATTTTATCATTTAAAATCAATCTATCTAGAGTCTCAAAAAATGTGCTAAGATAGAATAATTTTGTGCATTATTATGAAAGTAGATTTCATGGGTCTATAATCTTATAAAAATCATCTAAATTCATATAGAATAAATAGATCCACATATAATCCTACAAAGAAGGAGATCATACTTTTAGTGTTAATTCTACTCATTGGAAGTCATGTTAATCACTATTTAAATCCATCACTTTGGCCTACTCATACATCATGCATTCAAGCTTCCATTAACTTTAGCTCATCATAAAGTCTAGGTACATTTCAATGTTGTTTTTTAATCCATATTTTAAGGCAATGGTTCATGAAGCATTTAGAAAAATTCATGGATTCTATATTGAATGTATGGCCAATGTTCATGATTTCCATGTAAATCTACCATAGTGTATATCATTAGAATGTTTGCAAGTTCTATTCAGCCATGTGCATTTGATTTCTAATCCACTTTCAAATGATCTATTTTCTTATGGTCTATCATCATTTAATTATGCAAGACAAAGAGTAAAAAAAACATACCATCCAGATCTAGATTCATGCAAATAAATTAAGAACTATATTTCTATATGTAGTCCATAAAATATCTATGCAGCCATATGATATCTTCTATATCAATCTACCAAAGCATATGTCATTATCTTTATATAAGCATATGCCTATGTAGTTTTATTATTAATAATAATTTGCATTGATAGGTGTCTTCACTTTTAGTTTTTTTATTTAGTTTTAGTCTATTCATCATACTATAGTTTTTAATATTTTATGTTGAGTCAAATATCTATTGTGGTTAGTAGTTTATTAAATAATAGTCAAGTTATTTATAATCAATCAAGTGTCATTATATGTAGTCAATTAGAATTGAGTTGTGTCATAAGATAGAGTTGGAATATAAAAAGTATTTAATCCTTAGTCAATTATATGTAATATCAAGTGACCATGAGATCCAATTTATAATTCATATGTCCAACTTATGGGGTGTCTTGTCATAAAAAATGACATATAAATTGAGCTTCACCACCAAATTTGCTAAGTAAGTAGAAGACAAAAGAGGTTGGAGGCAATAGAAGAAATAGGAATTTTAAAAACCTCTCGCCAATCATTAATGGTAGGGGTGAACTTATAATATGATGACTTGATTTTTAGTTATGTGGTGTGAAAAATAAGAATAGATATAGTATGTTCCTATTCACTTATGAGTATTCCCCATGTAACCCATTTTGTAGAAACATTGTATAATGTTGATCAAAATGTATTGTAGTAATCATGATTCTTATAAAAGGGTTTGTGGTGATCCTATGAAAAATTATTTATGAAAGGTTATAGGTAAACCTGTGTAAAACCATTTGTGAAAGGTTATTGGTGAACCTATAAAACCATTTGTGAAATTTTATTGGTGAACCTACAAAACCATCTATGAAATGTTATTAGTGAACCTATTGGGTAATGTTGTTGGCCTAGGATAATTAAAGCAATAAGTACATATATGGAGGATGAATAGAAGTGTGGGTGCCTATTCATACCTAAATGGTCACTATATCCATTCATGAAAACCATCTGTGAAGATACAATGTGTTAGATTATTGTGCAAGCCCAATGTTGCATAATTGAAGAGAATATCATGAGCACACAAAGGTGGCACATTAAAATCAGAGAATGGGATATGTTTTACCATGTAAATAGTAAGGGGGAATGTTAAGGATTAGTATTTACATTAGGTAAAGTATTGTTTACATTGTTAGTTATTTACCATGTGGTAAATACTATCAGATTATTGGTTAGTTGGTTAGAATATTATTTTGGTGAATAAAATAATAATTATGTATGTATATTTATATTTTTAGAGAGTAATATTCAGGATATTGGAAATATATTATGGGTATAAGAATATCTTAGATTATAGGAAAGACATTTACTATATAATTATGTAATGGTATGAATCAATATAATAGAAAATATAGTGTGAATTATGTGAATTAATATTATTCTCTATGTCTATTCAAGTTCATGAATTTGTATGAATTAAATATTTACATAAATCTCTTGTAAGTGCAATAAATTCAACATTTCCCTTAAAAAGTTAGGTCAATTCATCTTTAAAGAATGAAATATATACAATGTACTAATTAATATATAATGGTACATAGATTTAATTATAGTCCAATAAGATACTTAACAGTCCACCCAAATTTACCCATTTTCATCTCGTAAGGTTTTTAAAAATTCACACATGATCCACATTTAATAATTAAAATGTTTAAAATTGTTATTTAGTAGATTGTCAAATTTAACCTGTCTCTAATGAACCAATAAAGTAAGGCACAAAATTAGGAGGTAATGAAGGGGAAATCATTATTTTTTTAAGGAAGGTTTAGGTAAATAATTGATGTTGATATTTTTGGTGTCATCTTTCTTCTTTCCTAGACTAGCATTGACTGTTATGCCTTGAAATTAGGGATACCAACATTTGATAAACTCAATTTGTTAAAGTTTAACCCTAAAATATAGATTAACGGGAATATAATGTTAAATGGGTAGAGATATCCTAAGGCACAAAGATGTTAGAGTGTCTCTAAATTATGTCAATTTTTTTTAAAACTCAAATAAAACATATACTAAATTTATTATGCTGAGATGTTAAAGATAGAAAGTGAAATTATGTTTGATATTGTAATGATAATAAAAACAAGATAGATAGTTTTGATGATAATAAAAATATGGATCTATAACGTGAATAAAGTATACTAGATCTAGATTCTAGATCAGTCCCTTGATTCTATAAATTGTGCCTTTATAGTCACAAACACTTACGTCGACCTAAGATGGTTGTGTTGACACTATAATTTGAGTTTGATGCAAGTGTCTAGTATAAAATATCTACTAAAACTAGATTCAACCACTTGGATGATTTTGGGTTTTATCTCACCTTCATTTTGGTGTATTTAGATATGGGTCATGGACTGTCACTCCTTGTTAAATAGAAAAACCCTAGTTCTTCATATTCACAATGGCTATGGGAAAAATGGTTTAGTGGGCACATGGTGTTAAACTACTAAAAAAACCATATGTAAATAAACACTACCTAAATATCCAATATAATTTGAAGATGGATTTATAATTATGTAGTTTTGTCCTACATATTGTCTTGTATGTGAGTCATACAATGTGTGATAAGCAAAGACAATAGTGACCTAGCTTGTTACTTGAAAAATAAAGCTTTTGGGATATTCATTTAGTGATTCATACTTGTAGATATGTTGTCCTTATTATTGATACATAAATAGGATAATATATGGAATCTTTTCTCACTCGAGTGCTTGAGAAAGCTTTTGGTAAGTTGCCTCATGAGTTGATAGGTTTTTCCAAGTGAGGAATGAATGAGGGTTGATATTATATTTATACCAATCCATTTAGAGAATATCTCACATTAAAATACTTACACTAACCATTAGGATTTATTTCATTAGTAAATTGGATTACTTTAAGGTTCTTGACACTTGCATTAGAATAAGACACTTGCATCGACATAGGTGTCTAACTAGGACATAAGTGTCAGATAGCTAGAAAGTAGGTGTAGGTCCAAAACTTGTAGATATGGAAGATAAGTAGGTTTATAAAATTTTGGGTTAGATATAATGTTTGAGTTATCAAAATACAATTATTAGACTAAGATATAATTAATTAGGCACAAAGAGATAGTGTATGTGAGCCTTTTGGCAATGGTAAAGGTTTATAAGATGAAGGTACATCCATAATATGTATTTTTCAAGCATACAAGACTAAGGTGATATATAATTCAAAAATAGTGTCTAAATTTTTGTCCTTTTAATCTAATAGTGAAATTTTTAGTTTAAAGGAGAAGAAATGCATCCCTAGGTATGTATAACACACCTTGCCTTTATTTGAGTCCAAATTGAGAGATTTTTTGGTGATTGACCTATTAAAAGTGTTTTCATTGATGTCAATGTCAATGTAATTGATACAAAGATGCATCTAGTAAAGATTCATGGTGAGTGGTATATGATACATGAGCTTGTGTGATTGATAAAACAAGGAATCCATATGATAAGAGAGAATTTGAAGGCAACCTGCTAATTATTTTGAGGTTGATGTCAAGGTTCAAATTAATTAAAACACATTTGAGTATTAATTATAAAGTAAAATATGTATTTATAAGCCTATACATGACTCTATTAATATCATGAAGAGAGCTTATGAGAAGGTATGATTACTAATTCATGAGTACAAGATGTCTTGAGAAGCCTAGACATGACACTAGCCATAGCATGAAGAGACATTGTGAGAAAGTATGAGCTTGGTGGCATGGTGATATGGATGCACAAATGAATAATAGGTTATATAATGTTTTTTTATCATTAATATGATTCATTTGATCACTCAGGAGAGTTTCAAGGTGACCCTACAAGGGTAAGACCTTAAGTCCAAGTCTATAACTAGACTAGTTCTAGACCCTGCCTGAGCTAATGAGGTATCATGATCTATTATCAAGGCCTATTAAGTATTTAAAGATTATTTTAGAATGATATAGGTTTATTTATTTTTATAATTAGGTGGAAAGTGAATGGAAATAAACTTTAATATCAACTTTTAGGCCTAATATGGTATGTTGGTTAAGGTCTAAGAGAAAAGAGAGAGATCGTATGGCTAGATGGAGTATTAAGATTAATTTCCAAGACAAGTGTGAGTATTCGAGAATTTAAAAAAAAACCTTCATGTTTTTTAAAGTATGTTTACCAATTTTTAGGTAAAAATTTTAAGGTTAAGTCAAGAAAAAGTGTTTTGATGTCTCTCATGTGCATATAATGAAGGGTTCTCAACCCAGAAGAACTTTGAAGTGTTCATTGGAACATATATCATATTCATGATAAATTAATATATTCATGATAGATTTTAAAGGTTCATAGATAAAAATTCGAGGCATTAGATTTTGGATTAAAGGGCTATACTTTATGAATCATAATTAACACTAGAAGATGGTTTAAACCCTCAAAGAACCCTAATATTGACCTGATATGAAATAATTTGTTATATAGTGATCATAATGGATTGGTATGGATAATTAATTGATTTTAGGTTTTATTAAACTCTCCCAATCATCTCTAGGTGTGATTTTCTTATCAAGTGAGTGAGTGAAAACTACAAGAAAGGCTTTATTTCTTAGATATTTTCTATAGCAGTCAAAGTTGACCCAAGTAAAAGTTGATAAATGGATGGAGGAAAAATTTTAATATTTTTATTCTATGTATATGGATGTTTCTATTCAATTTATATCCCTAATGTGTTCTAAATTGATCATCCAAATTGACTAGTCACTAACAAGCCTAATGGTGAAAATAGTGAGAAATCCAAGTAGAAGTGAGAAGGTGATTAGGGATGTGTTATTATGGAATAGGGATGAATCCAAGTGCATCAATAAAATTTTAAATACTTGTAAGACATTCTCATATTGGATATAATTTTTTTATGTCAGTAAAAATGATGAATTTTTTTCTCATAAGTTAACATGTCTAGTGCACATGAGACAATAAAGGTGTAAGGTTATGAGATTGGTCTACAAGACCAATATTTCCATTTAACCATATTATATTTATATATAATAATGGTATAATTATATAATAATATAATTCAAATGCATTATTAATCTATATAAATGCTCATATAAGTGTTTGAAGGTCGTTGTCAACATGACATTGTTTCAAGGCAAACTGGCAGTTCTAGGTAAGTAAGTTGAAATGATGAGTTTGAGGTTTTATACCCTGAGTTTAATTTTATAATTCACATGATGTTTTTTATTATAAATTTATGATATATATATATATATATATATATATATATATATATATATAAAATTTTTATAAGGTTTTATAGTCATTTAAAGTGATTAAAATTTTGAGTCCAAAAGGGGTTGACTGGTTCAGGTTTGATTGTGTGTACTAAAAACAACAAACTATCTACAAGACCAATAATTTCAATTAGATATCATGATATTTTTATTATATATTTTTATGAGGATTTTTTAGGATTATTTTAATTAATTTTAAGTCTTTGATTGTGTTCTTTTAGGTGTCATAAGTTCAAGTTTCCATGACTATGTTTTGAGGCTAGATGGTAGTTCTGAGTGGGCTACTTACGGAGAAAGGTTTGATTTCAAGTAATGAAGTATAAATCATATGTTTATGAATATGAGGTCATTTAAATTTTGTATATATGATTTTTTTCCATGGTTTTTCGTAAAAATTGTGTTTATGCTTTAGTTCTTCAAGACATACTTTCTAAGTATGCACAAACCTAATTATGAACATTGTTAATGGTGTGTTTTAAGTGGTGGTTGAATATCAAATTTTTTTTGAAACATATATGAGATTATAAAGGGTATATTTTAATTTTATTTTATTATATATTTCTATGTGATGTTTTTTATTATGTTCAAAATAGGGCAAATTATACCGTGTCCTAAAAATAGACCTAATAGGATTAGGTCTCCATGAGACCTAAAGATGAGATAAAGCCTAATTAAGGTAGGTCAGACCTAAAGGGACTCAAATCACATTTGATAATTTTTTATGAGATTTAATAAGATCTATTTCATGTCTTAACTAATAGGCTAATGGTTTTTTTCCAACCAAAAAGGATATGAACCAGATACTTGTATAAATACAGGGTAATTTTAGGCCTATTAGAGTGTGTATGCATGCAAGCAAATGAAATAACATATTGTAGAGCAGATGGAGGTCTTGTATACCATAATAATAGAATATAATATCAGTGATTAATATTTTATAGAGGCCATGTACATGAAAATCAAGGTCATATCACCTAATTGAGTTAAGAAGAGGATTAGTTGAGCAAAGAAGCCTAAAATGTAGTTTGAGAGGAATAAAAGAGAGAGGAGATGAATAAGGAGATCATCATTTTTTATATTATAAATAAATTATTTTTATCATGATCAATGGTTTTTTATGGTTGATTTGGTGTTGATTCATCTTGGGGGTTGGTGCCTCCTTACAAGTTGGTGCTTACTAAATCCTAGCTGAGTTGATGCTTAGCTAGTTAGGGTTCTTGCTCCATTTGAAGTGGGTGATTCACTAGATTTAGAATTAAAATTTTAAATATTTTATTCCATTTGTATATATTAGTGGGTTTTATTCCCCTTATGTGATGTGTTCTTTAATTTCATGCTTATGTGGATAGGTGTTTTTTATTACAAGATCTACATGCTTATTTGATTATTTCATGATTTATTAAGTAAGATTGATAAGAAAGTTTTTGAATACTGATTCAAACCCCCAAAATTATTTTTATTCAATGATTTTGTATTAGAATAAGGTTCTTTTAATCAGGTCTAAAAGCTTACAAGAGATCCTATAATCAAGGATGAATAGTCAGCAAGCTCAAGGTGGTTTCTCTACTGATAAGTCTCCATTATTAAATAGATATAATTATTCCTTTTGTAACATTAGTATGAAGATACATTTTATGTCTCAAGGTCATGATATTTGGTTAGTTGTGGATGGATATAGTTATATTTCTACTCCACTAACTGATGTAATAAGTAAGAAGGCTAGTGAAAGCAACTCCAAGGCAATGAATGTCATTTTTTGTGGCCTATCATAGGTAGAGATTTTGAAGGTGATGCACTGTGTATCAGCCAAAGAGATATGGGACATATTAAAGACTATATATGAAGGAGACACCAAGGTGAAGATGTCCAATTTACAAACCCATAGAAGATAATTTGAAATTAGAAAGATGAATGAAGATGAAACCATTGAATCATACCTATTAAAGGTTGATGAAGTCATAAATGTCATTAGAGGATTAGGAAAATAAGTGAAAGAGTCTACAATTTTTTAAAATATATTAAGATCTCTAACTTCTAATTTTGATTTTAAAGTATCTACATTAGAAGATATGCAAGATTTGGACAAGCTATAAATAGATGGGTTCCATGGCATCTTGACTACCTATGAAATGAAAAAAATGAAGACCTCTCAAGTAGGAAGAAACTTTCAAAGTTGAGAATAAGTCAAAAGTCAAGAAGGTCAAGTATGAGGAATGTTTATATGTTGATGATGATCAAATAATATCCATGTTTATAAATAAATTGAGGTTTAGATCTAGTAAGTGTAAGGGTAAGTTACCTTTAAAATGTTTCAACTATGGTAAGATTTGTCACATTGCATCCAAGTGTCCTAACAAGGATAAAACTGAGCATAATGAAGAACATGATGAACTTCATGGAGATGATAAGAAGTTATATAAGATTGATAACAAAAAGAGACATTTCAAGAAGAATGAAAATAGGAAAGGGTCATTCAAAAACAAGAAAATTTTCTATACAAAATAAGATAACTCGTCTAATGTAAGTGATACAAGCACATCTAATAGTGATGATGGTAGTAATGAACCTAAACATGACAATAATAAAACATTATTCATGGTTATATAATTAGATAATGAGGATTGATCAAATTGGAAAGGCCTTATGGTTGATATATAATTAGATGAATAAGAAGTTGAAATAAATCTTGAGGTATAATTGGTAAGCACCATAGAGAAGTTGAAATTCCAAAGAATAAATAATCATAAAATAATATCATTAATTAAGGACTATGAAGAGCATATTGATTTGTTTTAGGAGATATTGAGTAACACTTTCAAGGAGTATGATGAGATAATCAATCATATTGAAGCACAAATGGAGATAGTCAATACAAACCTAAAGGCTAAAGAGGAAGAATGCACTAGATATAAAACTAAAGTGGAATCATTGAAATTTGAATTGAATCAAGCATCTAACAATATGAGGACCTTTGTGAAGTTTGAAAAGAGCACTAAGGCTCTAGATGACATCTTGAGTAGTCAAAAATCTACAAGTGACAAGGAAGGTCTTCATTTCAAAAAATGTCAAAAGGTGAAATATCAAGTTAAGGAGAAGGCTATTAAAGATAAAAAGGTCAATATGAAAAGACCTATCAAACAACCTAATGCTATGAATTATGCTATTTCATTCAATGGTTATTTTTTTTTATGTATTCAATTTGGTCATAGAGCAAGAGAGTGTAGAAGTCACTCCAAAAATGAGTACTCATGGGACTATGGAAGGAGTCACAGTTCACATAAGTCAAATGGTATGTATAATGTTGTTTGATATAGTTGTTAAAATATAGTACACATTTCAATATTTTTTCCTGATAGAGATAGAAGGTCATCAAGTCAAAACAAGAAGTTTAAATCTCTTAGAGTGCAAGAAAGAAGATAAATGAATGTATGGAAACCAAAGATCATAAAGATGAGTCATGATCAATCTACAAGTTCAAGTGGAATGTTTGTTGTGATAAAGCATACTTCAGATGAAAAATAAAGTCAAGAATGTATTTTCTCATCTCACATTGATGATCAAATAGTTAATGAAGAGGTCAAGCCTATATTGATAATCAAATCTAAAAGGACACCGAAGGATATTCAATCTTGTAAGAGCATGGAAATCTAAGAATATCCTAAACTTGTGTTGTTTTAGTACTCTATGGAAAGAGGTGACTTCATTAGGATTCATGGATAAACTATTTAGTTACTAGAAACATGGTATATTCTTGGTTTAAGGGGGATCTATTTAGGTTGTTGAATGAGTTTTATCTATGCTGAGAAGTGGTCTTGTAATTTGAGTTCATTTGAAGGAGGTATGCATGAAGTAAGGGGGATCATGTTGAATTAATACTTCATATTCTATGTGTTGAACTCTTGTTAAAAATAAGGTGTGATTCTAGATGATAATTTTAGAATACCTTTTTCATTAATGTCAAATGGGGAGAAAGTCCAAGAAGGGAGATTGACTAGACTAGGGGAGATGAGAGTGATCAATTTGAAGAATATTTTGCCATCAATGACAAAGGGGGAGTTTGTTGAAAAGTGTTGTCATTGATTTCAAGGATGATTTAATTTATTTCAAGGTTGATTTCATTGATTTCAAGGTCCATCTGGTGAAGATGCTTGGTGAGTGATCTATGAGACATGAGCTTGTGTATTTGTTGAAATAAGGAAGCCATATGACAAGATAGAATTTGAAGTCAACCTAATGTATTTATATTAATATATAATTTTAAGGTAACCTAATAATTATTTTTTTGTTTATTTCAAGGTTTAGATCAATAAAACATATTTTATCACTAGTTCTTGAGTACAAGATATCTTGAAAAGCTTATACATGACACTAGTCATAGCATGAAGAGACCTTATGAGAAGGTATGAGATTTTTGGCCTAGTTAAATGGATGCACATAGGCAAAATATTCTATATGAGGTTTCTTGAGAATTAATATGAGGTATTGGATCACTCAGTATAGTTTCAATGTGAGCTTACAGGGGTAAGACCTTAAGTCCAAGTCTACAACTAGACTAGTTCTAAACCTTGCCTAACCTAATGAAGCATCATGATCTATTATCAAGGCCTATGAAGGATGTAAATTATTATTTTATCATGATATATTTTTCTTGAGTTTTATAATGAGTTGGATATTTCATGAAAAGAAGGTTGAAGGTCAAATTTTAGGCCTAATATGGTATGTAGGTCAAGGTCTAAGAGAACAAAGAGAGAGAGTATGGCCTAATGGGGTATCAAGATTAGTTTCCAAGTCAAGAATGAGTATGTGATAATTTAAATAGGTGTTTCATGTTTTATAAATTATTTTTACCAGGTTTTAGGTCAAAATTTAAAGGCTAAGTCAAAAAAAAGTGTTTTGAGGTCTCTCATATGCACATAATGAAGGGTTCTCAACCCAATACAAACTTTCAAGTGTTCATTGGAATGTTTAACCTCTACATGAGAACCTAATATATTCATTGTATATTAGTAATGGTCCTATCTCAAAATTATAGGCATTACTTTTTGGATTAAGGGGCTATGATTTATGAATAATTGTTAAGACTAGAAGATGGTTTAAACCCTCAAAGAACCCTAATAGTGACCTGATATGAAATAAGTTGTTATAAAGTGATAATAATGGATTGGTATGTCCAATAAAGTGATTTTAGGTTGTATTACACTCTCCCAAGCATTTCCAAGTGTGATTTTTTTATCAAGTAAGTGAGTGGAACTTACAAGAAAGGCCTTATTTCTCAGATATGTGTTGTAGCAATCAAATTTTACCAATTCAAAGTTGATAAATAGATGGAGGAAAAAGGTTTATACTTTTATATTATGTCCATGGTGTTTTTTTTTAGGTTCAAACCCTTATGGGTGCTAAACTAGTCATCCAAGTTGACCAATCACTAACAAGCCTAATGGTGAGAATAGTGAGAAACCCAAGTAGGAGTGAGAATGTGATTAGGGATGTGTTATGGAATAGGGATGAATCCAACTTCATGGATAAAATTTTAAATAATTTTAATACTTTAAAATTTTGTATATAAGTTTTGGAGGTCAGTAAAAATGATGAAAATGTTGCTCATAAGCTAACCTATCTAGTGCAGATGAGACAATGAAGGTGTGAGGTTATGAGATTAGTCTACAAGACCAATATTTCATTTTAAACATAATATATTTATATATTATAATGGTATAATTATCTCATATTATCATTAAAATTCATAAATAATCTCTTTAAATGGTCATACATGTGGTTAAAGGTCATTATCATCGTGACTGTGCTTCAATGTAAACTAGGAGTTCTGAGTAAGTTGCAATGATGAGTTTGAGGATCTGTGCCATTATTTGAATTTTATAATTAAAATTATGTTTTTTTTGATAAATTTATGACCTATACATTATTTTTATAAGTTTTTAGAGTAATTTAAAGTGATTTTAATGTTGAAGCCAAAAGGGGTTGACTGGTTTAGGTTTGACTATGTGTATTGAAGATAACAAATTGGTCTGCAATACTAATAATTACCATTATAGATTATGATATTTTTATTTTATATTGTTATAAGTATGTTTTATGATCATTTTAATTCATTTTAATTCCTTTAGTGTGTTCTTTCATGTATCATAATTTCAAGTTTCAATGACTATGAGGCTAGTTGGCAGTTCTGAGTAGGCTACTTACAGAGAAAGGTTTGAGTACTTTTTATCCAAGTCATGAAGTATAAATAATATGTTTATGAATATGATGTCATGAAATTTTTTTGTATGTTATTTTTTTCCATGGTTGTTTGGAAAAAAAATTATGCTTCAATTGTTCAAGGGAGACTTTTTGAGTATGCACAGGCCTAATTATCAACAATGTTAATGGTGTGCTTCAAGTGGTGTTGAATATCAAAAGTATTTTGAAGCATATATTATATTATTAAGGGTATATTTTAGTTTAATATGATTTTATCTTTCTATTTTATGTGTTTTATTATGTTCCAAGGAAGACAAAGTGTCATATGTCCTAAAAATAGACCTAATAGGATTAGGTCTCAATGAGACCTAAAGTTGAGATAAGGCCTAATTGAGGTAGGATAGACCTAAAGGTAATAAAATAATGTTTGATCCATTTTTATGATATTTAATAATATATATTTCATGGCTGATTTAATATTTTAATGTTTTTTATCTGACCAAGAAGGATATGAACAAGATACGTGTATAAATATAAGGCAGTTTTAGGCCTATTAAAGCATGTGTGTGCAAGCAAATGAAATAACATATTAAAAATTAGAGGGAGGTATTATATACCATAAAAATAGGATATATTATCAGTGATGAATATTTTATATAGGTTATGTACATGAAAATAAAGGTAATATAACCTAATCAAGTTAAGAAGAGGACTAGTTAAGCGAAGAAGCCTAAAAGGTAGTTTGAGAGGAATAGAAGAGAGAGAAGAGATGTATGAGAGACAAAGTATTTTGAATTTGATAAATGGTTTCAAGTGGTTTATTTGGTTCTAATTATTCTATAGGTTTAGTGTCTCCTTGAAAATTGGTGCTTGTTAAATCCTAGCTGAGTTAGTGCTTAGCTAGTTAGGGTTGGTGCTCCATGTGATATGGGTGTTTCACTAAATTTAGTGTTTGAATTATAGTAATGTATTCCATTTGAATATGTCAGTGGGTTTTATTCTCATTTAGTATTTTTCACATATTTTATGTGTTCCTAAATTTCATGTTTATGTGGATATGTGTTTTTTCTTGCAAGATCTACATGCCTATTTGATTCTTTCATGATTGCTTAAGTAAGATTGATAAGAATTTTTTTGAAGACTAATTCACCCCCCACCACCCCCCCCCCCTCAATAAATTTTATTCCATCATGACTTGCAACCAATAACATGTTAAATTATATAATTAGTGCATATAATATAAAATTGAAAGCATTGAAATGCTTGAAATTGAAAGAGAGCAAGGTTTAGGAGTACATTGGTGTATCAATGCAACCATATTTCCTTTTAGAAATTTTATTTTAAATATATATCATTATGAAGCACTAAAACTAAGATTAGGATAAATATAAATTTAGAATGTGTATATATAGAGAGAGATAGATAGAGATAGAGATAAAGACATAGATAGAGATAGAGATTAGAGGATGCATTCCTCCAACCTTGGAAAAAAGATGAGTTTCCACCTAGTAGTTGAGATTAGCTTAACCATGCAACCCAATCATACTTATAACCTAGTGAATTTTAGTGAACAAATTCAACTCACACTAAAAATATAGTGAGTCTAGATGATGTAATCATGTCCAACTTATAAACTTGGAAATATTGAGTGATTTAATCACCTTACCATAAAAAAATCAAACCAACTACTATAGTAGATTGGCTTAATACATTATGTAAAATTCTAACCTAGTGGGTGATGATAGTCCCTAAAAGTGTTTGAAATCTAAAAATAATTTCATTTTACAATATTAAGCACACATTAAATATAATATGCACCTTAGATATGTTTCATGTTGAAACTATGTATACCAATGGTACCAATGTATATAATTATTTAATGTGTATTTGAATCATATAATTGCACAATTTGGTTAATTTTAAACTGTGTAAGTGTGGAGAACATGTTTTAAAAACATGGCCCCCACTATAATTTAAAACCAAAAACTATTTTAAGTGTGTATAACATGATTCTAAAATGCGCCCCCATTGAATCTAAATATAATAACAAGTGTAAGTGCTAATGTGGAGAACATGTTTCCAAAATATGCTCCCACTGTAATCTGAATCTAAGAACCTATGTAAGTGCCAATGTGGATAACATGTTTATAAAACATGTGCCCACTGTAATTTGGATATTATAAATATTGAATATATATAGATAATATGTTTCCAAAACATATCCCCACTATAATCTGAACTATGAAAAATGTGAAGAACATGTTTTCAAAACATGCACCCACTACAATTTGAATATGTGAACCAATGTGGAAGTCATGCCTCTATGGCATGACCCACTAATATGCACCCTATTTAAGGTGATGGAAATTAGTAACTAGTAGTTATCTTACCTCAAAAGGATAAGATAACCATGTAAAGTGTGAATTACCATGTAACATATAGAAGGAACATGTGTGTGTGTGTGTGTGTGTGTGTGTGTGTGTGTGTGTGTGTGTGTGTGTGTGTGTGTGTGTGTGTGTGTGTGTGTGTGTGTGTATATCATTGAAGCATTAAGAATGTGATCACACATAGTCTTAAGATGCATGATGTAGATCATGTCAATGTATATATAGTAACAATACAATCTCAAAAATAAATCAAGTACACATACAAGATCACTTTAAAAAAATAGACGAAGGTCCAAGGAGAATACAAACAAGGGTCATATTCAAATACCACATAATCAAAAGGGCATGACTTAGTCAAATATCCAAAAAGCAAGAAATGGCCTATTCAAATGTCAACATATAATAATAAATGACATATTCAAATGTCAAAGAGGTAAAACAAAAGGCACAGGGGCCAAAAATAATGGAACATATTGAAATTCTCAAACAAGCAAAACAAGACATTTAAGGAAGTGAAAAAAGGAAAAGTATAAACAGCCAACATAAATATATCATACTAGTCTCTAGATATATGTGCTATCAAAAAATATTAATTACATAATATTAAGTACACTACAAAATATATAGGCATAGATAAATTCATGTGTAAGTACATATTTGAGCTCAAACATGATAATGTAAAATGACCATAAAATTTTATAATATGGATGTATCATGATCATAGAGATGGATGCCCCCAACTTCTTAGAGATGTGAGTAGAGGAAAAACCCAACATCCAAAAGTGCGTAGATCATGTATTTATATATTCTTTAATCACACTCAAAATATGTGTGAAATGCATGTATATATAAAATACTAATACTTCATCTACCAACATGGAATCAACAACAGTATGACAAGGAACTAACAAGATATGTAAATGCTAAATTTTTTTTTGGTTTTTTGATTTTTTTTTTAGTATTTTTGCAATATGTGAGACCTTTCAACCTTAACTTGGATCCTTTACATTTTTTGAATCATGATTGGATACGTGGAAATGGTATGTGGCATGTTATTTCTCATGTTTTACATGTGCATTAGAAGAACCAATGCTATCATTTGGAATATGGATCAATTTGCCTTCATGAGAAAAAATTCCTTGATAATTTTGGTCAATTTTTGCTTACATTTGATATAACCAAATATTTACCAATGTAAATGCATATGGAGATGTTTCTTGCATAACCCAAACTCGTGTTTGAATCACTTTAGGACCACAATAAATTGTTAATGTTATGTGACCCAAGGAGTCTTGCCAACTAACTTTTATTTGCAAGTTTTTAGATCAAATCCAATATGTTATAAACATCTTACATTGAAAGTATTGTTTATTTGTGTAGGATCAATATGGTTATACCAAAAATAATCACCACCCATAAATAATGTGATTTTTGAATCTTTTTGGCAAGGAGGTTGTTTGATTTGTTTAATTTGAAGTTTCTTTAACTTACACACAAAATACTATTTGTTAGGGTCAATGAAACCTTTAGGTTGAGACATATAGATAAACTATTCTAAGTCACCATTCAAAAATACATTTTTAACATTCATTTTTTTATGCCATTTTCACTGTTATTTCATTCTAAAGATAATATTGTAAAGTATAATTAGATATTTTTTTATTTTTAGTGATCACTGGGTTGTGAACCTGATTCCTTTGGTAGATCATCAACTCTAAAATTTTGGTCATCAATGAGGTCTTGGACATTATGATTAAAATTAAAAACATATATTCATATAATGCCTGGGGCCTTGTTGATTATAAAAATAACCATTCACATCATACCCTTTAGGTAGAGGTCTAGTCATATCAACCTCTATAGGATGAGGGAGAGATATAATATGACACTCTACAAGTTTTTATAGTAATGAAGTGGGAGAATCAGGTAAATGTTTAAATTATCTTCTTGGTGCATTGGTTAATACAAGATACTTATGTTTTTATAATAGTGTATCAACCACTATTGTGTTATTTGTATGAGATATGGATTGAGCTATACATTTCTCATGTTTGCATAACCTTTTTACTTTGTATCCATATTTTATCAAATACCAAAGACAAAAAACATTTTTATAGGATTATGACATAGGATGATTTGTTTGTTGGATCATTACATTATGTTTGAAGGGATTAGTATCCTTTAGATGTGTGTAAATAAATCCATGATGACTAAGTTTTAAGCATATGTGTAAATTAGATAGAACCACATATATTTCATTTATCCAAGGCCATCCAAAAAATATATTTTATTTTGAATCATTTGGCATAATATGGCACAAAGTAGGTAATGTATGGGGTCCCATAGTAATGTTTAATGTTATTTTCCCCAATATTTTTTGTGAAATATTATCAAATCCTTAGATTTTCATAGTGGAAGGTTCCAAATCATTAGGACCAATGCCATGTAAGGAAAGACATGATATGTTACAAATGTTGATCCCTAAACCATTATCCACAATTACTATTTTTATAAATTTATTTCACACACCAACCTAAATTTATAATGGTAAACAATAATTTATGTGGTCTTGAGGTGGTAGATCCTCATTTTCAAAGGATATATAATGTTCAATCTTTTTGATAGAATTTAACAAAAAATACATATATAGAAGCACCACATTACATGGTAAAAAGGTAATGCATAATGCATCCAAAAGAATATACTTGTAATTGGAAGAGTGGTGTAGTAAGTCCCAAATTGAAGTTGTATATATAATATCATTAGAAGAGTTTGTGGCATGATGGATTCTAGATATTGGATCAATAACATTACAAAAATAATTATGAAAAGAGATTAAGTGTTGTTTTTAATTTAAAAACCTCTCATTATATTAACATCTACTTATTTATTTTGATGATACCTTGGATTTTCATCATACAATAACAAACTATTGCTAAAATTATAAATTATACCATAAAATGAGTTACGCATGCATTTATATTAAACATATTGATAGAAAATGAAATCTAATTTTTAACATGTAAAATATTGTTAAATTAGAAATAGAGAATCAAGAGACCCTAGAAAAATATATAGGGTTTTATGGATGAAAGGTTGGATTCACCAAATGTTTAAACCTAAATTCTAGATTAGGTGGAATCTAGGGTTAAAGGGGTAGAGATAGCCTAGGGCATAAGGATAGTAGACTATGTCTAAACATACCAATTGTTTGCAAAACTCAGATAAAACATATACTAATTTTATTATGCCAACATGATAAAGATAGAAAGCATATCTATGCTATATATTGTAATGATTATAAAAAAAGATACTTACCTAGTTCTGATGTTACTACAAATCTAGATCTTTAAAAGGTAAAAAGTAGACTATCTAGATTTTTTATTATTCTCATGATTCTAGAAATTATGCCTTTGTATTTGTAGACACTTTCATCAACCTAGGATGGTTGAGTCAATGATATTATTTGACTTGGATTTAGGTGTCTAGTACATAGTACCTATTGAAATTGAATGTAACCACCTAGATGCTTCTATGTTATGTGTTTCTTTCATTTTGGTGCAGTCATATATGGGTCATAGATTATCACTTCTTATCAAATAATAAGACCCTAGTTATTCATATTGAAATTGGATATGAATAAAAATTGGCTAGTGCACATATGTATTCGATCCACCCTAAATACCCCTCTATCAATGAGGGTTGCCTACATATACAATACTTTGAAGAGGGATTCAAAATTATGTATTTCTCTCCTATGTGTTGGCTTGTGTGTGAATCATGCAATACGTGATAATCAAGTACAATATTAACCTCACTTTTAACTTGGTAAATATAGTTATTTGGATGTTACTTTAGTACTTAAGACCTATATATATGTTATCCATATGATTAATATGTAATAGGAGAATATATGGAAGTTTTTCTCACTTGAGTGCTTGATAGAACAATTTTGGAAAGTTGTCTTGTGAGTTATTAGGTTTTTCTAGGTGACAAATGAATGAATGATGATATTATAAAAATACCAATACCTTTGCAGAATATCTCACATTAAAACACTTAGACCAACCATTAGGATACATTTAATTTACAAAGTGGATGACTTTAGGGTATTGGACACTTATGTTGACATAGGCGTCAAACTGGGATGCAAGTGTCTTGGCAGTGGGGAAATATATGTAGATCTAGAACTTGAAAAGATGGAAGATAATTAGGTTTATAACATTATAGGCAATATAAAAGGCTTGAGTCATCAAAATAACATTTATTAATCTAAAATATAATAAATTAGGCATAAAGAGATAGTGTATGCAATCCTTATGGTAGTGAAATGTCTAGAAGCTAAAGGTACATCCATGATATGTATTTTCCAAGTGGACAAGATTGAGGTGATATATATTTTATAAATATTATCTATAAGTACACTACCTCAATTTATTAAAATCCCTCTATTTTGACACATAATAGATGGAACTATCCCATCATTTTAACACAAAAGTACTTTAGAGAGTTAATAATAAGTATCATTATTATTGGTTTGAAAAGTAATTTTATTTTTGAATAATAATGTATTAATCACACACACACACACACACACACACACACACACACACACACACACACACACACACACACACACATAAAGTGTTTGTTTTGTGTGAAACTAATTTATATTTGAATAAGATTTGCTCTTCTCATTTAGAAATAAGGGTATATTTATTGATTGAAAGTAATTATTATTGACTATATATATTTTAGATACATATCACTATAAGAGGGATGTATGCACATTGTTTTTATAGTATTTTTTGTAACCATGCATTGAATACAATCTCACATAGATGCAACTCCATTGTATTTATTATAGTGAATTAATACATGAAAATTTTGAGGACATTGTGCCTTTGGTTATCTTGTGGAATGAATAATATTATTTTTTCTATTGTTACATTTTGTTCTTAATTTTATTTTTATGTAAAACCATTGAACATTAAACTATCAGTAATATGTATACTTTTCCATGTGGTAAATAAATTAAAATCCACAGTTATTTAATTGACAATATTAATTATTAATTTTTTTCTTCTTTCCCTTTTATTTATACAAGTTTTATTTCCATTTACATCATATTATAGTCACGTTCAAAAACTTAAAAAAACAACTATGACTATGAATATTGTATAAGCTTTACTTTTTTATGTGCTTTCTGATTTCAATAAAGGTAGCCTCACCTGGAAATAGAGGGACCCTATGTATGAAATAAATTAAGATAGATCTACAACTTATCATACTTAATTAATCCAAGATTAGATAAGGTAATCAACTAACACCTATCATGATAATATTTATATTGAGAGTATGACCAAATTAGATCCATCAAACCTAACTATGGGAGCACTTATCACACAACACTAAATGAAAGAGTACAAATCTTCTAGGAAAATAATATCATGTAATAAACCTAGTTAAGTATTATAATGCATAAAATGAAATATAATTTAGTGTTATCAAATCTTCTAACATAAATGGGGATGATCTAAAATAAACAAAATAAACAAGGGATCATGTAGGGAAATGGGGGCCTATATCACCTAAAGTGGAAGATGGCAAGCCAAGAAAACATGATACCTATACTAAGTTTAAGTGTAAAGGTAATATAATCAAGGAGTTATACATTCATACCTATTACTTTGTGAAATATTTATCTATCAAATGAAATTAAAAAGTTATAGATACTTATCTTTGAGAGGAATCATTGACCCTCAATCTCCCCTTGGCCAATAGTGCTTTGAAAGAGATTATTGTGGATTTGTAAGGATCACACTAGTTGAAATAAACTATAGGCTAAAATATTACCACTTACATCGAAGACTTACCACAAGATAAATTATCTTTCCTCTAAGGCAAACCCTAAGCAATGGCTCCTTCAAATCTATATGTAGCAAAATTATGTTTTGTAATGATGCAAAAATGAATGTTTATCTCTATTGTATTGAAATTAAAGTTATATTAATATAAATGGATAGGTCCTATGTATTCATAAATTATAGTTGATAAGGTCATCCTATCATGACTCAGATTTTAAAAAACTATAATTTAGCATTGAACTAAGTCAACCTAACTCAACCTAGTTTCATAACGTGTGTCATAGCTTTCAAAATTGGTTTGACCATGGTCACCCTAGTAATAAAAATGTGATTTTGATTAGTTATGGGATATTTGAGAGGATATTTTATTAGTGAGTATGATAAGTGGGGTTTTATTTCTTAGGGAGTTAAAAAACAAGAATTTTAATGAGTTTAGGTATGTTATAATTAACCAAAAATATTGTGAAGCATCAATGGTCTACCCACCCCTTTCTTGATGCAACCTTTAAGGCATACACTCAAATAAATTGAAACTCAAAAAGTTACCACAAGAGAGAAAATTTTAGTAAATTTTAAAGTTTTAAAAATATTGTGTATACATATGCACCACTCGAAGCTCATCAGGTATCACAAAAGTGTAACTATTGTCACTCAATTTTTTACCCTTAGAGAGGTAGTTCAAGCCTACTCTAATTGATTGAAAAAATGGGATTATACCTAGACCTGTGTACTATCTATAGTGAGGGTAAACCTCTAGTTTGAAAGGATAGCTCCCTTGATATATATATTTAGGCTCATCACCTATGGTACTAACTTGTTGGGATGAAAATGGATAGATAAACATGAAATAAACATAACCTAATAAGGCACTACACAAATTTTAACTCCACAAGACTATAATGAATTTACACTATAAAAGGTGATTCAAAAAATTGATCTCAACA
The DNA here is from genome assembly GCA_037957365.1 of Torreya grandis. Lineage (NCBI taxonomy): Eukaryota > Viridiplantae > Streptophyta > Pinopsida > Cupressales > Taxaceae > Torreya > Torreya grandis. The sequence continues at coordinate 15,174 of JARHVA010008784.1, read as the reverse complement.
TCCAAAGTTTCTCTAACATAAATATTTCAACATGGAGGTAAGATGCAATGCATTTATAAAGGTGGATTAATAAGATATATGATTGTAGACACTAGTATTATTAATTATACTTAAATACATATAATACCACTAACTACACTTCATGTGACCTTTTAGAGAGCAGACTACTTACACAAAACATGAAAGAGTAAGGTGAACACAAAGAGAGATGAATATCACTTGTCATTTAACTATGAGCTACTTAAAACACTTAGAAAAGAAGTTGAGAACTCAAAACTAGCTTTAAATATTTTATTCAAAGGAAAACTAAATACTCAAACTAGTAGGGTTTTTCCATACTAGATGTGGATTGTTTATAAATCTAAAAGTGATTGCTTATATTGAGAATTATCAAGAGAGAGAGGCGGTGTAGTAAAATAAGAGTAACAAGTGTTCATGTGATTTAAAAAAGGAAAGGGGGATATGGAATAGTAATAAATATAATTCTAAATCTATATGTATAACTCCTAAATATGTTCCAACCCTAGGAGTTAGAACTTGGCTTGACACCTTGACTAGCTTCTTGAAAACTATCCTTCTTTGCATAAGAAGAGTGATAAATGGAATTATAAATCATAAATTAACAATTAATTCCTTCATAAAAAATTATTGGACACATATAATTCCTTATTAAACTCTTCTAATCTAACATTTCATCATTCATGTGTATAGGTGTCTTGAAACTCTTCATTTTCTACGCCTAACTTGGTCTAAGTGGCCCAAAACTCAAGTTTTCTATAAGTAACTCTTTCTCCATTTATGGTTTTAAAATATATTATTAGAACATTAAAATCCATTTTGGTTCTTGTAAAAACTCCCAAGACTCCATTTCGCTCCTCAATCTCTCACTAGCCCTATTTTGCTTATAGCCCTAAAAACCTATAAACCAACTTGTGTAGGAAAATATACAAAGGGTAACAAAAAAATAATGGAATATTATAGGAAACATTATGACCTTAGATCTTCATTTCAATTTTCATATCCTCAGTCTGAATGAAAGTCCATTTTTAATGCTTTTCTCTCTCTTCAATTAGGGCTCTTTGCCTAAGAGCCTATTTTATTAATCCAAACCTATCCCACATGTGTGAAATAACCCAAATTAATGTGATTAAATTTTATTAGGCTATCACCAAACTCCTTGTCAATTTTCATGTCCTAAAACTTTGTGTAAGTATGAGAACCATGAAATGACCTTGCCACCTAGTCTCATTCTAAGTCTGTTTGAGACTACATTGGAAAATAAGATTTTTTTGACCACATCCAAAATATCATATGAACTTTTTTGGACTTTAATATTTTTAACACATCCAAAATTACCTCCTCAAATTATTTTTAATGTATCCTTTGATCAAAACCCCTGCAAAACACTAAAAAAATATAAAATAGGGCATTTATTGCAGTCCATACAACTACACGTATGGAAAAATTACATGTGGAAAACTTAATTGGAGTTTGTAACAACATAAAAGAGTTTTTAAGATAAAATTCATTAAATTATATTTAGAGGTTCTTTTTTCATGACTAGTCACTATCAGGGTTGTAAGCATGTTTTGTTCTTAAGGATTGTTCATAAAGAACAAATTCTATTTTTTATCTCTTAATTACATAATATTGTATTTAGGGGACCCCTCCATCACCTAAAATCACAATTATGTCTCATTAAAATCCTCATTAAATTTATGAGTGTGATAAATTTCTCCTTGGGTTGTAAACAAGTCAATAGAGAGGGGTTTGGACTCTTAGTCTTTGTTCATGTAGTTATTATACCTAAAACATCAAATAATGCTTCAAAAATGTTGTATGGATACCCTGATACCATCTAAAAAAACCTATTATATTTATACATTTGTTTCTTGGTCTTACCAAGTAGGGGAACATTGTTCTTGAAATGCAAGCTTACATGAAGGAAGCTTGAATAGGTCTTAAAAGATCAAACTGACATTTTCTTGCTTTATCTATCCGTGTTTGATCCTAGAGACTCTCCAATGTGTCCATAAACTCCTAAACACATTTATACCATCATATTACCTCTTAATAAGACATTTTCACATGATTTTTCTTAGGTCTACCTATATGTGAGAATTAGGCATACTTGCCTAAATAGGGTTTTTAGCATTCTATACCCTTGCTATCATGTATGAGGGTTTAAAAGAGATGTACATAATACTATAGACCATTACCAAATGACCTTTTTTCCTTTCAGACCTATTCATAGTCTTTTGCCTTTCTCTATTTAACCAAAATCTCATGAAGAGTAGACAGACATGTAGGTTGACATTGGTGACTATGTGTATGGTTTAGGTCTCTGCCTTGATTAGCCTTATTTCATTTCATCACATTCCCTTTTAATTTTAGATGGATTTATGAATTATTTTAAATTTTTAATATTTTTTAGTGTTGATACAAATTCTTCTCTTCCCTTTAAGCTTGGATCTAGCTTATCTTTATTATAACCTTTAGGTGCTTTATAGGACTATCAACTTAGTCTCATGATCATCCCTAGTTTATAAGTGGCCTAGTTTCTCTTAAATGGTTTTTGTTCTATCTATCATATATATAAAATTTATGGAATCAACCTTGTGTTTTTTATTGTTTGGAAAATAATAAACATAAGCTAAAATGAGTACCTATAGGCCTAGGGCCTACATATCTCTTTTGCATTTATAGGCTACTAAGAGATCTTGGTGAATCCTTAGACTCTTTTAACATATTACCACTTTCAATCTTGTCCCATTAATTTTTCACTCTTTTAATGACTTATAGGAATTCTGACAATGCCTCATACCATCTTCAACTCACCTTACAATTTGTATAAACCTATATTTATAGTCACCCTATATGTAGGGTATGTGTGTTGTCTTAGAGCATCTAGTCAATTTTTATCACTTGATGATGGAAGTGGGGAAGTCAAGGACATATGAATTTATGATGAGATATATCAAGTCTCTTCATGAACAATGAAATATCTTTATCTAGAAAATTGAGAACCATAAATGGTTACTTACAGGTCTACTTGATAGTGAGTGACCATAAAACCTTATAGTCTTATTTAAGAGTGTGGTTTGATTGAAATTTTTCCACAAATTGAAATTAAAAACTCCAAAAATAGATCAAAATTTATTTTCTCATCACCATTCATATCAAACATGGTACTTAAACTAGTGGAAGGCCTTTTATGAATTGTATTATACATTTCAAGAGCAAGGCATATGATATTTATTGAAGAATAAAAATAGAGAGATGCTTATCAAGAGAGGAAAAATGAAATATGGGAGAGTGAGGATATTTTTTATGAAAAATGGAGTTATGGAAACCCTTGAAAGTGACCAACATCTTAAACAAACAAAAATTATAGCAAAAGTGAGTAAAACACTTTAAACATCAAGACACTTTTCATCCAAGTGAAGACACTTCATGGAGATAAGTTAGATAATGAAACACAATGAAAAATTAAATAATTGACCTCTAAAAACATTCTCAAAACCATTATTCTCTATTGATTTATTGAGTGGAGAAATAGATACAAGAATAGACCCTGCGTGGATGGATAAGACATAGTGACCTATTATCACTCTTAGTGATTATTCATAAACAAGAAACCATAAATATACAAAATAATTAAACTTGTTTCAATATTAATATGACCCATAAAAATGGCCAATGTTTTAGCTCCTAAATCTCTATCTTGGTCATACCATTCACTTTAATTTTGCATTTCTAAACTTATGAAGGCAATGATAGAGAAGAAAGAATGTATGAAGTGTTAGTTTGACCTAAATCTTGGTCTAAACATTGAAAATTATTTTAAGGATCCCAAAGGACACTTAAAAACCATTTATAACTGAAATATGATCTTGTAATGATGTACAAGTGCCTAAAAGTGTTTGTAAAGTGTCATTTTACTTAATTTAGATGTTAAACTATAAATCTTTTCAGTCTCTAACCATCCTTGAACATTATTTAACCTATTTATAACATCAAGTACATTGGGACTTATATTTAAATGTTTTCTTCTTGGAATGGTACGTGTAACTCCTTGGAATAGGCCAAAAGGTGGTAAAAATGCCATTTTTGCATATGAGAGCCAAATAAAAGGTTAGTGAATGATATTATGATACTAATGACATATAAAGAAAATTTTATAATGACTGTAAACCATACAAAACCTTTGACCATGTTTGATAATTTCAAGATCTTTAAATTGACCCCTAAGACTAGACAAGTGAACATAAGACCAAACTTTGGACAATGATAGATAAAGACAAATATGATCATATGGAACTATTTAAGACATTTAAATACCATGGAAAGACTATTACAAGACCATGATTTTTTTTAACAAACTTATGAAGTTTCAACCTAGAGGGGGTGATTAATTATGACATGAGGTCAAAATTTGGTCAAAATTTTAGTGATTCACAAGGGTAGTATACCTGTAATTCTAATGGATTAGTATCCTTGTCATTTCATTGAAAAATAGAGTCATTCTTATGATATAATCTAAAACTGATATGCCTTTTAAAGATTTCAAACTCACTCCAAACACACAATAATAATAAAACACATATTATGCCAAATGCATTTAAGGAAACCACACATAAAAGACTCAAAACAACCCACTTAACCTACTATGTATAAACCTTAAAACATGTTTGAGGTGATGAAATAATTCCTCGTGGTTCAACCAAGATCAAAAATAATATTCCTTGAGTCACAACTACTCCATGGGAACAAATCACCACATGATGGATGTTTTTCAAATAAAATTTTCTTGTGAAGGTGATCAAAGGACTTACCACTCATGGGACATCCAATAGCTACAATTTAATCACTTTAAACTCCTTTTAATGGTCCTTATATCTCTCCTTGAGGTTTGATTGACAACACAACCTTCTTGATCTCCTTCATGCTCTTTTGTTGCTTGTTAATCTACTTCTTGGGAGTCATGGAAGCTTTCTCAACTTCACCTTCATCTAGACCATGATTTTATTGATGTTTAGGACAATCATAATTCCCTTATTGATATAAAATCATGTTTGTAAGTGACTTAATATCAAATTGAGGCCTATGTTACTATTTAACCATATAAACTTCTACCTTAGCCTGATTGCATTATTCTAAGTCTACAGTCTACTTGATAGTGACTTGATATTCTTCTTGATTCTCATTTGGTCTACCAATTACCTTAATATCATGTTCATATACTTTAAGAAGGAGATTTGGGCCACTTACTTGTTCAAAATATTATACTATGGCATAATATTATTTCCATAGATTATCATTTTCTTCTTGACCATCACATATGAACATATTCATTTGGGTTAGGTATAATTCCATCATCTTCCTCATTATCATGCTCTATCACACTTGGAGAATCATAATCATCATCCATATGAATAAATTAGTTACCCCATATAGCTTGTGTAAGGGAAACATCAAGACTTACCTCAAGATGCTCATCACCCTCATCATGAATGATATATGTGACAAGACCTATATCTTCAATGAAATAATAGGGATCATAATCATAGGTATAAACATTATATTCATATAAGAAGAGACAAAAAATAACTTCAATATGGGAAGTTTCCCCATCATCTATGGCATGTTCCTCTTCTCATTGATAGTGTAATTTCGATTACAACTAGTTTCCACATATGGTTCAATGTGGAAATTGGACATTTTTTTGTGTTATTATTATCACTTTATCTCCATACATTATTATAAAATCCAAGAAATATCAATCAATATAAAAATACCCTCCAATATTGGCAATGAAGTCTCTTAATAGGAAAATGATAAAGTGTGTAGGTAGATCTACCACCCACTATGTCTTGTATAATTGAAAAATTTGGGGCAAGTCATGCAATAAAACTTTCAAGATTTTGATGAGCCCTATATACTTAGATGGTGTTCCATAAATATATAACACTCTTTTGTTATAAGTCTCATACTTCAATCCCAACTTGTTTACAACTAGTTTAGGCATGACTGAATTATTTTTCCCACTATCCACAATGCAGATATGGGCCAACTTATCTCACATATTGAGGGTAAGATATAAAGGTGGGGGTTTTTTAATACTTGGTATAATGTTTGAAAATATGAGTAGGTACATTTTTTAGGGGTACACCAATATTATTTTCTAGTTGGGGGGAATATGGAGTTAGGACAACTGCTCTTGGAGTAATTCCTTTTGACCAAGTATATGGAGTACCTCCCAAAGGGGTATGGTTCTTTTTGTATTCTTCAAGGATTCAATAATATTAAAAGGGGAGGACACAATAATTTTATTTCATTCTTGGATTCAATGTAGTACCTTTAGCTTGATTTAATGAAGGTTTGACCACCTTTCCCAAGTTATGATTTTGAAGAGATGCAAGACTCATAAAGGCTACCATATTTACATCCAGATCTTCTTACCTCGAAATCAGGTTATTTTTAAGTCTATCCACATCTTGATCATTTCAAAAATCTCTCATCTTTGATGTATGTTAGATGCAAATGAGGTGATTTGATTTAAGACAAATCTATCCTCTATTTGGTAGTTTATAAATCTTGTTCCTTAAATACTACACTCTCCACTTGATTCTACTTTCATGAATCTATCATATTTTGATTTTTAAGTGAGGATTATTCTCTCTTTGAGCCACCAAGTCTTGACCTTCCCCCTAATTATAATTCATGTAATAACCTTGAGGCACTCCCAAGAATTTTTTCCATTCTTCTCCTTGATCTAGGTTACTATGGACTAGAACCATGGCTCTTGAGGAGGGAGAAGGAGTTTGGATTGTAGGAATTAGGTGACCTATTAATATTAGGTTGACCTTATCCCCTCCCTTGACTATTATGATAAGGTTGAAATCTATTTGCTTATGGAGGGTATAGTAAGGAGTTTTAGTAAGATCTAATATGTTGATTTGATTTCCTAGTTGAAGCTGTTAAGGCCTTAGATTTTACTTACCAATCAATTACATCATATTATTTCTTTGGATCAACTTTATATTTACTATTTGGATTTATAAATAGATCAAATATTGGAGGGGTAGTAGGAATGTTAGAAAATATAGGAATTGATACCTTTAGAAGGATTTTTACCAACTTAGATAAAATCATTCTTAGCTCTCATAGCCACATCATAGGTCTTATGTAAGGTATAACCTCCCATGGATTGAAAACATGATAACTATATCATTCTTAATAGCTCTGAAGTAGGTTGGGAAAACAAAACTTGTAAGGGGTCTCATGGAATTGGAATACTATTACATGTCCTTTATAAGCTTTCATTGAAATCATGAATGGATTCCTTAGGCCCTCTTTGGATGATATTTATCTAAGATATCAATGATGTATGATCACTCTTATCCTTAAATATTTTAGTCAATAACTCCCCAAATTCATCCCACATAGTAATGTCTCCTCCTAGCAAGGTTCTATACCAATTAATGAATTTTACCCCAAGGGGACATGGAAATAAATATGATTTATATGTTAATTTCTAGGATATTATGTAAAATTGCATTATGTTTCTAATGTGTTCACTTAGGGTGATAAGACCTTCCCCATTAAAACTAGGTAGACTCTTGGTGGCATTGGGAAGGATATCATCATAAGCAACAAGGTTTATGGGAATTTCAATATTGAAATCTAAGAAATCATGTTACCTTCATTAGCTTCTTCACTCTCTTTCTCCTCTTTAATTTCAAAATCTTCCTACTCTTCAAACTCTTCCTCAGGATTTTCAAGTGTCAAGAAAGGCTTAGAGTACTGAACTTCAAGAGGAAGCTTAAGATGACGGAGTGGATTTGTAAAATGATTACCTTTTACTAGTAGATGATCTAGTAGTGACCATGAAACATAAAAAATGATAAATTGGTCTACAATGATATTTTTTAACTTTGGTGGAGTCACCAAATGTTGAGTAAGAAACACTTGTGTAGCTATGGTTTTGTCAAAACTAGCATCCACCTTGATAAGAAGTGCTTGGGACAATTGTCCCCACCAGGTGTGACAAAAATATTATCACTAAATTTTTAAATATTGGAGAGGTATTTCAAGCCTAATTAAATTTGATTTAAATAATGGGATTACCCCTAGACCTATGGATTTTCTATCATGAGGGTAAACCTCGAGTTTGAAGGGATAGCTTCCCTTGATATATCTATTTAAACTCAACTATGATACTAACTTATTAGGATTAAAAGGGAGAGACAAACATGAAATAAACATAACATAATGAGGTGATGCACAAATTTTAACTCCATAATACTCTACTATGAACTTTCACTATGATAGGTGATTCACAAAACTAATCTCAACATCTAAAGTTTTTCTAACATAAGTATTTCAACATGGAAGTAAGATGCAATGCATTTCTCCAAGTGGATGAATAAGATTTATGATTTTAGACATTATTATTTTTAATTACACTTAAATACATATAATAACACTAAATACACTTCATGTGACCTATTAAAGAGTAGACTACTTGCACAAAACATGAAAGAGTAAGGTGAACATAAGGAGAGATGTCTATCACTTATCATTCAAACTATGAATTGATTCATACACCCTTAAATAAATTGAGAAATAAAAACCAGATTTAAATAGTTTATTTAAAGGTGATATTAGTACTCAAACTATCATTAATATGTCATACCATATGTGGATTGTTTACAAAGCCAAAAGTGGCTGATTATATAGAGAATTGTCAAGAGAGAGGAGCATAGTATAATGAAGATTGAAAAGTGCATTTTTGAGTTAAAAAAATTAATGTGGTATGGAAAAAGATCATAAATATACTTCCAAAATCCATGTGGTATCCCTCCTAAGATGATCCAACCCTCCATGTGGTGTAGGAGTTAGAACTTGGCTTGACACCTTGACTAGCTTCTTGAAAACTACCCTTATTTGAATTAAAAAAGTGACAAATTGACTTATTAATCATAAATTTGACATGAATTATTTCATAAAAAATAATTTAACACCTATAATGACTAAATAAAACTCCTATAATCTAACCTTTATTATTCATCTGTATATATGTCTTGAAACTCTTCATTTCCCAAGCCTAGCTTGGTCCTAAGTGACCCAAAACTCAAGTTCATATTCTACAAGCTTCTCTTTCTCAATGAGTGGTCTTAAAATATTTTATCAAACCTAATAAAAACCATTTTGGTTTTTGGAACAACTCCCAAAGGCAACATTTTTCTCCCCAATCTCTAATTAGATCTATTTTCCTTATAACCCTAAAAATTTGTAAACCTCCTTTGTAGGAAAATGTACAAAGGGTAATGAAAACCAATGGCAAATTATAGGAAAAATTATGGCCTTACATCTTCATGTCAAGTTTCACATCTTGAATCTAAGTTACAATCAAATTTCTCTCCTCTCTCTCTCCTCTCTCACTCTCTCTCTCTCCTCTCTCTCTCTCTCTCTCTCTCTCTCTCTCTCTCTCTCTCTCTCCTCTCCTCTCTCTCTCTCTCTCTCTCTCTCTCTCTCTCTCCTCTCTCTCTCTCTCTCTCTCTCTCTCTCTCTCATACCATTCACTTCAATTTTACCTTTATAAACTTGTAAAGGAAACAATGGAGGAGAGAGAATGTATAATCTATTAGTTCAACCTAAAATTTGGTCCAAATAATTAAAATGATCTAAGGGATCCCAAGGGGAAACTTACAATCCATTTAAAATTGAAAATTTGATTTTTCAAGGCCATACAAGTGCCATAAAAGTTTATGTAAAGTGTCATTTTGCTTAGTTAAGGCATTAAACTACAAATGTTGTCTATTTTTTGACCATCCCTAAACATTCTATGAATTTTTTTTGACATCAGGTATGTTAGTAATCTTCTTAGAATGGTATGTGTAACTCCTCTAAATAGGTCAAAAGGTGGAAAAATGGAAATTTTGCATATGAGATCCAACTAAAAGGTTAGTGCATGAAATTATTATATTAATGACATCTCAATAAAAAAATTTAATGAACTTAAACCATACCAAGCCTTTTACCATGTTTAAACAATTTCAGGACCTTGAAATTGACCCCCTAGTACTAGACAAGTGAACATAAGACCAAACTTTGGACAATGCTAAACAAGGACAATTATGATAATATATAACTATTTAATACCATTTAAGACAATGGAAATACTATGACAAAAACCATGACAAGGTTTTTTAACAACCTTATGAAGTTTTAAGCTATAGGGGAGTGACCAATTTTGACTTGAGGTAAAAATTTGGTCAACAGTAACATGGGATGGTGCTGTAAAAAAAACATAACACACTAACTGAGCTAAAAAAGTATAGTAAAAAACATAAATTAAATGGCAATAAGTAATTTTTATAAATAATTGAAAGTACTATATATGCATATCTTGACATACCTTTTTGTTGAATGGTTGTCTACTATATTTGTATTCATGGATCATAGAGGGTGGCAATAACAACTTTGGAAAACCCCTAAAGATACAAGTCTAGAGATAAAAACAAGCAATCACAAAAAAAGCCAAAGTAAATGGATTTTTTTATAATTGAATGAGTCACTTGGAAAATTAGCAAGATAGGATGACAAAGGGTACAGTTAGAACCAAAAATACTAAGGATATTGAATAAAAAGAGGGTAAATTAGGTAACCAAAAATCTAAGGCTCCTAAATGAATGTAAGATCTAAAAATACATTCTAAGTAGAAATGTAATAATCCAAATCAAACAAAGGACACATTAAATTGAGTAATTCTAACCAATGTAAATGTAAGTGAAGTAACAATCCATAAATAAAGATGGAATTAATAGGAATGTAAACAACATATATGAAATAAAAGTAACAATCCATAATAAAAAAATAAAAAAATAGAAAATGAATGAGATGAAAGCATCCATAAAAAGATGAAAAAATAAAGGTGAAGGTCTTAAAAAAACTAAGGGAACCTGATAGGGATAAATCAATGATTAATAAAGTATCTCAGAACCATTCAAAGATTAATCTTATATTCTAATGATAGATAGACTAAAATAATCATATTTTAAGCATGTATGAAAGAAGTTGAATAATAGGTAATATAAAAATATGGAAAATATTAAGAAATAAACTTTCTTGTCAAGGGGGGAAGTGAAATGAGTGGCTAGGGAAATGAAGGTATCATGAAGGTGAAAATAAAATCTTTACTAGAGACAAGACACTCCAATCAAGTTGGAAAGATAAATATCATTTTGACATTAAAGGAACCTAGAGAACTCACCTTATCTACACAAATTTGGGTTAATGACTCAAGTATAAATATCATCCTATGAAGGATATATATGCAAGAATATTAAAATACACCTACCTTCCCACAACATGTTCCCTATTTGTCAGGACACTTAGAGATTTGTGATTCTACTACAAATATTAGGTACTCAATTGAAAAAGTAGATGACATTATATATATATATATATATATATACATATATATATATATATACAATATATATATATATACATATTATATGTGTACATATAGATATATGTATATATATATGTATATATACATGTATATATATACATATACATATATGTATATATATATATGTATATATATATATATACATATATATATATATATATATACTACATACATATATATATATATATATATATATGAGACCTCTTACACTAGTCTACTATCTTATCATACCCCAATGGACCTCAGCTCTATCATGAGGCCAAATATGGAGTTTGAATTTCAACTAGGATAAGAGATGTGCCTAAAAATATTCACATATTTTGGTGTGATTTTGAATTTGAATATTTGTTTTTTCCCTTTTGATAAATTTCCTTTTATTTTAATGATTTTGGATTTTAATTTTTATGACTTTTATGATTACTTATCCATACAGATTTGGATAGCCAAACATGGGTGTTAAAAATGACTATCACTAGATAACTTACACTTGGTGGTTAGGAAAAATAACATAGATAACATGGTAATATAATATTCTTGTACTCACATTTTAGAGAGGAGTAATGATCTCAAAATTGACCTTGGTGTGCCTATAGTGAGATGGAATAGGGGAAAGGATGAAAATAAACATGGAATGATTGAGCTATATTAAATCTCAAAAAATGTTGTTTAGTGAGAATGGGACAATGACATGTAAGCATGACTAATCATCATAAAAAATGGTGAACCTAGATGCATACATTATAATAAACCATTAGAGTTGTTATAATAAAATAATATGACTAAATTTAAGACTATTAAGACACAACTTTCAACCATTGCTTTATTTTTTTGGTAATATACTTATATAAAGTGGTAGAAAAATTCAATTTATGAAATTCAAATTTGTGACGAAGGCCTGGCCCTATTCAATATCTAACAATTTAAGTCACAAAAGGAAAACAAGAAAAATTGATGGTTTTTTTTATAGTGAATAAGGGTATGTTTTGAGGAAGGCCTGGTCCTATCTAAGGTCTTACACTACAACTATTGAAAATAAAACCTAATGAGGTGTAAAAATCAATCTACGAAGGACCATAAAGTTTTTGAAGTAAGAAACTAAAAACATTGAAAGAGATTTGAAGGTTGAGTGACAAAATAAGAGAGTATTAAATGTTCATGAGGAACACTTGGGTCCTATTTGCAGTATTATGATGCAAACTCATAAACTAAGGAATATATGTAAAATATAAAAGGTAGATTAGAGGACCAATAATAAGAACTAAGGCTATTAAAATTGATGTAATGCTACATAATAAAAGATTTTAATTGAATAACCTATAAGAAGTGTTAGAACCACAATATATAGAAATATATGAAAGATGTAAGATAAACAAGTAGTAATGAAAATAGAAATATCAATTTAAGCAAAATATTTCTTTAAAGATTGAACATTAGTTGGTTTTTTGAAGATGTTGTCCTTTTCTAGTTTGTAATTTGTTTGTATGAGGTCTGAGAATGTCTTTGAACAAATAAGGACCCCATCACTTTTGGGTGAACTCTCTCCTTATTTATCACAGTTATAATCTAATTTAAAAACTAAATCACCAATGTTGAAATTATGAACTTTAACCTTTTTATGTTGTTTAGAAATTCCAAGCTTTGTATTTATGGTTACGTTATAGTGGACCCATATGATGTTCATCAAAAAGGTATAAAGCACAAATATGGCTTCATGAAGCTATTCATAAGTGATGATTCATTTAAGAGAAATGTGTAAGGAGGGTAACTCAACTTATAGAGGTAAGACGAATTTAGAACCACATACTAAGGATAAAGGGGTTGCCCCAATAATAATATGAATGCTAATGAAATAAGCCCAAAGTGTATGATAAAGCTTAATATTGCCAATCTAAACAAGAATCCCTAATTTTTATTTTGTAAGATTTTATTAGTGGCCTTTGTTTTTCCATTGTATTGAGGATGATAAGGTGTGGATAATTGGTGCATAATTTTGAATTTAGAATATAAGTTTCTCATATCCTCATTTTTAAAAATTTCCACCATTACCATGAATTCAAAAAATGATAAAATTATTTGATTAAGAATTTGTATATAGTGATACCTGTAACATTAACAAGGGGTATAATGTCTACCCATTTGGGGAAATATTCAGTGGTTGTGATGATGAAGATATGACTACCTTGAGACTGAGGTATTTATTAATGATATCTAATTCCCACATAGAAAAATGCCAAGGAGATTTTAATTTTTAAGCTCAATTGAGGGAGAGTGAATAAGATCATCATGAAGTTGGTAGGTATTACAATTTTTAGTGGATTGTGATAGCATATTTTTCTCATATTGGTCAAAAATATCCCATGAAAATGCATTTTTGTTGTAGTATGTCTACTACAATGACCACCACAAATTTACCCATGTGCTTATTAAAAAATATTAGAAACTTCATATTGAGTAACATAATAGAACAAGGTACTTTTGAAATTATGATAATACAATATGTCATATCAAGAGACATATTTTCAATATTGATTAAAATTTATGGTCTTTTCATGAGAGTCAATGTTGAGAGGACAAGTATTTTGTTTTATAAATTAAATGATATTATTGTACCATGGGTTCTATCAAGTAATGGTAGCCTCAATATGACATATGCGATAATCAATTTGAGGTTTGTAATGATGATGGTGATTTGTGTATGTTGATGATAAATTGTGAGTCATGAAGTTTTTGATGAGGGTGAAAAAGAGAGGTGGATGAAGAAATTGAATCAAATATATAATTATGATATTTTGGATTGGTTTTATGGTGATGTATTTGAATTTTTTATCAAGATTGGTGAAAAATTTAATGATATGCAATGATATTTTCACTTTTACATTGATAGTCACCATTGAATTGACAAATGAATTTTGAATCACCTAAAGCATGTAAGTAATGGATATCTAAATCGATGGTAGCTTATATGCCTAAAATGAGAGATTCATACTCATCCATGTTATTAGTAACATCAAAATTTAATTAGAAAGTAAGAGGTATGATCTTGCTATGGGGATCTATTATTCCCCTAACACACACAACCCAATTAAAAAATTGAAGTAGGGGACTAATATTGATTGAAAATAATTTTGAAGTCAATTAAAACATAAATTTATCTAATAAGAGTATAAATAAACATGAATTCAAAGGAGCTTATCCAATGCTTCGAAAATCCATTTGACTATCTTGGTTATTGTCTATTTGCTTAACATAATTAATAGGTTTCATATCATGTTTATAGGGTGTTATCTAGATATAAAGGAATTTACTTTATGCCCTAAAACATACTATATGATTTCAATTTCCTATACAGTGCTTATATACATGGTCTTATTTATAGTTTATATGACTAACTGGGATAACTTTTTTTACTTGCATTAGGTTTGTTATGTATATTTTATCTTAAATAGATTTAATTCACAACTTAGGAATCTTGTATAAATAATCTTGGAGTTCATCCCTTGGCATTCAAAATCATTATAATTTTTGGAGGTATGAGTGAAAATATACAAGTCATCTTGGTAATCTCTATGGTGATGTCATTGGAAGGATAAATAAAAATAAAAACTGGGCAAGTGGAGTAGTGAGAACAATCCATGTTTCATCATCCTACTCATCTTGGTAGCCTAGAGGTGACACCAACCAAGATTTTAAAT